>OY731401.1:37494841-37869841 GCA_963425845.1 Sphenostylis stenocarpa
TATTCTTCCTAGTTAATAAAGTAGAAATAGATTCTTTTAGATTCTTATTCTATTATATTAGATTATATTAGATTTGTATTTTTAGAAAAAAATATGCAAAATCACAAAAATATACTATTTTTGTATTTTAACATAACTTTTTCTTCACTGACCAATTTTGACCTTTACCTTTTCTTTGATTTATATCTTTTCCTACAGAACTCCGATTGATCTGATTCTTTTTGCGTTAGAAACTAGACATCTTAAGCTTCAATTAAAACACAAATTTGACTATTTTTGGAGCTCGGAGATATTTTAATCAACCAAATAAGATGGTGACGCGAAATTGAAGATCCTGTTGCAGAAGTGATACGGAAATTAACTATAGTTAGATTTAGGACATGCTTGTAATTAGTTTTAATCATGGTTTAGTTAGTTTTAAATCTAATTAACTCACATTTGAACCTATTTTCCATGCCATTGTAACACTCACCAAATTCTATTATTCAAGTGATGTGAAGCTAGTTCAAGTTCTCTCATTTTGGTTCTTTCTCTTGCTCTCTCTTTAGTTTTCAGTTTAGTTTTCTTTTTGTGTCTTTAGTTTCAACTTTTTCTGCATTGTTTAGTGTTCTTCTTGCCTTACTTTACTTATTCTTTCAATTCAATTCCGTTTTACATTTGTTCTACACGAAATTCTACTTCAATTCGTCACATAATCATAATTTGTTCATAATGTTGTTTCCAACTTTATTTTTCTTCATTATTTTTGGTTTTTACATTGTTTTGGAAGTGATTTGAGAGTGATTCTTATTATTTTTTAAGCCTGAATCAGTTCCTTATTCATTAAGGAGAAGAATCATGTCTCATTAGTCAATTTCACAAAGTTTTCAAGTGTTGTTTCGTTGTTCTTGTTGTTTTGACGTTGTTTTACCATTTTAATTTTGTTTCTGTTGTTTTTGGCTTAATTTATCCAATTTGATTGGTTAAAATGTTGTTCTTAGATGTTGTTTCTAGTTCGTTCACTTTGTTTTAGAATTCAATTGGTTAAAACTCATTTCAGGAATATTTTCTATTTGGTTTGTTCATAGAAATTTAGGAGTAGTTTTCAATTTAGGAATAGCTTTTACATTTGATTGAATTTTTGTCTTTGATTTTGTAGAACTTGTTCTTGATAATCCTTTGCTATTTTTGCACAATTTAGATGTTCTAAACATTAGTTAATAGGTTTTTAAATTTTTCAAACAATTATAAGTTTGTTTCTAGTTAATCTTTGCATTCAGTCATAAGTAGTTTCAAGTTTTTGTCCATTTGAATTCTTCAATTATTACAATTTTTTCTTACTATATTTTCTGTCCATATTTAATTCCAAACATGATTTGATTCTATTTTTTTAATTCAAAATTGTTTTAGTTGTTTTAGTTTCTAAAATTTGTTACATGATGAAGAAGTAAGAATCTTGGAAGTCTGGAAGATTTGGTGAAGTCAAAAGAAGTCATTAAATAGGAGATGTGTTGTTAAGTCCATTAGTGAGTCTACATCTATCTGAGTAGGTATATTCATCTATCCATTCCTATAACATGGGTTTCTATCTTTTACAAGAATATAAAATGCCTCAAGTCTTTTTAATTTGTTAAAAATCATTTTAATCGATTAATATGTTTTTCAGTCTCGATTTTAACTAATAAGTTTTTGAAATAATCGATTAAAAACACTTAAAAACCTGAAAATACTTTCTATCGCATTTTTAATTGATACATTTTCGAAATAATTGATTAAAACCACTTAAACAAAGTGAAAACATTTTACTGTCGCAGTTTTAATTGATATATCTTCGAGTTAATTGATTAATTTCACTTAAGAAGTTTGAGAAAACCTTCTGTCAGAATTTTAATCGATATATCTTCAAAATAATTGATTAAAATCACTTAAGAAGTTTTAGAAAACCTTCTATCAGAATTTTAGCTGATATATCTTCGAAATAATCGATTAAAATCACTTAAGTTTTAGAAAAATTACTACCAGAATTTTAATCGATATAACTTTGAATTAATAGATTAAAAACACTTAAGCACTTTTTGTATCACAATTTTAATCGATGAAATATAGTTTTTATTAGTTAAAACGCCTCTAAAAAAATTCTAGATTTATTTTAATCGATTAAACCACATTTTTATTAGTTAAAACGTCTCGGGAAAAATTGGTAGAACCTTTTAATCGATTAAAAAGGAATTTCCATCAGTTAATATCATTTAAGCTAAGTTGTTTTAATCGATTAAAGTGTGAATTAATCGATTAAACACATCAGTTAATTAGAAAAATCTCTATATAAACAGATTTTCTCCAATGTTTCGAAACACCTATTTGAGAAATCAATCAAGCAATCTTTAAAGATCTTTTCCAAGAGATAAACATGCTATTCTCATTAGAATTCTTTTGCAATATTTTTGAGGTTCTTTGTTTTTGTTTTTTTGAAGAAACTCATTTTGTAGCTGGATCTTTGCATCTGCATACCTGGTTTGATTGTTGTAGTTTCTTCTGTCTTTCAATTCTCTGTCGATTGTATTTTTGGTGTCTAGAAGTGTGGCCACTGGTTTAGCAGCAAGAATTTTTGTTGTTGTCAAAGGTTCAAGAATTAGGTCAAAGTTCTTAATGTAGATTTTCAGTTTGCAATCTGTTCTTGTAATCAAACAAATTCTGATTAGTGGAACTCAACTAGAATTTGGTTGAGAACTAGATATAACCTAGTGGATTGGGTGAACCAGTATAAAACTTGGTGTTCTTGCTTTTCTTTCATCTCTTTCTTTCATTCTGCTTGCTGGTTTTTGGTTCAAGATTGGATTGGATTCTCAAATCTTTGAAATTGATAATCTGTATTCAAAAATTGTAAAAAGTTTTTGTTTAGATCAATTCACTCCCCCTCTTGATCTCAGCCTATACTTCTAACAATTGCCACCAGAGCTGGGTCTTGAAAGTCATTCAAGTTTTTCAGTCCTAAAGTTTTCTTTTATGGCTGAAAACAAATTACCTTTTTTGAGGGAGCACCTATCAATAGAACTCCACTGCTTCGTGGTACAAATTATCAATTTTGGAAGATTAGAATGAAAATATTTATTGAATCAATTGATAGGAATATTTGGAATATTATAGAACTAGGTCCATTAGTTACTGCTAAAGATTGGTCTGCATTGAATGATGATGAAAAGAAGAAAATTCAACAAGATTGTACTGTAAAAAAATATTATAACATATGCTCTTAACATGGATGAATTTTTCAGGGTCTTCAGTGCAAGTCTACCAAAGAAATGTGGGAAGTTCTTGAGGTAACTCATGAAGGCACAACTGATGTCAAAAGGGCCAGGAAACACACCCTCATAAGAGAGTATGAGTTGTTCAAAATGCAGTCAGGAGAAAGCATCGTTGATATTCAGAAAAGACTTACACACATCATCAATCATTTGATGGGTCTTGGTAAGATATTTGATAAAGAAGAATTGGATATTAAAGTTCTAAAATGTCTTGACAGGTCCTGGTAGCCCAAGGTCATGGCAATCTCAGAATCCAAGGATTTATCCAGCACGAACACAACTTCTCTGTTTGGAAAACTCAGGGAACATGAGACAGAAATCAACAAGTTCAATGAGCAGGAAATTTTAGAGAAGAAGGTGAAGAGCATAGCTCTTAAAGCAAGTGATAAAGAGGAAGAATCTGAAGAAGAAGTGAGAATCTTGGTCTGCTGGTCAAGAAATTTAACAGATTTATAAAGAAAAGAAATATAGATAAATCTGTGTAGAAAAGATATGTGAAGAAACCATATTCAAATTCTTTTAATTACAAGTGTTATGGTTTTGGCAAATAGGGGCATGTACGAATGGAATGTCCCAAAAAGATCAAAAACCAAGACAAGACAAGTGAAAAGATTAAAAAGAGAGCCTACATTGCTTGGGATGATAATGATACATCATCAACCGCAAATTAAGAGGAAGAAGATGAAAGTGATGAAGATCTTATTGAATCATTTAAAACAAAGATCTTGTTGATTTGATGAAGTCAAAATGAAGTCAAAGGCTAATGAAGTCAAAATGAAGTCAAAGGCTATTCTGTTGCAGTCAAAGGTCACTTAGACAAAAGGGTAGAGTGATTACTCAATCTGCATCTTTACTTAGGTATAACCATTCTTTTCTCTCTGCTGCATGAGGTTTCTTCATTTAAAAGATTTTTCAAATGCCTCTTAAACGTGTTTAAACTATTAAAAACAAAGTATTTTGTTAAAAAGTTTTTAAGTAAATTGTTTTAACTGATATTATATGAGCTTTATCAGTTAAAATGTTCTTAACACTTTTGTAACATGTTTTTAACTGATATGTTTTCAAAATAATCGATTGTTTTCATTAGAAGGGTTTTTGAAAACCTTTTGCCAGTATTTTAACTGATGTAGAATTGAAATAATTGATTAAAATGACTTAAGTTGTTTTGAAAAGCGTTCTAGCAGAATTTTAATCGATACAAACTCGAAATAATCGATTAAAATAACTTGAAGTATTTTAAAATATGTTATGTCAGTATTTTAATCAATACAAACTCGAAATAATCGATTAAAATAACTTGAAGTACTTTGAAAGATGTTCTGTCAGTATTTTAATCGATACAAATGCGAAATAATCGATTAAAACAACTAAGTGATTTTTTCAAAATGTTTTAATCGATTAAAACAAGTATGTTACCAGTTAAAATAACTTAGAAAGTTTTATGAAATCTTTTGGCAGAATTCTAATCGATTAAAATGTGTTTCAATCGATTAAAATAACTAAGAGGATTTTTTCCAAAGTATTTTAATCGATTAAAACATATTGTTATCAGTGAAAATCACTTAGAAAGTTTTATGAAAACTTTTGGCAGTATTTTAATCGATTAAAAGGCGAAATAATCAATTAAAACAATTTGAAGGATTTTTTACAAAGTGTTTTAATTGATATAAACGTTGTCGTATCAGTTAAAACAAATATGGAAAATGATCAAGAACATTTTAACAGATTAAAAGAAGTTTTAACACATTAAAACAAGACTTTTAACAGATTAAAAGATTATTTTAACAGATTAATTAAACCAGCAGTTTGGAAAATCTTCTATATAAACAGAATTGCTTGAATATTTTAAACAACATCTTTTGGCAATCAATCAAGCAATCATAAGTGCTACTTTCAAGAGAGAATCGCGCAAGGTTTGTGAAGTTCTTTCTTGAGGCAATTTTTGCATTCTTTTGGTGAAGAAACTTATTCTACAGAGCTGCATAAACCTGGTTTGGGTGTTCTAGTTTCTTCTCTTTGTTTCTTTACTTTTCTTTTCTGTATTGTGGGTGCTTGGAAGTGTGGGCACTGGTTTCTGTGGCTGGAATTTGGTTGCAGGATTGTTCAAGAACTGAAAATTGGTTCTTGGTGAAGGTTTAGGTGCAAGGACTGAAATTTTGGTTCTTGTGGTAGATTGAGTGTGTGATTGAAGTTGTAATCTGTAAAACGTTCAATCTAGTGAAACTCAGCTGAAATTTGGCTGGGAACTGGATGTAGCCCTAGGATTGGGTGAACCAGTTTAAATATTGGTTGTATCTTTCTAAACCTTTCTCTTTTTAATTTTGTTGCTGCCTTTATTTTGTTTGATTGTTTTGTTTGATTCAAGAATTGATCAGAACTCTTAATCTTTGAAATAGATAATCTATAAATTGCGAAGATCTTTCAAAGATCAATTCACCCCCCTCTTGATCTCAGCCTACTTTTTTAACAATTGGTATCAGAGCAAGGTTCTTGAGATTTATTCAAGTCTTTCGATCCAAATGGCTGAAAATAATTTTTCTGAGGGTGCTTGTATTGATAGACCTCCACTATTTTGTGGTACAAATTATTCATTTTGGAAGATAAGAATGAAGATCTTTATTGAATCTATTGATATAAATACTTGGAATATTATTAAACAAGGTTCTTATGCTTTTAACAAAGAGTGGTCTAGCTTGAATGATTTTGAAAAGAAACAAATTCAAAGTGACTGTACTGCTAAGAATATCATCATATATGCACTTAATAGAGATGAATTTTTTAGGGTATCTCATTGTCAGACTGCTGCACAGATGTGGAAAATTCTTGAAATGGCTTATGAAGAAACAACATAGATGTGTTTGATGGTTAATTAAAATTCTCCTATGTCCAGTGTAAGTTTTGATTCTTTATCTACTAGGAATTACAGTTCATTACAAGATGTTTTTTATGAAATGCATGCAGTAGCTAAGAACTTAGAAATTGAAAACAAAAGATTAAAAAGCATGAACAGTTTATTAGAAAACAAAATCACTCTTCTTGAAAATAAAATTGTTGATGAAGAAACTAAGAATAAAAATCTGGAAATAGATAATAATTCTGATTGCATGTGTAATGATCATAAAGATTGTGAAAATTGTTCTCAGTTACAAAAGAAATTAGCATATCTAATAAAAACTGCATCTAAACTTGCACAAGGAAAAACTAGTCTTGATATGATACTTGATTCTCAAAAATTGGTTATTGATCGTGGTGGTATTGGTTTTACACCTCTTGTTGGAAAGAAAACTAGAGCATTTAAAAACTATTTTATGTATAGTAAATTTGTTTCGTCTCCATTTATTACATGCTTCTATTGTATGAAAAGAGGTCATTCTGTTAAATTTTGTAGAATCAAGAAGTATGCTATTCCTAGAGGTAGAATGAAGTGAATTCCCAAGAATTCATTTCAAATAACCTGATTGGACCTAATGATTATAAAAAGGGTACCAGAAATATGTTAAATCTGTTTTGCAGGAACAAAATTTGGAAGTCCCTTGGTATCAAATCAACAAATTTTGATTCTGGATTCATGGACTGTGTATTTTAATTGATATAAAACTATTTTAATCGATTAATTTCACTTATAGAGTATATCAGAAAAGCTATCCGTACAATTTTAATCGATTAAAATACGAATTAATCGATTAAAATGCTCTCAGGATCTTTAGTATGATTGTTTTAATCGATTAAAAATGATTTATATAAGTTAAAATCATTAAAAGGACAAATTTAACCGATTATTTCTCGATCCAATCGATTATTATTCTGATATATTTCTTCTAGAACTAGATTAATCGATTGAATATCAAATTAATCGATTAATATTCTACTTCCAATCCAGAATTAATTGATTATTTTGATTCTGTATCAGTTTGTACTGCAACTACACTAATTTCTCTTTCAGGCACAACAAACTAAAGATCTCTGGTACCTTGACAGCGACTGTTCTAAACATATGACAGGTGATATTACAAAGTTTTACAATTTAAAACCAAAGAATGGTGGGACTGTTGTCTATGGGGATAATAACAAAGGAAGAATTCTTGGAATAGGTGACATCAAATGCACAGAATCAGGTATTATTAACAATGTATTATATGTTGAGGGTTTAAAACATAATTTGATTAGTATTAGCCAGTTGTGTGATAAAGGACACAAAGTTATCTTTGGTCAAGATCAATGTCAAATCGTCAAATCATCAAATCAGATTCAGAACAGGTACTGATTACTGGTAAGAGGATCAACAATATTTACATGTTAGATACTAATTCTGCTAAAAATTGTTGTTTAATTTCTAAAGAGAATGATTCCTGGTTGTGGCATAGGAGGTTAGCTCATATTTATATGAATCATCTTAATAAATTGATTTCTAAAGACCTTGTAATTGGCTTACCTAAACTTAAGTTTGTGAAAGACAAAATATGTGATGCGTGTTAAAAGGGCAAGCAAGTAAAGAATTCCTTTTCACAGAAAAATATTGTTTCAACATCAAGACCTCTTGAACTTTTGCACATGGATCTCTTTGGTCCTTGTAGAACTATGAGTTTAGGGGGAAATCTATATGCACTGGTTATAGTAGATGATTACTCAAGATTTACCTGGACAATATTTTTAAAATTAAAATCTGATACTTTCCATATGTTTAAGAAATTTGCGAAACAAATTCAAAATGAAAAAGGCTATTTCATCTCTTATTTTCAAAGTGATCATGGGGGAGAGTTTTCAAACGAAAATTTTAATAAATTTTGTGATAAACATGATATTAAGCATAACTTTTCTGCTCCTAGAACTCCTCAACAGAATGGTGTAGTTGAAAGGAAAAATCATTCTCTTGAAGAGTTAGCTAGGACAATGCTTAATGAGAAAGCATTACCAAAATATTTTTGGGCTGATGCCGTTAGTACTGCTTGTCATGTATTAAACCATGTTTTAATCAGACCTTTTCTTAAAAAAACTCCCTATGAGTTATACAAAGGTAAAAAGCCGAATATAAACTATTTTAGAGTATTTGGTTGTAAGGTTTTTGTCTTAAATAATGGAAAGGAAAATCTTGGAAAGTTTGATTCCAAATCAGATGAAGGTATCTTCTTGGGTTATTCATTGAATAGTCATGCTTATAGAATCTTTAACAAAAGACTAAATACTGTAGAAGAATCTGTTCATGTTGTGTTTGATGAGACTAACCCAAGTATGCAGGATAATTCTGAGTATAAAACAGAAGATGATGTTTTAACTGATAAAATGTATCAGTTAAAATTGCCAGAATCAACAATTTTTCGAAAACAGGAAGAATCTATTGAAGAAGTTGAAGAGTAGTTGCCTAAAGAATGGAAGACTCCAAGAAATCTTTCAATAGACAACATCATTGGTGAAATAAATCAGGGAGTTTCCACTAGAAGATCTTTAAATAAATTCTTCAATCACATGGCATTTGTATCACAAATTGAACCAAAAACCATATCTGATGCATTAAAGGATAATAACTGGATTAATGCTATGCATGATGAATTAAATCAATTTACAAGAAATGAAGTATGAGAATTAATTCCAAAACCAGATAATGCCAATATTGTAGGAACTAAATGGGTTTTTAGAAATAAAATGGATGAAAATGGTATAATTACTAGAAACAAGGCCAGGTTAGTTGCTAAAGGGTATAATCAGCAAGAAGGAATTGATTTTGATGAAACATATGCTCCTGTTGCTAGATTAGAGGCTGTTAGACTTCTACTTGCTTATGCTTCGATAAAGAGTTTCAGGTTATTTCAAATGGATGTCAAAAGTGCTTTCTTAAATGGCTACTTGAATGAAGAAGTTTTTGTTACACAACCACCTGGTTTTGAAGAGCATATTCATCCAGAATATGTTTATAGATTAAAGAAAGACTTGTATGGTCTCAAGAAAGCCCCAAGACAATGGTATGAAAGGTTAAGTAATTTTCTCATATCAAAGGGCTATCAAAGAGGTTTGGTTGATAAGACTTTATTCCTGAAAAAATTAAATAATGATGTAATTCTAGTTCAAGTATACGTTGATGACATCATATTTGGAGCCACTAATGAGTCTTTATGTAAAGATTTTATCAAAGATATGCAGGGAGAATTTGAGATGTCTATGATGGGAGAACTCAACTACTTTCTTGGATTACAAGTTAAACAACTTCAAGGAGGAAGTTTTCTCCATCAATCTAAATACTGCACAGAGTTTTTAAAGAAATTTGAGATGCAGCATTGCAAAGAAGCATCAACACCAATGTCCACCAATTGCTATCTTGATTCTGATGAAAAAGGAAAACCAGTAGATGAAACTAAATATAGAGGGCTTATTGGTTCTTTATTATATCTCACAACAAGTAGACCTGCCATTATGTTTAATGTTTGTATGTGTGCCAGGTTTCAATCTGCACAAAAGAATCTCATCTTACTGCTGCAAAAAGGATCCTCAAATATCTCAAAGGAACTTTAAATGTTGGGTTGTGGTATCCTGGTGAGTCCAAACTAAATTTAATTGGATACTCTGACTCAAATTTTGCAGGGTGTAAGCTTGATAGGAAAAGCACTAGTGGCACTTGTCATCTCCTTGGAAGCAGTCTAATCTCATGGCATAGTAAAAATCAATCATGTGTTGCCTTTCTACAGCTGAAGCCGAGTACATTGCAGCCGGAAGTTGTTGTGCTCAATCCCTCTGGCTCAAACAACAACTTGAGGATTATGGTTTAATTCTCAGAAAAATCCCTCTTTTATGTGATAATACTAGTGCCATTATATTAACTAAAAATCCAATTCAACATTCTAAGACAAAACATGTAGAAATTAGACATCATTTCATTAGAGATCATGTTTTGAAAGGTGATTGTGAAATTTTCTTTATAGAAACTGAAAAACAATTAGCAGATATTTTTACAAAACTTCTTGCTCGTGATCGATTTTACAAAATCTACACTGAATTAGGCATTTTAGATGCATCCAACATCACTTAATTTTCAAAATCTGGTTGTTTTAATTGTTAAAAATAAGCTTTAATCGATTAAAAGCACTTATACAAAATTTTTCATACTATTTTAATCGATTAAATGTTGATTTAATCGATTAAATGAACTTAAGTTTCTAGATTTATAATTTCATCACTGTTTTAATCGATTAAAACAATATTTTAATCGATTAAAAATAGTAACAAGAACATTTTAATCGATTTTGTCCTATTTTTAATCGATGATTACCTGGGAAAGAAAATTAAAGGCTTCAGTTAATGGTTGTTCTTGTAACATGCTACTAAAGCATGATTCCCTTATCTTTACACGTATCTATTGTATTCATTACAAACGTGTTAATGAAGATAAGTTTGAATCAACTTTAATTGGTATTTCAGTAAGTAATACATCTTGTTGATATCATGATTTCTTATAATACTGGGTTCAAAATAAATTTTGTTACATGTCATACATATTTTACTCCTCTATTCCGTATTTTTGATGAAGTCAAAGGGGGAGAAATATTGGTGTTTTTATTCTCACTATTTTAGGGGGAGTAGTAATATAGGGGGAGAAATGATTAATGTTTGAATACTCACAATGATTAATGTTTGAATACTCACTAATCTATATATTCAAGTGACTTCTTCTGCAGAGATATTATTCAAAGAGGTGTTTGTCTTCATCAAATAGGGGGAGACTGAAAGTGATGAAGATCTTATTGAATAATTTAAAACAAAGATCTTCTTGATTTGATGAAGTCAAAATGAAGTCAAAGGCTATTCTGTTGCAGTCAAAGGTCACTTAGACAAAAGGGTAGAGTGATTAGTGAGTCTGCATCTTTACTTAGGTATAATCATTCTTTTCTCTCTACTGCATAAGGTTTATTCATTTAAAAGATTTTGCAAATGCCTCTAAAACGTGTTTAAATTGTTAAAAACAAAGTATTTTGTTAAAAGGTTTTTAAATAAATTGTTTTAACTGATATTATATGAGCTTTATCAATTAAAATGTTCTCAACACTTTTGTAACAGGTTTTTAACTGATATGTTTTCGAAATAATCGATTGTTTTCATTAGAAGGGTTTTTGAAAACCTTCACGCGATATTTTAACCGATGTAGAATTGAAATAATCGATTAAAATGACTTAAGTTGTTTTGAAAAGTGTTCTAGCAGAATTTTAATCGATACAAACTCGAAATAATCGATTAAAATAACTTGAAGTATTTTAAAATATGTTCATGCGAGTATTTTAATCGATACAAACTCGAAATAATCGATTAAAATAACTTGAAGTACTTTGAAAGATGTTCATCGAGTATTTTAATCGATACAAATGCGAAATAATCAATTAAAACACCTAAGATTTTTTCAAAATGTTTTAATCGATTAAAACAAGTATTTTATCGGTTAAAATAAATTAGAAAGTTTTATGAAATCTTTTGGCAGAATTCTAATCGATTAAAATGCATTTCAATCGATTAAAATGCATTTCAATCGATTAAAATAACTAAGAGGATTTTTTCCAAAGTATTTTAATCGATTAAAACAGATTGTTATCAGTTAAAATCACTTAGAAAGTTTGATGAAAACTTTTGGCAGTATTTTAATTGATTAAAAGGCGAAATAATCGATTAAAACAATTTGAAGGATTTTTTACAAAGTGTTTTAATTGATATAAACATTGTCCTATCAGTTAAAACAAATATGGAAAATGATCAAGAACATTTTAACAGACTAAAAGAAGTTTTAACACATTAAAACAAGACTTTTAACAGATTAAAAGATTATTTTAACAGATTAATTAAACCAGCAGTTTGGAAAATCTTCTATATAAACAGAATTGCTTGAATATTTTAAACAACATCTTTTGGCAATCAATCAAGCAATCATAAGTGCTACTTTCAAGAGAGAATCGCGCAAGTTTTGTGAAGTTCTTAGAAGTTCTTTCTTGAGGAAATTTTTGCATTCTTTTGGTGAAGAAACTTATTCTGCAGAGCTACATACACCTGGTTTGGGTGTTCTAGTTTCTTCTCTTTGTTTATTTAATTTTCTTTTCTATATTGTGGGTGCCTGGAAGTGTGGGCACTGGTTTCTGTGGCTGGAATTTGGCTGCAGGATTTTTCAAGAACTGGAAATTGGTTCTTGGTGAAGGTTTAGGTGCAAGGACTGGAATTTTGGTTCTTGTGGTAGATTGAGCGTGTGATTGAAGTTGTAATCTGTAAAATGTTCAATATAGTGGAACTCAGCTAGAATTTGGCTGGGAACTGGACGTAGCCCTGGGATTGGGTGAACCAGTATAAATCTTGGTTATATCTTTCTAAACCTTTCTCTTTTTAATTATGTTTTTATTCTGTTTGATTGTTTTGTTTGATTCAAGAATTGATCAGAACTCTTAATCTTTGAAATAGATAATCTGTAAATTGTGAAAATCTTTCAAAGATCAATTCACCCCCCTCTTGATCTCAGCCTACTTTTTTAACAGAAGAAGCAAATTTGTGCTTGATGGTTGGTCAAGAATTTCCAACTAGTAGTGTACGTTCTACCTCTTCTAATAATTATATGAATTATAGTTCTTTGCAAGAAGGTTTGAATGAAATGCATGAAGAAGCAAAGAGACTTGCTAGAGAAAGTAATAGATTGAAAGGTATGAATAACTGGTTAGAAGATAGAGTAAACACAATTGAAAATAAACTTCTTGAAGAAAAACCCGATTTTGAATATCTTAAAATGATTCATAAAAATTTTGACTACATGTGTAAGAAAATTGAACTATGTGAAAACTGTCTTGAGTTACAGAAGAAGATTACATATTTGATCAAAACTGTTTCAAAGTTTGCACAAGAAAAAACTAATCTTGATGTTCTTCTTGGGTCACAAAAGTTAGTCATTGATCGTGGTGGCATTGGTTTCACACCTATTGTTGGTAAGAAAAAAAAGGCATTCAAACATTACTTTTCATATAGAAAACCAATTTCCACACCCTTCATTACATGTTTTTACTGTATGAAAAGGGTACTCAGTTAAATTCTGCAAAATAAAAAGGTATGTAGTTCCCAGAGATAAATGAAATGGGTTCCCAAGAAATTATTGCAAATAACTTAGATGGATCCTATTATTTTTAAAGGGTACCAAAACCATGTTGAATATTTTTTCAGGAACAATAAACTGAGAATCTTTGGTACCTGGAGAGTGCCTGTTCAAGGCACATGACTAGAGATATTTCCAAGTTTCACAATTTGAAACTTAAAAGTGGTAGAACTGTTATTTATGGAGATAAGTACAAAGACAAAATTCTTGGAGTGGGTGATGTTAAATGTGCAGAATCTGGAATCATTAACAGTGTACTATATGTTGATGGACTAAAGCATAACTTGATAAGCATTAGTTAGCTTTGTGATAAGGGTCACAAAGTCATCTTTGAACCTGAACATTGTCTAATACTTAGACCTAGTTCAGAATAGGTATTAATCATTGGTGAGAGAGTCAACAACATATACATGTTGGATACAAATTCTGCTGGAAATTGTTCTTTAATTGCTAAAGAAAATTATTCCTGGTTATGGCATAGGAGATTAGCTCATATTCATGTGCATCATCTTAACATGTTGATTTCTAAAGAACTTGTAACAGAATTACCTAAATTGAAGTTTGTGAAGGACAAAGTGTGTGATGCATGTAAAAAAGGCAAGCAAACAAAAATTCTTTTCCATAGAAACATATTGTCTCTACCTCAAGACTTCTTGAACTTTTGCACATGGATCTCTTTAGACCTTCAAGAACTATAAGTTTAGGAGGAAATCTATATGCACTGGTTATTGTAGATGATTTCTCAAGATTTACCTGGACAATGTTTGTAAAAGTAAAATCTGATACTTTCCAAGCTTTCAAGAAACTTGCTAAGCAAATTCAAAATGAAAAAGGTAATTTCATCTTCAACATTCAAAGTGATAATGGGGGAGAATTTTCAAATAAAAATTTTGATAGATTTTGTGAAAAACATGACATTAAGCATAATTTTTCTGCACCTAGAACTCCTCAACAGAATGGTGTTGTGGAAAGGAAAAACCAGTCTCTTGAGGAGTTAGCTAGGACCATGCTAAATGAGAAAGCCTTGCCAAAATATTTTTGGGCTGATGCTGTAATCACTATTTGTCATGTATTAAACTGGGTTTTGATCAAACTGTTTCTTAAAAAGACTCCCTATGAACTTTACAAAGGTAAAAAGCCAAGCATAAATTACTTTAAAGTGTTTGGATGCAAGGGTTTTGTCTTGAACAATGGAAAAGAAAATCTTGGAAAATTTGACTCTAAATCGGATGAAGGGATTTTCTTGGGATTTTCTTTGAATAGCCATGCATAGGATCTTTAACAAAAGACTTAAAACTGTGGAAGAATCTGTACATGTTGTCTTTGATGAATGATGTCCAGAAATGCAAAGAAACCTAATTATTGATACATGAAGAATTTTTAACTGATATAATGTATCAGTTAAAATTACTAGATTCTACTACTTTCTAGAAATTTCTGAAAAACTTGAAGATCAATTACCTAAAGAACAAAAGGCTCCAAGAAACCTTTCAATTGACAACATTATCGACAGATTAATCAGGGAGTTTCTACTAGGAGATCTTTGAATAAATTTTGTAATCATATGGCCTTTGTTGCACAAATTGAACCTAAATCATTAATTGATGCTTTGAATGATGATAATTGGGTAAATGCAATGCATGAAGATTTGAACTAGTTTACTAGAAACAATGTATGAAAATTAGTTCCTAAACCAATTAATGCCAATGTTGTTGGAACAAAATGGGTATTTAGAAATAAACTAGATGAAAATGGTATTATCACTAGAAATAAAGCTAGGTTAGTAGCCAAAGGATACAATCAACAAGAAGGTATAGATTTTGATGAAACATATGCACTTGTTGCAAGAAGTTGTTAGACTTTTACTTGCTTATGCTTCTATGAAGAATTTCAGGTTATATTAAATAGATGTCAAGAGTGCCTTCTTGAATGGTTACTTGAATGAAGAAGTCTTTGTTTCTTAACCTACTGGATTTGAAGATGATATACATTTAGAATTTGTATACAAATTAAGAAAGCTTTGTATGGGCTAAAACAAGCACCAAAGCAGTGGTATGAAAGGTTGAGTAGTTTTCTTTTTTCAAAGAACTATCAAAGAGGTGTTGTTGATAAAACCTTGTTTCTCAAGAAAACTAACAATGAGACAATTCTAGTTCAAGTATATGTTGATGATATAATATTTGGTGCTACTAATGAATCTTTATGTAAGCACTTTATTAAAGAAATGTAGGGTGAGTTTGAAATGTCGATGATGGGTGAACTCAATTACTTCCTTGGACTACAAGTTAAACAATTAAAGGGAGGAAATTTTCTGCATCAAACCAAATAATGTGCAAAGCTTCTCAAGAAATTTGAGATGGAAAACTTCAAGGAAGCATCAACTCCAATGTCCACTAAATGTTATCTTGATGCAGATATTAAAGGAAAACCCATTGACCAAACCAAATATAGGGGACTCATTGAATCACTACTATATCTCATTGCTAGTAGGCCTGATATAATGTTTAGTGTGTCCATGTGTGCAAGATTCTAGTTTGCTCCTAAAGAATCTCATTTCTCAGCTGCAAAGAGGATACTAAAATATCTCAAAGGAACATTGAATGTTGGTCTTTGGTATCCTGGTGAGTCAAAATTAAATTTAATTGGTTATTCTGACTCAAACTTTGCAGGATGCAAACTTGATAGAAAAAGCACTAGTGGAACTTGCCATCTACTAGGCCACAACCTAATATCTTGCCATAGTAAAAAGTAAGCTTGTGTTGCTCTATCAACTGCTGAGGGAGAGTATATTGCAGTTGGGAGTTGTTGTGCCCAATCTTTATGGCTGAAACAACAACTAGAAGACAATGGTTTGATTCTCAACAAAATTCCCTTACTTTATGATAATACCAGTGCCATCATATTAACCAAGAATCCAATACAACATTCTAGAACAAAACATATTGAAATTAGGCATAATTTCATTAGAGATCATGTATCAAAGGGAGATTGTGAAATCTTTTATATAGAAACTGATAGGCAATTAGTTGATATTTTCACAAAACCTCTAGCTTGTGATCGTTTCTATATGATTAGAACCAAATTAGGTATTCTGGATTTATCAAATATTGCATGAATTCATATGTGCTTGATAAAATTAATTGGTATAAATTGGTTTTTAATCAATTAAAATACTTGGAATCAATGTAAAAATCACCTATAGTATCATTCGAAAAATGTTTTGTACTATTTTAATCGATTATTCGTCGAATTAATTGATTAAAAGCTCTCGGGTTTGCAATTTTCATTTCAAGTATTTATTTTAATTAATTAAAATACAATTTGTATCGAGTTAAAACCACTAAATGGTGTAAATTAATCGATTACTTATCGTTTTAATCGATTGATACTCTGATACTTTTTCTTAACCCATATCTAGTACAAAATTAATTGATTAATTGGTAAAATAATCGACTATTTTGTTCTTGAAATTGTTTCAAAGCTCTAACATGCAGGATCTACACTTACTACTCTTGAAGTTAAACAAGGGTCAAGATTCAAAATATGTTAAGTGGTAAAAAGTTGATATAATTATGCCTTGAATTGTTATGAAATCACTTAACATATGTTAATTCTAATATATTTTTCTCCTAATATAGGATGAATTCGAGAATACCTTGATACAAGAGAAAAGATCATAATTGTGAAGTAATTGAAGAAAAATTGAAAGAAAGAAGAACGCTTAAGCGAATGAATGATGCGAGGCCCGACCCAAATTCTCTTATAAAAAGATAAGATGTGTTTTGATAAAGCAAGTGGTTTTAGGGAGAAGATGCACGACTAGTGCTAGGGTTTCGTCCAATCTTCATCAATTCTTCACTTCTTCTACATTTGGAGCATTGTAATGGCCAACATGAGTGGCTAACTTCATTCTCTTGGGATTTGGTGCACTTCCTTTGAACTCTTTTGTATCATGGTGATATTTTGAGATATTAATATAAATTTTGATGTTGTTATTCTTATCCTTTGTGCTTTGAAATGATTTATTCTTGATGTTTGGGATATGATTGGAAAATATATCTTGAACCCTAGATCACGGTAAGAATATTTGTTACGTTAATTGGCAGGAATGGAATGAATGTATCAATTGCTTAACACCCTAAACCTAATGTTGGAAAATCTCTTAATTGTGTGAAGAATCAACATTTATTAGGTTTTCTTATGGATTTCATGTGTGAGGAATCAACATGGATGATTTGAGTAGGTGACATCAACATTATTAGGTTAATTGATGTTCTTAATTGACATAGTCATTACAAAAGAGGGATAAGGAAGGAAACCAATCCTAAGTGCCTTTAATTGATATTTTCTCAACAATTTACAGTTCTTTGTCATTTAATTTCAATTCAACTCTTTATGCAAAACCCATTATGTTTTAATCCACTTAGTAAGTATATAATTGAGAATTTCCATTGAAACCATTCCTCGGGGGATCGACTTTTATTTAATTAAAATATTATACTGCGATAGATAATTTTGGTACGCTTGTCAATAATTCAACAAGTATTTCTGGCGTTGTTGCCGGGGAACAATGTTCTTTGAGAATTCTTTGTTTAGCTTATTGAGTATTTTATTTTTATTTCTGTTTTGTTTTATTTTTTCAGTTTTAGTTTTACTTAATTATTGGCTTGTGCTGATCTTTGCTTGAGTTATTCTTTTGATTTATGCGTTTAAGAGGACAAGTATCTTCAAAGCAGTTAGAATATAATCCGGAGATTGAAAAAACTGCTCGGAGGAACCGCGGTAGAAGAAGAAGGGAAACTAAAAAACAAGCCACAGGAGAATCAGTTAACTCTTCTTCCACACTCAATTTACCAGTCCCAATTATAGAAGATATGGTAGAAGATGGAGCAAATCTGAATCCAAATCCAAATCTAAATCCAAATCAAAATCCAGATTCAAATCCACCTAAAAGAACACTCAGAAACTATGTTATGCAGCAAGGTCCAAGACACTTTTCCAGCATTACCGTACTGGATGATCAAACATTGCAGATGAATCCAGCTTTCTTAAGCTTGATTAATGCTTATCAATTCACTGGATTGGATCATGAAGACCCTTACATTCATTTGTCTACTTTTTATGAGTTGATTGGTACCATGGGATTTAGAGCATCAAATCTTGAATCTGCATATTTGAGATTATTTCCTTTTTCTTTGGCAGGTAGGGTAAAGGAGTCGCTAAAGGCACATCTTAATCAAAGTTTGACTGATTAGAGTAACATAGAAGAGAAGTTTTTGAACAGATTTTTCCCACCATCTCGCTACATCAAAGCAAAATCCGACATCACTTCTTTCAAACAAGGAGCAGATGAATCTTTTTATGAAGCATGGGAGAAATTTAAATCGTTGTTGAGAAGATGTCCAAATCATGGATTTGAAGACATTGCTCAATTGAATATTTTTTATACTGGCCTACGACCTGATACAAAGATGTTATTAGATGCTACAACAGGAGGATCCATGTTAGATGCAGAAATCGAACATTCTACAAGAATTATTGATGCACTAGCCTTTACAGATAAACAGGCCCAACATGATAGACATCTAGCTCAAAAGAAAGGAATGTTGGAGCTTAACACTTCAGATGCTATGTTAGCTCAGAACAAAATTCTGACTAAACAGATGGAAGCATTGACTCAACAAATAGCGAAACTACCTCAACAAATACATGCTATTCAAGCTTCTCCTGATCAACAATTCATGAAATACAACTTGTGTGGAGGTGATAATTCAAATGAACAATGCTCTTATCAAGGTAACATTCAACAAGAAGAAGCTAATTATATGGGTGCTCAAGGTAGTAGTCAAGGCAGAAAAGGTGATTTCCCTAATTCCAACAATTATCAGAATAATTTTGCACAAGGATGGAGAGGGAATCAGAATCAGAATCAGAATTTTGGGTGGAAACAAGGTGTTAGCTCATCTACTAGACAACCTACATTTCAACAACAGTCATATCAGCAACCTCCATATCAACAACAACAACAACATTTTCCTTCAATGCCTGACAGAATGAGTAAATTGGAGGATATGTTAGAAAATTCATGCAAACCACTATGGCTAATCAGAAAAATACTGAGGCTTCATTCAGAAATTTAGAGACCCAAATGGGCCAACTGGCTAAACAATTATTTGAGCAGCAAGGAGGACAGTTTTCAACTAACACAAATCAACCCTAGGGAGCAATGCAATTCAATAACTACAAGGAGTGGAAAATTTGTAGGTAAGAGGATTGGTGACAATATAGTTGTTGAAGAAGAAGTTCCGGTAAAAGAAGATAAAGAGCAAGAAGAGGAGAGTAAGAAAGAAAGATATATTCCTAATAAGAAGAACAAAGAGGGAAAGAAAAAACAAAAGATAGAAAAAGGAGGGAGTCAAAAACCATTTGTAGAGAAGTTACCATATCCCAAGGTTCCCTCACAGATAGACAAAGAAAGACAATTCACCAGATTTATGGATATTTTGAAAAGACTGCAGATTAATATATCCTTTGTGGAAGCCATGGAACAAATGCCAACATACGCCAAATTCATGAAAGATCTCTTAACTAAGAAAAGAAGATTTATTGATGAAACAGTGGAGTTAGAGGCAGGGTGTAGTGCTATATTCGAGAAATCATTGCCTCAAAAGTCCAAGGACCCTGGAAGCTTCACTATACCAGTCACAATTGGTACATTACCAGTGAAAAAAGCATTACTTGATTTAGGGGCCAGCATAAACCTCATGCCATTATCTATGCTCAAAAGAATAGGAGACTTAGATGTTAGACCAACTAGAATGACTTGCAACTAGCTGACAGATCAATAAAGATTCCTTATGGAGTAGCAAAAGATGTTTTAGTTAGAGTGGATAAATTTATATTTCCTGTTGATTTTGTGATTATGGACATGGAGGAAACTGAGGAAGTCTCATTGATCCTGGGAAGGCCATTTATGAAGACTGCCAAAGTAATTATATATGTTGACATGGACAAGTTGAAACTTAGAAGTGGAGATGATGAAGTTAATTTTAATCTATTTGAAGTTGTACAACAACCGGAAGACAAGAAAGATTGCCTCAGAATAGATACTTTGGAGGAATTACCCATCTCAACTAAAAAACAAGATTACAAGTCTGTTGCACAACCTCAAAGACATCTCAATCTGACTATGAAGGAAGTTGTTCAAAGAGAGGTACTGAAACCTCCTGAACCAGGTATGATTTATCCAATCTCTGATAGTCGTAAGGTTATTCGCAATGAAAAGAATAAATTCATTCCCACAAGGATAGTCAAGGGATTGAGAATGCGTATAGATTACCTTGATCACTTACCTGCATGAGCCCTAAAGCAAATAGACATCAAGCTGAAGACGTTAAACAAGCGCTCCTGGGAGGCAACCTAATGTTTTGAATTTGTTTTTTTTTCTTTTTGCAATTTAAGTTTTTTGTGCATTTTTCTTCCTTAGCTTCTTTCTTTGCAATATTGATCTAGATACAAAGTGAACTTCTCCTCAAGACTTTGAAGCCTTACTTCAATGGCCTGGGGACAATCCAACTTTTCCAGAGGGGGTGAGAAAGTCTGCAGCTGAAGCAGAGACACAAGATAAGGAGGAGATGCCAAGTGAAGAAAATGAGGGAGGAAACTGACTTTGTTTTTAATGTTTTTAATTCCTTTGTTTTTAATTTAATGTTTTTAATTGATTTATTTTAAATTTTGAATTCCCTTGATGTCCCATAATTTGTTTTAGAGCCATATATGAGATTATTACTTATTGTCTAATTCAAATCTGGAACGTGAAAGATCATTTTGATTGTTTCCAATAACAAGTGATTTTGGGATGATGAGTATGATAGTGAAAAGGAATTGATGAGGAGAATTAGGAATTAACTGAATTAGAGAAGCTAGCCAAAACCCAGGTGAGTAGAGTGCCACAAACAGTTCAAATTGAGTGTCAACATTTTATGATGATAACTGGTATTGGTTGATTCTTTGAGGTGATTGCATGTTGGCGAGACTTGAAAATGATAAAGGCATTTTTTTCTCTGTAGTAGATATAACCCAGAACCAAATATCCAACCCTACATTAATTGTAGGACATCCATTTGAACCCCTTATGAGCCAAAAACAATATTGTTTCGTAAACAGAACCCCTAAGCCTAAACACTATTTATCTACCTTCCTATATTTGAGAAAGGAAATGAGTACAAATATTATTATTTTTCCTATTATTGAGTATTGCTATTGTTATCCTACGAGTATTATTGGGGTGTTATAAAAAAAGTGTAAAGAAAAAGGAAAAAGCAAAGCATAAATCTTGTGGCAAAGCTAGAAAGGATAAATGCAAAGCAGGAGAAAAAAAAAAGAGTTCAAAGGGGGGAATAATAACTTGTAAGATTATTAACTCACTATCATTGTGTTAGGAGCAAAAACATGAAGTCTGAAACCCGACTTGAGGAAATATTAAACAGGAACCATTCATATGAGTTGAATTTCTCAAATACTTTTGTATATTCTAGAAAAACCAATGATTCTTTCTCAGCCCAGCCCCATTACAAGCCTCAAAAGACCTTTTGATTTAAGTCTTGCTTAACAAATGTTGATTGCTTGAAGATGATTATCAATATTGGATTGTCTAAATGAAGTGATTGAATGAGATAGACACGTACCTGTGAGATATGAGAGATCATGCTTCTCTGATGATAATTGATGATTTATTTTCCTTTATTAATTTCTGTAACTTGAATGCTTATGTATTCTATTTTCATTTGTAGTTGTGAGCATCACATATGAAAAGTTAATTTTATGTTGTGGTTCTGGAAGAGAAAGTGATAATAGGTGATGATTTTGTTTTGGAAAAATTACTTTGCTTGGGACAAGCAAGATTCTAGGTTGGGGGGATTTATAAAGTGGTAAAAAGTTGATATAATTATGCCTTGAATTGTTATGAAATCACTTAACTTATGTTAATTCTAATATATTTTTCTCCCAATATAGGATGAATTCGAGAATACCTTGATACAAGAGCAAAGATCACAATTGTGAAGTTATTGAAGAAAAATTGAAAGAAAGAAGAACATTTAAGCAAATGAATGTTGCGAGGCCCGACCCAAATTCTCTTTGTAGACCCCTAATTTTGCCCGACCTCTCAATAAAAGACCAGAAGACTTTCTATCTTAAGATAAAGCTTCATAGGACATCTATCGGCATCAATCGACTTCCGAATAAAGAAAGGAAAGCTTCCCGGGAGTCCCAGAACACAAAATCTGGCCAAAATAGTCGAGATAGCCGTCCGAGAAGTCGAGATGGTCGTCCCAGTCAGTCCAGACGGTCGTCCCACATGACAGACGGCCGTCTCAACCATTTTTGTCACTTGGGACGGCCGTCCCAGATCTCAGACGGCCGTCCCAGCCTCTGCAGACGGCCATCCCTGTTTTCTGCACCCCAGACGGCCGTCCCGAGCTGCCAGGCTGAAAAAATTATAAATAGGAAGCTCATTTGAGCGTTTTTCACACACTAGACACTTGCCTTCTCTTCCTCTTTCGAATGAAATCTCCGATTGCCTAAAAAAGGTAACAATCGGTTAAGGAAGTTTCTTCCGGCATTCGATTCTTCTTAGAATTACAGTAGAGTCAGTCCTGTAATCGAGGAGGAAAGTCTTTGTAGAGCGAGGGATTGTCAAAACGCATCCTCACAGTTAAAGATTTGCAATAAAAAGCTTGCTACGGAGGTTCTTTTCACTTCTCTTCTCTTTTATTGCTTTATTTATTGCTTTATGTATGCAATAGAAAATAAAATCATGTAGATAGCCATTTTTAAATATTGTATAATAAAATAGGGTAATAGCGTAATTTCTCTTAATCTTTACTTTATGAATTAATCTATCATAGGGAACTCGAAAGGGGCGTCGTGGGGTGCTAACACCTTCCCCACGCGTAACTAACTCCCTTACCTAACTCTGGTTATAATGGCCAAGTTTGGTTTTTCTTAAAATCAACGCCTTTTTATCCTTTTCCAATGTTTATGGTCAAAACATTGGTGGCGACTCCATAAGAACCCTTTTGCAAAAACCTTGCTTTTATTAGAGGATAGTTCAGTTGTTGAGCACCTCGGAAGTAATGAACATATTTTAAAATAAAACGCGAGTCTAAACCATCTTTTCGCGACCGCTCACATAAATGTTCGAGATGTCCCTAGACGTCGGAACGGACGGCGGCGATAGATGGCGACTCCACTGGGGAAGCTAGAGAGTTGATCCCATTTAGTGACGGATAAATTCAAACTAAGTAAAGATTTGAAATTACGCCTTTACCCTCCGTTGTATGTTTTATTGTATGGCTTTAATAACTGTTGTATGATTATTTTCTACAAATTGTCTAAAATATAAAATATACACAAAAACCCTTGCACACTACAGTCCCTCTATACCCGGGGGCAAGAGTGAATACCTATAGGGAGTGGGTGGCAGATACGACCGACTTGTTGGCACACGGGGCTACAACCGTTGTCGGAAAACCACCAACTCAAGGTGATAACTCTCTTCTTTTGGTCCAAGGATGTAGACACGAAGTTCCGTGCATGACCCAAGGACTCAGAGATTGAGAGGTCCCTATAATGGGGGCACCTTGGGGACCTTTGGCCTTGGTGAGAACAGTTTAGAACCGCCTAAACCAAGCACGTTTCTGTAGGAAAACCCTACCTCGAAATTAGCATGACTCTACCCGTGGATGGATGAGTTGTGTGTGCACTCGTTTGCTGCATTTCTATTGATGCATTAGCATAGGGTAATCATACAACAGACAAAAATAGTAAAATCCTAAAAACCATAAAAGTGATAAGAATAAACAACTTTATCTCGGACAGTCTTCAGTTAAACTAGCCTGGTTTCAAGTTCTTTGTAAGCTAAGTAGTCACGTTGACCGACAGAAGAGATAAATGGTCATAAAAAATATAAAAAACAATTAAAGCAATAAAAATACCTCTTACAATAAAAAGATTTTTTGACAAGGTATTATTATTCATACAATATTTGTTCATAAAGATAATAAGAGAAGAAAATAGGACTCTCTTCATCAAAATCCATAAACATTCATGTAGATAGTTTCCTTTTCAAGAAAAAACCAAGCATTATCATGTATCATACTAGAAATAAAACATGATAATACTTAGAAAAACAAACACTTGCATGCATGCATTTACAAGGACTCATCCTCATATCATGCATTTTTCATTTCTTTTAGATAATGGAGGGATCCAGTAATAGACAGTTAAAGAAAGTGGAAATCCTTCTATTCCGTGTAGAGAAGTTAAGACAATTGTGTACATATATGCCGCCAGAGGTCAGTGCTAATTTTGAGAAATCTTATGGAAGGATTCTTTGTTGCAGGTAGCATCAATTGTCCTATGACGAAGGACAGGTGGGCTGAGTCACAATTGAATCGTGGCACTTGGGCTGTTAAAGTAAAAAGAGTTGCGCTCTGACTAATGGCTATAGCTTTTGGCCTAGTGGTAAGCGCTCGATCCTAACAATTGGTATCAGAGCCAAGGTCACGAGTTCGATTCCTGGTGGGCAATTGTTGAGGGGGAGATTGTTGCAGGTTGCACAATTGTCCCGTGGCAGAGGCCGGGTGGGCCAAGTCACAATCCAAGAGTGGGATACCTTGTAGGACAATTGCTGAGGGGGAGATTGTTGCAGGTAGCATCAATTGTCCTGTGACGAAGGTCAGGTGGGCCGAGTCACAATTGAATCGTGGCGCTTGGGCTGTTAAAGTAAAAAGAGTTGCGCTCTGACTAATTGCTATAGCTTTTGACCTAGTGGTAAGCGCTCGATCCTAACATTCTTGACCTCTTGAAAATCAGCATCGATCCTATCTTTGTTAGAGCATTGGTCCACTTTTGGAATCCCGACCTGCACTGCTTTGAGTTTTCGCAGTTCAATTTAGTACCAACCTTAGAAGAATATGAACTCATGGTTCGATGGCCTCAGTTAGTCGGGGTCTATGTCTGCTCAGGAGTATATGTTGCTGTGAATAAGGTTGCTACTATTATACGATTGCCTCCTCATCAATCCATCCTAGAGGGAAAATGGAATATCCGAGGTTGGAAAATGTCAATAATAGAAGACCACTTAATCTCTTTGGCTGAAAAGAAAGATTGGTCAACCTTCAACAAAACTCTAGCATTGGCAATGTTCGAAATCATATTATTCCCATTTCATATGAACGTTGTGGAACATGCTGCAATAGATGCATTCTTTGCCTGGGATGTATACTCTAAGAGTCCTATACCTGCAATTCTCGTTGATACCCTGCTTTCAGTAGATTTTTGCTGACAGAAACAGGGAAAAACACTTAGATGTTGTACTTCATTACTATATGTATGGGGCATTACTCACTTCTACGCTTCAAGCTACATGGGCATATTCCCTGATCCTTTAAGGAGTTTTTCGAAAATCCCTCTTCAACATCATCAAGCTTTAGAATGGAAAATCGAGTTAGAAAACTGGAAAATAGAGCATGTATCATGGGTTTGCCCTTGGTTCCGACCCGGTTATATTCTTATACGATGCGGAGATTACCTGAGCATACCACTACTAGGCCTTAGGGGTTGCATAGCTTACTCTCCCAAGATAGCTATGAGACAACTCATGAGAACCCAGACTGTGCCAACCCAAGAAGAGCTCAGAGGGTTGAGTCTATGCCATTACTCCCATAGCTTTGAAAAAGTATCTGCTGTCCGGAA
This sequence comes from Sphenostylis stenocarpa, assembly GCA_963425845.1. NCBI lineage: Eukaryota > Viridiplantae > Streptophyta > Magnoliopsida > Fabales > Fabaceae > Sphenostylis > Sphenostylis stenocarpa. Next base: position 37,520,984 of record OY731401.1, read on the forward strand.
AGCATGGGAAAGACCAGTCTATATAGGAGATAAAGAACTCGGAAAGGTTCAGGTATCTACATCCCATGAATATGAGGAATGGAGGAAAAGTAGAAGGATACCCCAACCATCTGCTACATTCACTACAACATTAGTTAATGAAGAGCTACAGTTGCAGGTCAATGCCTTAAATAAAAGGGTAGAAGTAATGGAAGCTCAGTTGAGGGCTTTTGAAGAAAAAGAACAAGAATCAACCCTTATAATAGATGGTTTAAAAAGGCAGTGTAAAAAGAAGGACCATGAAATAGAGCGCCTTAAGAATGATTGTGCTGATTATCAAGAAGAGACTAAACAAGCATTGAAAATTCTGAAGCTTGAACAAGATAGTCTATTCCGGGACATGAATGATGAAATAGCAAATATTGAGAGTGCGCTTGCAGAATAGGCAAAAACGATCAAGTTAATACAAGATGACCTAGCAGAAACTCGGTCAGAAGCACCAAAGTGGTGGGAAACCGCTGAAAGATATAGAAAAAACCTGGATGAGCTACATGATAAAGAAAGAGATGGATTAGCTCAGTATGGTCAATTACTTCGTGAAAGAGACCAAGTAATAGAGAGGTCTAACCAATAGCAAGCCTTGATCGTTCATCAGGAAGAAAAGATAAAAGAGGCTCGTCGATATAGTGAAGATATGAGTCAGGCGGTACATGAGCAAGTTAAGACGCTCAGAAATCATGTGAGAGTAGCTGAAGATGAATTACGAAAAAAGCCTAATTTACCTATAGGTTTCTTCAAGCTTCTCCTTTTTTGTCAACACTTGCTTCAAAGCATTGTATAGAAGGATGAACACTTTCTAGATAAAATAAAAAAGGATTATCCTTAAACTGTCTATTGCATTCATAAGTTTCATCCATTCATATATCCCTCCTCATTTTAATAATAAAGATAATAAAAAGAAAGGATTAATTGATGTGCTTTCCACAAATCAGAATAAATGGAAAAGAAGCCTTTCATCATCAAAATCTCTACAACGGTCGATAAACCCAAAGATGATAACAAACAAGCACCGTTGGTCATTCCAATTGATAAAAGGGAAGAGGCAATAACGCCTTTACGTTTATTCATGCCTCGTCCTTTCCCTTATTCATCAAATAAAGCTGTACCTTGGAGATACTCAGAAGAATCACCAGTCAATCAAGATATCTCCAACATAGCCGGTATTGGGGGCATGACTAGAAGCGGAAGAATATACTCCCCCAAGGAATTACAAGATAATATTCCTAAAGATAAGGTAAAAAATAAAGCCGAAGAGGAAAAAGAATCCAAGGAGGAGACAGATGAGTTACTCCAGTACATAAGACAAAGTGAGTACTCCATCATCGATCAACACAATCGCACCCCTACAAAGATAACTTTGTTATCACTTATAATGAGTTCGGAGCCGCATCGAAATGCACTGTTAAAGGTTTTGAATGAATCATTCGTTCCGCATGCAATATCCCAAGACAAGTTTGAAGGAATCATTGGTAACATTACAACCAATGATCATCTTACCTTCACAAATGAAGAACTCCCTTTAGAAGGGTCAAATCACAACAAGCCCTTGCATATTTCTATTAAATGCAAGGAATATCTCATTTCCAAAGTTCTTGTGGATAATGAGTCATCCTTAAACGTTATGCCTAAATGCACACTTGACAAGATAACAGTGCAAGGAACCCACATGCGCCCGAGTAACACAATTGTTCGAGCCTTTGATGGATCAAGACGTGAAGTAGTAGGAGAGATTAGTCTACCAATCCAAATTGGCCCTACTATTTTTAACATAGACTTCCATGTGATGGATATCACTCCAGCATATAGTTGTCTCCTTGGTAGACCTTGGATTCATAGCGCTAAGGCAATACCTTCATGCTCCACCAGAAAGTCAAGTTTGTGACAAATGATAAACTCGTCACGGTTCAAGCTGAAGAAGATATTTTGATTAGCAAACCGTCTATCCAACCATACGTGGATGCAGCTGAAGAGGCTCTTGAAACATATTTTCAAGCGCTTGAAATTGCCAATATAGAAAGACTTCCTAGTAATACAAAAGTGGCCCATATGATGAAAAAATTTGGATATCGCCCAGGACAAGGGCTCGGAAAGAATGCTCAAGGAATAAAAGAGCCACCAGATTTGAAAGATAATCCTTTAAAGTATGGTTTAGGGTACAACCCTACAAAAGATCAAACTATACAGAAAACAAGGAAGTCTTACCCCTCAAAGACGATATTCCGAAAAGGAGGTGTATTAGCGCAAAGGGTAGCGTTAGTCATTAGGTGTCCTTCTTCCAATTCTAAGGGATGTAAACCAAATGACTATTAGAGATCACTCCTCGGGGTATGCCCGACCCCCGAGCATCTCTAGGGCACACATTTCCCCAAAATTACAAAAGAATGTTATTCTTACTATCTGCTTCTCTTCTTGCTAAATATGTCTATACCCCATTTTAAATAAACAATGTTTAGATAGATGTTTTGTTCCAAATGCGTTAGAATAATCAAAGCGTCACAAAGCAAAGTCAAATATGATTGATTAACCAGAAACACGAATAAGATCTATCTCGATAGAACCAAGTTTCGACAATGTTGTGCAAAAAAAAAAGAATATATATAAAAAAGAGTGAGAGCCCGTCGAGGCCAAAGGCTAAGACAAAAAAATAAAAGGGCAAAATACCCAGCAGGAAACCCACAAAGGGGGCTGCACAAAAGTTAGGGTAAACCCGGCAGGAGACCCGAACAATAATAAAGGGTAGCCTGGCAAAAGTTACGAAAAGTCCGCTAGGTATTCCTAAAAATAATACAAAAAGGAAACCTAGACAAAAGTTAGGACATAAGCACAACATCGTGGACTGAAAACCTGAAAGGGTGGCCTAGGAAAGTTAATCAATCACAAAAAGGCGCCATAGGGGAGTAAATAAAGACGCCACCTCATAAGAACAAAACGTTTGTCTAAACTAGCCTAAACACCGACCGACCTTGGCTAGCCATTCTTACAGAAACCTCTATTACAAAAAATATATCCCTCTAAAACACAAGCCTTTGTTATAAATCCTTTTCTTTCTCTTCTCTTGACCATTTCACTATAAAACATTCAAGTAATAAGGGGGAATGTGGAAACATAGTGATCAATAGGAAGGTTGAAATCCCTAAGGAAAGGAAGGGGAACATTGATATGATAGTTGCCCTACGCACAAAAGATTGCTCTTCGGCTATAGCAAGAAAAGTCTGATACGGCAAATAAGTACAGTTAAGCTTGTTGATCAAGAAACATGATGACAGAAAGGTACTACACCAAGAATGCGCCCGAAGTCAAAGCACATCAGTTAAAACTTTCGAAATATTAACTGAAATAGATCATATGACGCATATCATGAAACATTACATGCATTAAAACATCAATGAATGGAGTCCTATCTTCCTTCTCATCAAAAAACATGAAAACCAACTTAAAAAGCTCGAGACAGTCGTCCCAAGGGTCGAGACGACCGTCCCAAACAGCAAAATACAAGTGGGACGCCCGTCCCATATTTGAGACGCCCGTCTTAGGGAAAAATTTTGAGTGAGAAGGTCGTCCCACTTCCCAGACGGTCATCCCAAGGTAAAAAAATTGAGTGAGACGGTCGTCCCAACCCCAAACGGCCGTCCCGACCTTCCTGACTTCCCCTATAAATTCTAGGCGCGGATCCTTGCATTTGCACCCCATTCCAAGCCTTCCATCTTGCTTCTCCTCCCTTTCTACACGTTTTTAGCATTCTTGAGTGAGTAAGGCACAAAATGGAGCATGGAGAGGCTTCATCTAGAAGAAAACGCACCCGAACCTCCACCAGAGGAACTCCCGTCACCAACGCCCTGCTGGCAGAACCACATCAACAGAGGTTGACAAATATCCAACAATATTCCTGGCATCCCATGCTACGTCTGGATTTTGAAATCCTAAATACATTCGGTTGGGATCAAGATGTTAGACGGTTCATCCAAAACATAGGATGGGATTTTCTACTTCGTGAGCCACCCTCTCGAATCCATCGTACTGCCACGCTGGAGTTCCTTGCCTCTGTCAATCTGGTGAGATGTCGTCCATGACCCCTGGAGTCCCACCTACTCAAGTTGTTTCCTATTGGATGGATGGGGCATACCGGACCACCTTTCTAGATGACTTTAATGTCATAATTGAAAGAATTAATGGTTGAGTTCAAGAGGGGGGGTGAATTGAACTTTTGAAAACTTTTTCACAAAACTTACTTTCTCTTGGAAGAATGAATTATCTTTATTTAATTCTTGTGTAGATAGGTTGATTTTAATTACAGCAAGTATATAGACAAGAAATAAAGGAGATGAAAGAAGAAATTCAACACAACAATTTATACTGGTTCACTCTTCACCAGAGCTACGTCCAGTTCTTGACAAATCTGCCAAGTTCCACTAATACCAAGTGAAAATTACAACCAGTAGATACTCACCAATCTACCCCAAGAACTATCTTGCAAACCCACAAGATAGACTCTTGAAAACCTCCCGATAACCAAATCCAGATTCATCGTAACAAGTGCAGATCCAAATTCCAACCTGCACAAACACACTTTACAAAAGAGTATGAAAAGAAAAAACTCGGACTGCAGCTCTATCAATACAATTGTCCAGAAGCAAATCTAACTCAGCACTTTCTCTCTTTGATTAATCAACAATCTTGATCAAAGCACCTTATGATATGAAAAGATTCTAAATGCTCAAAGAAAGTCACGGATGTGATAGCTCAAAGATTGCTTTCAAATGTTTTCTCAAATTGTGTGTATCAAAAGATAGATCAAATCTGTATTTATAAAGTAAAACAGAGAACCAGAACGTTTAATCAATCAAAAACTGATTCAGAGATGCAACTGATCGATCAGAATGAAAATATAACAGGTTAGAATCGATTATGATCGATTAAAACAGTATTATGATCGATTAGAACAAGTTATGATCGATCAGAATGAAATTATGATCGATCAGAATGCATTTCAATCGATTAAAACAACGATTCAATCGATTGATTTCATTTAAAACTTCATTCAATTGATTGATTCGAGTTTTCAATGGATTGAAACAGCTTTATGAAAAATGATAGCTCTCTGTTTCAATCGATTGAAAATCATTTCAACAGATTGAAATCCTGCAGACTCTTAGATAGAAAAATAGTCTCTCTGTTTCAACAGATTGAAAAATATTTCAACAGATTGATTTCTGAAAACTCTTAGACTGAAAAAAATAGTCTTTCTGTTTCAACAGATTAACAAACATTTCAACAAATTGATTTTCTGAAAACTCTTAGATTGAAAAAAATAGTCTTTCTATTTCAACAGATTAAAAAACATTTCAACAGATTGAAAATACGAAACCTTGATATTGAAAAATTCATTAAGTCATTTTAACCTGTTGATTCTGCGATTCAACCAATTGAAATTTCGACTATGTATGACCACTTATTATGTTAAGTGATTTTAACAGATTGAAAATCATTTTCAACAGATTGAAAAACTTAGTTTGTTCTTTTAATGCTTAAATGTTAGTTTTTCATGCAGAAAAATGATTTCACTGAGATGCATCATATTAAGGCGCTTATCACAAAATATATTGGCCTATCAAGAGATTAAGTTCAAGCTTCTAGCCTATTCATCTACACACTCACAAACTAAACTATATCCATTCAATATTATGTCTTCATCAAATCCACCAAGTGCTTCAATCTCCCCCTATTTGATGGAGACAAATAACCACTGCACCTGCACAAATAATAACAGACCAGAGACATATATTTTGTGGTGTGTGTGTAGTGACAGTTTTAAACAAAACACTTCTCCCCCTATTTGACTGCATCAAATAAAGTGTTTAAGTACAGTACCACGTAGGTACCCCAAAATGAAACAAAACAATAAAAACAAGGAACAAAAACAAGATAACAGAAACATAAAAAATAAGCCTTCATTCATCCCCGGGACCTTGATTAAATTGTAGTTCAACAATCCTGTTGTAGATGTCTTCTAATTGGTTGTCAATATGTTGAAATCTGGCAATGAAGTTTTCATCCGGATAATGCCGACGAGCCCGCGAGCAACCGTCATCTCCATGTGCCTTCTTTGGTTAGTTTGCAGTTCATTCATCCGATGTAGCATGGTTCTCTCAAGCCGAGACAGGGCGTGCCACGGTCGAGTCGTGGAGTGTATGGAATCATTTCCAGTGGAGACTCGCTCTTCCATCGGGTCCGATGGTCTTCGCTGCGAAGTTCCCGGAACATCGATATTGATATTTTCCTCTTGTTCTTCTTCTTCAAAGTCTTCTCCTCTCCCGAGCTTCTTCTTTTGAGATCCATTCACCATCGATTTTGATGAATCCCATTTTATGCAGAACAAAATTATTTACCTCATTTGTTGGTCGAACAGATTCAACTAGTTCCCCTTCCAAATCAACACCAAAATGCGTTAAAAAATTAGAAATCAGAATAACATAAGGATACCTGAAGTCACTTAGCCGCTTAGCTTTGATCATGTGGTCCTTGATAACAAAAACCCAGTTCACCCTTATTATGTGGTGAATGCGGTACATCGATACCAAATCTCCTTCATTCAGATCTTGCATGATTGCTCCCCCGGGTGTGAGCTGCCAAGCCACAATGAAAGCGACAACCCTTTCCTCAAGCTTCATCTTTCCAGGCATTGAAAGAACTTACGAGTCACGATTATTCTTCATGCATGAACGAAAGTACTGAACTTTATTAAACTCTTCCACATCTCGAAGTATATCCTTTGGTGACTTTTACACCTTCATCCTTGATTCCAAGCAACCTCTTTCCGGACATTTGGAGTTATCTCAATGTCTACTCCTTTGACTTGAGTTTTTAAAGTGGAACCTTCAAAGGACAAGTTGGTGAAAAAGACTTTAATTAAGTCGGGGTAAATCCTACCATTCAACTCCGGAAACTTTTGAAGTTTTTGATGTTGCAGTAGCTTCAGAACACCTCTCGAATCCTTCGACGTCAAACCAGGAGAACTTTAGGACCTTGGGTATATTGACTTGTTTCCTGCTCATTTCATGAATAAACAGATCCATTTTCTCTTGGTTCCCATTGAACCAGGTTTCGATGCGTCCTTCAACATTTGGTTCTTGCCTTGCAGTGGAAGACTCGCCTCTGTTGGACTTCTTCCTACCGGATTTTGTGCGTTTGAGCATACTTGATTTTTGGAATGAACAGAGGAATAACCGAGAAGAGAGAATGGTTCAAGGAGGAAAAACACTACGAGTTTTCTTTAGAGCACACGATCCCTTCAACTTCACGGTTTTGTCTTTACTTGTATAATCGCTTCTTCGCTCACGCAGGTGATGATAAAGGTGGAAAGAGAGAAAGAATGGTTCTTGTGCATCTTAATTATCCTCACATCTGATATCCAATCAGAGTCAATCAACTTTTATTGGATATCTTTGATATTTAAGAGAGTAGTTGAAGTCTATCTCGTTGTTAATGCATTCAACCCACTCTGCAAGTAGTTGTTTAGTGACAGAGTATACACAACTAGCCCTAGAAAAAATTAATCAATTGATTTTTCGTGAAACCAATTGATTTTGCAATTGCAGATACTCGAAGTAAAATAAATCGATTGAACCGAAGATCTAATCGATTGTTTTTGTGAAAGAAAATCATGCGAGTATCAAAAGTGAATTCAATCGATTGAATCGAAGATTGAATCGATTGATTTATAGAAGAAAATATGCAGAGCTACAAGGTTAATGAAATAAATCGATTAAAGGCTTATTTAATCGATTGAGCTGATAACATATCAATAACAAGAGTAAGAATCAGGAAATCAACAGATTATTTCGCAATTTCAATTGATTGAAACATATAATTTCAAGTTTTTCATACAATTATTAATCGATTGAACTTGTTATTAACTCTGTTAAAAAAACATAATCACCATAAAGAATCAGTTATTCAATACTAGATATATCTAGAATTCCTAATTCGAGTTCTAAGCATATTAAGTCTATCTCTAGGAAGTGGTTTAGTGAATAAATCAGCTAACTATTTTTCAGATTCAATGAATAAAATTTCACAGTCACCCCTAGATACATGTTCTCTAATAAAGTGATGTCTAATTTCAATATGCTTAGTTCTAGAGTGTTGAATAGGATTCTTAGTTAAATTTATTGCACTAGTATTATCACAAACCGGAGGTACCGTATTTAGAGTCACTCCATAGTCCGTCGAGTTGTTGCTTAAGGTAGATACTTTGAGCACAACGGCTCCCAGCTACAATGTATTCAACTTCGCAGTTGAAAGAGCAACACATGCTTGCTTTTTGTCTGTGCCAAGATATGAGACTGCTTCCCGAGTAAATGACATGTACCAGAGGTACTTTTTCTGTCCAATCTACATCCTGCAAAGTCAGAATCAGAAAATCCAACAAGTTTAAGGGATGCACCTTCAGGATACCATAGTCCGACATTAACTGTTCCTTTAAGGTACTTCAGAATCCTTTTAGCAGCGGTAAGATGTGATTCCTTTGGGTTTGCCTGAAATCTAGCACAAAGGCACACACTAAACATAATGTCGGGCCTACTAGCGATCAGATATAGCAGAGAACCAATCAAACCTCTATATTTAGTTTGATCAACAGATTTCCCTTTTTCATCTAAATCTAGACGACGAGTTAGTAGACATGGGTGTAGAGGATTCTTTGCAATTGTGCATATCAAATTTCTTCAACAACTCATTGCAGTATTTAGATTGACTTAGGAATATGCCATTTTTTAATTGCTTAACCTGGAGACCAAGGAAGAAATTCAATTCTCCCATCATAGACATTTCAAATTCACTTTGCATTTCCTTAACAAACTTATTACACAAGGCATTATTTGTAGAACCGAAAATGATATCATCCACATACACCGCACCAGAATAATGTCGGTTCAGATTTCTTAATGAATAGGGTTTTATCAACTTCACCTCGTTTGTACCCTTGATCAATTAAGAAGTTACTTAACCTCTCATACCATTGTCTAGGTGCTTGCTTTAAACCATAAAGGGCCTTTTTCAATTTGTAGACATGGTCGGGATGCTTGTGATTTTCAAACCCAGGAGGTTGAGAAACATACACTTCTTCATTGATGAGTCCATTAAGAAAGGCACTCTTGACATCCATATGTAGTAATCTGAAACCACTTATACAAGCATAAGCTAATAATAACTCGACAGACTTCAAGTCTAGCTACAGGTGCAAAGGTTTCATCAAAATCAATACCCTCCTGTTGGTTATACCCTTTGGCTACCAATCTAGCTTTATTTCTAGTGATAATGCCGTGTTCATCTAGTTTGTTTTTGAATACCCACTTAGTACCAATTACATTGATATCTTTGATTTTAGGAACTAATTCCCACACGTTATTCCTTTCAAATTGATTAAGCTCATCATGCATGGCACTAACCCAATATTCATCATTTAATGCTTCTTTAACGGTTTTAGGTTCTATTTGTGAAATGAATGCCATATGATTGCAGAATTGATTAAGAGAATGTCTAGTAGATACTCCCTTATTGATTTGCCCGATGACATTGTCTAGAGAGAGATCTCTTGGGACAATCCACTCTTTGGGAAGCTCTTCCAGGACATCTTCTTCCTGTTCTTCGAGTAATTCTTGGTGGATCAGCTTTTGTAGGATCAACTGATTGATCACCTTCTTCGACAATATGCTGATCTGAGCTACTGGAAGTTTCAACTGATAAGAATTATCAGTTAAATCTTCTTCATTTGCAGTACTGACTTATACTGATTAGATTGTGCTTGAGACCTTCAACAAGGAGAACATTGTGAATGGTTCTTGATTCACCATCTCCAATATCTCCAGAACCTAGAATTCTTCCCTTGTTGTTGTCTCCATAAGTCACATGACCTCCATTCTTCAATCTCGAGTTTCGAAATTTTGAAATGTCACCTGTCATGTGCCTTGAGCATCCACTATCCAGGTACCAAAGGGACTCTTGTTGCTGTTCTCTGAAAGATCAAACATCAAGTATTTGGTACCCTTAAGTATTTTGGGTCCTTAGGAGTCAAATTTTACTGTTTAACATGTTTTGGAACCCATCTCTTCCTACCTTGCGGCACAAAATATTTCCTAGCATGACAAAATTTTATAGTATGTCCTTTCTTCATGCAGTAATGACAAGATGAGAAAGGGGATGTTGTAGCTTTTCTAAATGAAAAGAAGTTCAAATATTTTTTAGTTTTTACCCCAATCTTAGGTTTGTACCCGATTCCAGTATGTTCAAACACACAGTTTTGAGACCCAAGGAGTGCATCTAAATTCTCTTTACCTTGAGTAAACTTAGACAAAGTTTTAATCAAGAAATCAACCTTATCTTGCAGAAGAATACACTTTTCACAATTCTTATTAGTAGCAACATTATCACGTAGATGCATAGATTATATCTAGATGTTCTAAATCTGTTTTGCTTTCTAATAGTTCTTTTTCCGAACTTTAACTCTATTTTCTAACCGAGTTATTTAAACCTTTCAACCGATTATTTGTATGAGATAAATTTACTGGCTTCACTATGCATTTCATTGAAAGCATTTAGTAATGTGCTATAATTCATTTCATTCTCTGTGGGAGTTGAACTTACATGTGATGAAGAAGATTCACAACCAGCCATCAAACATAGGTTCACCTCTTCACCTTCGGATCCAGAACTGGAGGATGAATCATTGTCTTGCCAAGCTATGTAGGCCTTTTTCCCTTTGTATTTTGAATCTTTCTTGTTCTGATTCTTGGTCTTTTCCGGACAATCACTCCTTATGTGTCCCTGCTTACCACAAGAATAACAAGTAATAGCATTTTGAATAGATTCAGTCTTTTTATCGGTGTACCTTTTTACTTGGCCGGTTCTGTTCTTCCTTCTAAGAAATTTCCCAAATTTCTTAACCAACAAAGTCGATTTTCGGATTCATCTTCTTCGGACTCACTTGTTTTCTTCAATCGTCTTGAGAACAATGTTTCTACTTTTCTTTTCTGCATTCTCTTGTTCTTTGAACCGATTGATTTCCAACTCATGTTCCCTTAACTTACCAAATAGTGAAGCGAGTAGTCATTTCAGTCAAGTCTCTTGATTATGATATAGCTGTCACCTTTGGTTGCCAAGTTCTGTCCAAACACTTCAAGATTTTGATGTTCAACTCTTCCTTGTCAAAAATCTTTCCTAGCCCAATTAGATGATTGACTATGTGCGTGAACCTTTTCTGTACATCCGCAATTGTTTCTCCTTGCTTGCATTTTAAACAATTCATAGTCCCTAATTAACTCATGCTTTCTCGCTCTTTTCACATCGGATGTACCTTCATGTGTGACCTCTAGAATTTCCCACATTTCTTTGGCAGAGGCACATTGAGACATCCTGAAAAACTCATCAAGATTTAAAGCGAGAGGTAATAATATTTTTAGCAGTATAATCATATTGGACTCTCCTATTTTCTCGCATCAGTTAATTCAGCCCAATTTTTCTCAACTACTTTACCATCCACTGTATGAGTTGGTTTGTAAGGACCATTAACAATTGTTTCCCAAATACCTCTATCAAGAGATTCAATAAAGATTTTCATTCTAACCTTCCGGAAAGAATAATTCACACCGAGAAAAAGAGGAGGTCTGTTTATGGAGGCTCCTTCGAAAAATTCATCTTTCCCTCGACCATTCTTGGACCGAATTCTTGAGTAACTTACAAGAACCAGCTCTGGTACCAATTGAAAGAATTAATGGTTGAGTTCAAGAGGGGGGTGAATTGAACTTTTGAAAACTTTTTCGCAAAACTTACTTTCTCTTGGAAGAATGAATTATCTTTATTTAATTCTTGTGTAGATAGGTTGATTTTAATTACAAGCAAGTATATAGACAAGAAATAAAGGAGATGAAAGAAGAAATTCAACACAACAATTTATACTTGGTTCACTCTTCACCGAGCTACGTCCAGTTCTTGACAAATCTGCCAAGTTCCACTAATACCAAGTGAAAATTACAACCAGGTAGATACTCACCAATCTACCCCAAGAACTATCTTGCAAACCCACAAGATAGACTCTTGAAAACCTCCCGAGTAACAAAATCCGATTCATTGTAACAAGTGCAGATCCAAATTCCAACCTGCACAAACACACTTTACAAAAGAGTATGAAAAGAAAAAACCTGGATCTGCAGCTCTATCAATAAAATTGTCCGGAAGCAAATTCTAACACAACACTTTCTCTCTTTGATTAATCAACAATCTTGATCAAAGCACCTTATGATATGAAAAGATTCTTAAATGCTCAGAGAAAGTCAAGGATATGATAGCTTCAAAGATTGATTTCAAATGTTTTCTCAAGTTGTGTGTATCAAAAGATAGATCAAATCTGTATTTATAAAGTAAAACAGAGAACCGGAACGTTTAATCAATCAAAAACTGATTCAGAGATGCAACTGATCGATCAGAATGAAAATATAACAGGTTAGAATCAATTATGATCGATTAGAACAGTATTATGATCGATTTAGAACAGTATTATGATCGATCAGAATGCATTTCAATCGATTAAAACAACGATTCAATCGATTGATTTCATTTAAAACTTCATTCAATCGATTGATTCGAGTTTTCAATGGATTGAAACAACTTTATGAAAAATGATAGCTCTCTGTTTCAACAGATTGAAAAATATTTCAACAGATTGATTTTCTGAAAACTCTTAGACTGAAAAAAATAGTCTTTCTGTTTCAACAGATTAAAAAACATTTCAACAGATTGAAAATACGAAACCTTGATATTGAAAAATTCATTAAGTCATTTTAACCTGTTGATTCTGCGATTCAACCAATTGAAATTTCGACTATGTATGACCACTTATTATGTTAAGTGATTTTAACAGATTGAAAATCATTTTCAACAGATTGAAAAACTTAGTTTGTTCTTTTAATGCTTAAATGTTAGTTTTTCATGTAGAAAAATGATTTCACTGAGATGCATCATATTAAGGCGCTTATCACAAAATATATTGGCCTATCAAGAGATTAAGTTCAAGCTTCTAGCCTATTCATATATACACTCACAAACTAAACTATATCCATTCAATATTATGTCTTCATCAAATCCACCAAGTGCTTCAATAATGGGTTTCTGCCAACGAACGGATATGAGAACGCCATAATATAAGTCTGCATACTGTGAGAAACCCGCTGCTCTCACTACCACCAGCATGTGGAAAGAAATCACCGGAGCACATACCCTGCCATCACATCTGAAGGGTGCAGCTTTTTCTCCTCCGCTCTGCATATGCCACAAATTGCTAGTCGGGACCATACATAGTCGGAAGGAGAGCCAAGGAAAGGTAACGCTGGCTGATCTTTTTATTGTCTATTGTATGCATCAGGGACATCGATGCAACCCAGGGTATGCCTTCCTAAAAGCCTTAAAGGATTATGGAACTCGTGGCTCAACAGGAGCTATCATGGTGGCTCCCTTTCTTACCCCTTTAGCTGAATATTGGGGATGTACTGACGGAGAAGACATTCCAGCTAGCCTCCAACCAGAACCGATTAATGGGGGAACACTAGTCCACATGAACATCCTTAGTCGACAAGGATCAGGGTTTATTTTAAACCCCATAATCTCAATTTCACTAGATATGCGTGATTTCGACACACCACAGGATATCCCTGCGACTTCGGAATCCCAACAGCAATCATATGATCCAGACTTCGCCGGCCTATACCGACATATGGATGATGAGCACGCCTACATGGAAGGGCAATTCCAGTTCATGCGACAGCAGTTCAGTCAACTGACCATGAGGCAGGAAAGGACGGACCGCCAAATAGAAAATCTGGTCCAGACTCAGGGAAGGTTCCAGCGTCGCATGCTCTGCCGCATCCCTTCGCCAACACCATCCTCCCACTCCAGCCCAGAAGTAGATGATTAGGATGTTTCTAGATATTTCTATTAGTCTAAGAATGCTTGAATGTATCACCCAAAAAAAAAAAAGAGAAAAAGGGGAAGTAATAAATAAAAAGTTGTTATTTCTGTTTACATTCCAAAAGCCCACGTGTACAAAAAAAATTATTATAAAATAAAAAGGCACACATGATATATTAAAAAGCCAGATTTCAAATAACTCGCGAGAAAAATCAAAATCGCGAAAGAAAAGGTGAAATCAAAACTATATCAGCAGAATAAAGAGCTTCAAGGAAACTAGCTCTAACCTTCTACTGCAATAAACGAAGGTACATCGGAAAAAGGCCAACGGAAAGGCTCGATGATCCCCAAATGGATCCTTGCCTACTCTAAAGGAAAAACAAAAATTACTTCATGACTCAGCATCACCACATGAGTCATCAAACATAGTTACTTGAAGCTCCAACCACCATCCTTCCATCCAAGAAAAAGGAAGCTATCAACATAGAAAAGCCAATGGAAAGGCTTAATCATCCCCAAGCGGATCTTGCCTACTCCAGAGGCAAAACAAAAATATTACCTCACGACTCAGCTTCATCACCACATGAGTCATCGAGCACATTCATTCAGAATCTCCGTTACTTCCCCAAAGGAGAATAAGGACTACGCAAAGATCAACCAAAGAAGATATGAAGTCAAAATCTCCATATCCCCAGGGGTTCAACAAAAAGAAAGAAAAGAAAAACATGTCATTCCCTAATAGAGGCCACAACAGAAAAATGTCGAATAAATATCTCCAAGTAGAGCATATCAGAAAAATCTACAAAAATAGGAAAACAAGAAAATTTCCATCCTCCAGCTTAATAAGAGCTTCACAAAGCTAGGAGCCAAGACTCCATCATAAAAAATCAAATCAAAGTTAGGATCCCCAAGAAGCTAACGAACTCCTTGGTGGATCGCCAAAAAGAAAAGAGAAAAGAAAAAAATATTTTCATCCCTAGTGGATAATCAGAAAAAAATGCCTGCGTGCATAAAAGAAATTAAAATGTAAAAAGGCGCACGCATTATCCAAAATAATCAGAAAGCCCATTCCCCAGCGGAATAAGAGAATAGGCAAAGCCAGCTCAAAATAACAACATCCAACAAGGAGTCAAAAACTCCATTCCTCCCTAGGGGGCAAGTCAAAATAGATCTCCGGGAAAGCAATCAAATCCTCGGTGGATCATCAAAAAGAAAAAACTATCCCCAGTGAGCCTATTAACAAAGGCAAAACTACAAATTTATATCCTTAGGGAGTTAATTGCCTATAACGCCCAATATGGATATCCCCAGTGGAATGCAAAGCCTTCACTTCCAATGAAGCCTCTGCCTACTCAGAGGCAAGCAAAGAGCC
This sequence comes from Sphenostylis stenocarpa, assembly GCA_963425845.1. NCBI lineage: Eukaryota > Viridiplantae > Streptophyta > Magnoliopsida > Fabales > Fabaceae > Sphenostylis > Sphenostylis stenocarpa. The sequence goes on from OY731401.1 coordinate 37,536,351, forward strand.
AATATCCCCAAGAAACGGGAAATCAAACTATGCAAGAGGCAATACAAGCCCAAAGCATAAAGCCTCCATTATTGAAGCATCTGCCTAATCAAGAGGCATAATTAACAAAAATAAAAAATCCTCGATGGATTCCTACCCAAATAAGAGGCAACAAACAAAGAATCCCCGGCAAGATCGGATGGCTAAATAGAAAAGCCAAAAACAAAATCCCCGGCAAAACCGGATGACTAAAACAGAAAAGTCAAAATGAAAAATCAATCACTCCCCATGGAATGAGCGCATGATCAGAAATAGTAAGCCGCCAACACATCTCCAAAATCAGATGAGGGTTTGTACTCATCAAACCATAGGATTGACTACCAAAAAGAGCATCCTGAGAGCCTTGCAGAACGGGGCTCGTTAAGAACCTTGCAGAACGGGGTTCGTACCAGGTGGGGGTAGGTACCCACAAGAACCTTGCAGAACGGGGTTCGTACCAGGTGGGGGTAGGTACCCACCAGAGCCTTGCAGAACGGGGTTCGTACCAGGTGGGGGTAGGTACCCACCAGAGCCTTGCAGAACGGGATTCGTACCAGGTGGGGGTAGGTACCCACAAGAGCCTTGCAGAACGGGGTTCGTACCAGGTGGGGGTAGGTACCCACCAGAGCCTTGTAGAACGAGGTTCGTACCAGGTGGGGGTAGGTACCCACCAGAGCCTTGCAGAACGGGGTTCCTACCAGGTGGGGGTAGGTACCCACCGGAGCCTTGCGGAACGGGGTTCGTACCGGGTGGGGGTAGGTACCCACAAGAGCCTTGCGTAACGGGGTTCGTACCGGGTGGGGGTAGGTACCCACCAGAGCCTTGCGTAACGGGGTTCGTACTGGGTGGGGGTAGGTACCCACCGAGCCTTGCAGAACCGGGGTTCGTACCGGGTGGGGGTAGGTACCCACCAGAGCCTTGTAGAACGGGGTTTGTACCAGGTGGGGGTAGGTACCCACCAGAGCCTTACAGAACGAGGTTCGTACCAGGAGGGGGTAGGTACCCACCAGAGCCTTGCAGAACGGGGTTCATACCAGGTGGGGGTAGGTACCCACAAGAGCCTTGCAGAACGGGGTTCGTAATAGGTGGGGGTAGGCACCCACAAGAGCCTTGCAGAACAGGGTTCGTACCAGGTGGGGTAGGTACCCACAAGAGCCTTGCAGAACGGGGTTCGTACCAGGTGGGGGTAGGTACCCACAAGAGTCTTGCAGAACGGGGTTCGTACCAAGTAGCGGTAGGTACCCACAAGAGTTTAGCAAAATGAGGACTCGTACCAGGTGAGTGTAGGTACTCACCAGAGCCTTGTAGAACGGGGTTCGTACCAGGTGGGGGTAGGTACCCACAAGAGCCTTATAGAATAGGGTTCGTACCAGATGAGGGTAGGTACTCATCAGAATCTAGCGAAAAGCAGATTCATACCTGGTGGGGGTAAGTACCCACAAGAGTTTAGCAAAATACAGACTCGTACCTGGTGAGGGTAAGTACTCACCAGAGCCTTATAAAAGAAGGCTCAAACCAGATAGGGGTTGGTACCTATCAAAAATATTTATCATCCGAAGGATTAGCAAACTTCCGCAAAGGAGCATCCGAAGGATGACCGGGCAAAAAGGTTTAACTCCTTCACCTACCAACTAACTTTGTGGGCACATCAGGCCAACAATTAGTCAGGCAGGTGAAGGGGGGGCAGCTGTAGACCCCTAATTTTGCCCGGCCTCTCAATAAAAGACCAGAAGACTTTTTATCTGAAGATAAAGCTTCGGTGGACGTCTATCGACATCAATCGACTTCCGAATAAAGAAAGGAAAGTTTCCCGGGAGTCCCAGAACACAAAATCTGGCCAAAACAGTCGAGACAGCCGTCCCAAAAGTCGAGATGTCCGTCCCAGTCAGTCCAGACGGCCGTCCCACATGCTAGACGGTCGTCTCAACCATTTTTGTCACTTGGGACGGCCGTCCCGGCCTCTGCAGATGACTATCCCTATTTTCTGCACCCCAGACGGTCGTCCCGAGCTGCCAGACTGAAAAAACTATAAATAGAAAGCTCATTTGAGTGTTTTTCACACACCAAACACTTGTCTTCTCTCTCTCTTTCGAATGAACTCTCCGATTGCCTAAAAAAGGTAACAATCGGTTAAGGAAGTTTCTTCCGGCATTCGATTCTTCTTAGAATTACAGTAGAGTCGGTCCTGTAATCGGGGAGGAGAGTCTTTGTAGAGCGGGGGATTGCCAAAACGCATCCTCACATTTAAAGATTTGCAATAAAAAGCTTGCTACGGAGGTTCTTTTCATTTCACTTCTCTTCTATTTTATTGTTTTATGTATGCAATAGAAAATAAAATCATGTAGATAGCCATTTTTAAATATTGTATAATAAAATATGGTAATAGCATAATTTCTCTTAATCTTTACTTTATGAATTAATCTGTCATAGGAAACTCGAAAGGGGCGTCGTGGGGTGCTAACACCTTCCCCACGCGTAACTAACTCCCTTACCTAACTCTGGTTATAATGGCCAAGTTTGGTTTTTCTTAAAATCAATGCCTTTTTATCCTTTTCCAATGTTTATTGTCAAAACATTGGTGGCGACTCCATAAGAACCCTTTTGCGAAAACCTTGCTTTGATTAGAGAATAGTTCAGTTGTTGAGCACCTCGGAAGCAATGAACATATTTTACAATAAAACGCGAGTCTAAACCATCTTTTCGCGACCGCTCGCATAAATGTTCGAGATGTCCCTAGATGTCGGAACGGACGGCGGCGACACTCTTATAAAAAGATAAGATGTGTTTTGAGAAAGCAAGTGGTTTTGGGGAGAAAAGGCGCGACTACTACTAGGGTTTTGTCCAATCTTCATCAATTCTTCACTTCTTCCACATTTGGAGCATTGTAATGTCCAACATGAGTGACTAACTTCATTCTCTTGGGATTTGGTGCACTTCCTTTGAACTCTTTTGTATCATGGTGATATTTTGAGATATTAATCTAAGTTTTGATGTTGTTATTCTTATCCTTTGTGCTTTGGAATGATTTATTCTTGATGTTTTGGATATGATTGGAAAATATATCTTGAACCCTAGATCACGGTAAAAATATTTGTTACGTTAATTGGTAGGAATGGAATGAATGTATCAATTGCTTAACACCCTAAACCTAATGTTGGAAAATCTCTTAATTGTGTGAGGAATCAACATTTATTAGGTTTTCTTATGAATTTCATGTGTGAGGAATCAACATGGATGATTTGAGTAGGTGTCATCAACATTGATAGGTTCATTGACGTTCTTAATTGACATAGCATTACAAAAGAGGGATAAGGAAGGAAACCAATCCTAAGTACCTTTAATTGATGTTTTCTCAACAATTTACAGTTCTTTGTCATTTAATTTCAATTCAACTCTTTATGAAAAACTCATTCTGTTTTAATCCACTTAGTAAGCACATAATTGGGAATTTCCATTGAAACCATTCCTCGTGAGATCGACTTTTATTTAATCAAAATACTATACTGCGTTGATAATTTTTGTATGCTTGTCAATAATTCAACAAAATTGGAAATTAATTTCTGTTGCAGCATTAAAGACAAAAGAGTTGACCAGTCAATCCTTATGCACAAAGAACAAATTAGCTTATAACAAGACAAATATCTACTACCCACTATGCAAAGTCAATACGTTTGTTGCTAGTCAAGGGAACCACTGCAATTCAAAAAGTTGATTTATACAACAGGAGAAGCATTGAAGCAATCTTGATTTAATCACGGACTCAATCACTTCTCTCCAATACAAACTTTGTTTTTCTCTTTAAAGGAATCTTGGTTCTTTTTCTCTACTCTTAACTCGTTCTCTTCTTCAATCTCCAAATCATTCTTCATCAACTTCTATCCATCACTCAAAACTCTTCTCCTCATCTTAAAAGAACTTTTTGTTTGCTTGCCCTTTTGATATGCATCACATACTTTGTCCTTCACAAACTTTAGTTTGGGTAAGCCTATTACAAGATCTTTAAAAATTAGTTTGTTGAGATTATGCATATGAATATGTGTTAATCTTCTATGCCATAACCAAGAATCATTTTCTTTAGCAATTAAGCAACAATTTTCAGCAGTATTAGTATTTAACATGTATATGTTGTTGATTCTCTTACCAGTGATCAATACCTGTTCTGAACCTGGTCTAAGTATTAAACATTGTTCTGGCTTAAAGATGATTTTGTGGCCTTAGTCACATAGCTAACTGATACTGATCAAGTTATGTTTTAACCCTTCAACATACAATACATTGTTAATAATACTTGATTTTGTACATTTGAAATCTCCTATTTCAAATATTATGCTTTTGTTGTTATCTTCGTAGATAACAGACCCACCATTTTTTAGTTTCAAGTTTTGAAACTTTGAAATATCCTCGGTCATATGCTTTGAACAACCACTGTCTAGGTACCAAAGGTCTTGTGGTTCCTGTAAAAGAATTTAACATAATCTTGGTACCCTTTATAGAGGATACTTAGGTCCACTTAGGTTATATTCAGAAAATTTTCGGAAACCCATTTCATTCTTTCGTTTGGGACAACATACTTTTTTATTTTACAAAATTTAACAGAATGCCCCTTTTCATGCAATAGAAACAAGTAATGAATGATGATAAAACTGGTTTTCTATATGAAAATTAATTCTTGAAAGCTCTAGTTTTCTTATTAATGATAGGTGTGAAACCAATACCGGCACAATCAATAACAAGATTTTGAGAACCAAGAAGAGCATCAAGATTGGTTTTACCTTGTGCAAATTTGGAGACAGTCTTTATTAGATATGAAATTTTCTTTTGCAATTCAGGACAATTCTCACAAGTTTTGATTTCTTTACAAAGGCAGTCAGAATTATTGTGAATCATTTTCAAATATTCAAAATCAGTTTCTTCTTCAAGAATTTTCTTTTCAAGAGTGTTGACTTTATTTTCTAGCCAGATGTTCATACCTCTTAATCAGTTATTTTCTTTTTCAAGCCTTTTAGCTTCTTCATGCATTTCATTAAAGGCATCTTGTAAAGAACTATAATTCATGGAATTAGTGGAAGAGGTAGAACTTACACCACTAGTTGGAGAGTTAAGATTTGCCATCAAACACAAATTTGCTTCTTCTTCATCTGAGTTTTTTTATTAATGATGCATCATTATCATCCCAAGCAATATAGGCTCTCTTTTTCATCTTTTCTCCTTTCTTTTCTTGATTCTTTTTCTCTGGACACTCCATTCTTACATGTCACTGTTTACCACAACCATAACATTTGTAATTAAAAGAATTTGAGTCAGATTTCTTTGTGTACCTTTTCTGTCCAGATTTGTCTTTAATTTTCTTTTTGAGAAATCTGTTGAATTTCTTGACCAGCAGACCAAAATTCTCACTTTCTTCTTATGTTTCTTCATTTTTATCTTCTACTTTGAGATCTATGTTTTTCCCTTTCTTTTGTGAAAATTCTTGCTCATTGAATCTTTTTATTTCCATTTCATGCTCTCTAAGCTTTCCAAATAAAGAGGTTGGGGTCATGATGGATAAGTCTTTTGATTTTGAGATTGTTGTAACTTTGGGATGCCATAACCTATCAAGACATTTAGCACTTTGATATTTAATTATTCTTTATCAAAAGTCTTACCAAGACCCATCAAGTGATTGATGATATGAGTAAAATGCTTCTGCACATTTGCAATGCTTTCTCCAGATTGCATCTTGAACAACTCATATTCTTTAATGAGGGTGTGCTTTCTAGCTCTCTTTACATCAGTAGTTCCTTCATGGGTTACTTCAAGAACTTCCCACATTTCTTTGGCAGAATTACATTGAGACACCCTAAAAATTGTCTCCATGGTAAGAGCAAATGTAATAATATTCTTTGTAGTGCAATCATGTTGAATTTTCTTCTTTTCATCAACATTTAAATCAGGCCAATTTTTATCAGTGGTAAGAGGGCCTTTTTCAATTATATTCCAAATATTCCTATCAATGGATTCAATAAAGATCTTCATTCTAATATTTCAAAATTGGTAATCTGTTCCACAAAATAATGGAGGTCTATTGATAAAGGCTCCTTCAGAAAATGGTAATTTGTTTTCAGCCATTTGAAAAAATTTTAATGATCGAAGAACTTGAACATCTTTCAAGAACCAGCTCTTGATACCAATTGGAAGAAATATAAGCTGAGATCAAGAGGGGGAGTGAATTGATCTTTTAAAATATTTCGCAAATAGTAGACTTAGATTTATAGTTTGAAAGATTATGGATTTTGACCAAGTACTAAATCTAGCTAAACAAACAGAATTGAAAAAGATTCAAGCAGAAATTAAAGAAAGAGTTTAAAGAGATAGAAAAACACCAAGAATTATACTGGTTCACTTAAACCACAGGGCTACGTCTAGTTCTCAACCAAATTTTAGTTGAGTTCCATTAGATTGAAATTGTTTTGAGTACATAATAGAATTACAAAATAATCAACCTACACTAAGAACCAAATCCAGTTCTTAAACCAAACCTACAACCAAATTCGAGCCGCAGAACCAGTACCCAAACTTCCAGGCACTTAGACATAAATGAATTGAAAAAGAATGAAAGAAGAAACTAGAACAATCAAACCCGATTATGCAGATACAAATATTCCACTGGAATGAGTTTCTTCACTAGCAAGAACACAAGAATGCCTCAAGAAGAAACTTTGAAAATTCTCACTAAAAGTTGTGCACTTCTCTCTTGAAAAGATCTCTATAATTGCTTGAATGATTTCGCAAAAGGTGGTTTTAAAATGCCCAAGCAAATCTGTTTATATAGAGACTTTTTATAACTAATTGTTTTAATTAGTTGATTAAATCATATTTTAATAGATTAATAATTATTGATTCTAACTGTTTTAACTGATAAAAATACCATTTAATTGATTAAAATGTTTTTTCTTATTTTCTAGAATTATTTTAACCGATAAAAATACGTTTTAATCGATTAAAACAATTATTCAAAAAATTCGTAAGTGATTTTAATCGATTAATTCATGTTTTAATCGATTAATATATTGGTAGAAAATTTTCTAAAACTTTTTAAGTGATTTTAATCGACTAATTCGAGTTTTAATCGATTGATATATTGGTAGAAAATTTTCTAAAACTTCTTAAGTGATTTTAATCGATTAATTCGAGTTTTAATCGATTAAAATACTTGACAGAACATTTTCCAAAACTTTCTTAAGTGTTTTTAATCGATTAATTCGAAAATATATCAGTTAAAATGTTGATAGTTCATGCTGTAAGTGGTTTTAATAAATTATTTTAAAAGTATATTAGTTAAAATTATGACATATGTTTTTAACTATTTTTAATTGATTAAAATGTAAATTTATCAGTTAATTTCGATTCTCAAGAACATATTAACCGATTAATATGATTTTTAACAGATTAAAAAGTTTAGAGGCATTTTTGTTTCTTTCTAATGATAGAACCTTATGCGGTAGGAATTAAGAAATGATTATACCTATTAAAACAAGATGTAGACTCACTAATCACTACACCCCATAACCCATAAACTCTCTGACTTCAACAAATCTTCACTTATTTCATAGATTATTTGACTTCATCAAATCTTCAAGATCTTCAATCATCTTCATTAATTTATGTAATTAGGAAAAATAAAAAGGCAATTGGTTGGACTCTTAATGATATTCCCATAATTAGTCCTCTTGTATATATGCATAGAATTTTATTAGATGATAATATTAAACCTGTTAGACAACCCCAAAGGAGGGCAAATTCACAAAATTTGGATGTAATTAAAAAAGAGGTGACTAAATTATTACAAATAGGTATAATTTATCATATTTTTAATAGTGAATGGATTAATCTTGTCCATGTTGTTCCTAAAAACATCTGGTTTAGTTATTATTAAAATGAAAAAGGTGATTTAATTCCATAAGAGTACAAAATAGTTGGACAATATGTATTAATTATAGGAGACTTAATTTAGCTACTAGAAAAGATAATTTTCCTTTGCCTTATTGACCAAATGCTTGCAAGATTAGCATCCATTATTATTTTCTTGATGGTTTTTCTGGATATTTTCAAATATGTATTGCCTCTAAAGATTAATTTAAAACTAATTTTACTTGTCCTTTTGGTTCATTTGCTTATAGAAGAATTCCTTTTGGTTTATGTAATGCTCCAAGTACTTTTTAGAGATGTATGCTTATTTTTTTTTCTGATTTATTGGAACAATGTATTGAAGTTTTCATGGATGATTTTTCTGTTTATGGAAATTCTTTTGATCCTTGATAATTTAAATAAAGTCTTGAATAAGTGTGTTGAAAATAATTTAGTTTTGAATTATCAAAAATTTCATTTTATGGTTGAGTAAGGTATTATATTAGGTCATATTATTTCTGATGGTATCGCGCAACGGAATGTTTGCGTTAAGACAAAAACCATGAGCGGGGGTGAATTGGTTTCTTATAACAATTATCCCTTTAAAAACTTTTCGCAAGATTTTACCGATTGAATGATAATATAATAAAATACTTGAAAAGTAAAGAGATAAGGGAAGAAAATTACACAAGTAATTTATACTGGTTCGGATCAAAAGACCTTACGTCCAGTTGTTAATCACTCTAAAAGAGGATTAACTTAGTCACTAAATAATGGTTCTCAAATAAACATATTACAAATAGAAAAGGATTAGAAAACACCTCTCTTGAGTCACACAAGAGATGAACACCTCCTTTGAAGACACAAAGGATGAAAACATCTTTCTTAGAGACAGCACAACACTCAATCCACTGAGAATCTCACTCAATGATTTTTATCGCTTCTAGCCCACACTAGGTTTTCAAAGCCCATTTTTGTTCCCTACTCAAAGTTCTCCAAGCAATCACAACTCTTAACTTCTGAGTATGTAAAAGGTTTGTCCAACTTGCTGAGAGCATGACAGTCCTTTAAATAGAGTTTTAGGGTTTCCGATTTTAGGGTTTTCAAAATTAGGTCTTAAATTCAGAATTCAAATTCATAACGGACACAGATAATCAATTATCATTAGTGATAATCGATTATCACATAGCCAATATAAGAAAATCAATTTTGTCCAGGATAATCGATTATTCCAGAGCCAATTTCGAATTTAAATCCATAATAGACACAAATAATCGATTATCATCAGAGATAATCGATTATTCCATAGCTACTTTGAGAAAACTAAAGTTTTATCCATGATAATTGATTATCCTGAGTGATAATCGATTATTACAGTGTGACCTTGATAAGAATGAAGCTTTTGTGCACAGACTAAGTGCTGCCTATCATGGACTCTATTTTTACAGACTCAAAATAACAAAACAGAGTTATTATAAACAATTTCAAATATATATATACGTCTTCTAATCTTGAAGTCCTTTATTCCTGAATCATCATCAAAATCTTTAGTCACCATATTCTTGCATTTTCAACAATCTCCCTCTTTTTTATGATGATCAAAATTTTCTTTAATTCCTCTTTGTAATAACTTGTTTTCTGTCACAGTTATCATAGAAATTTTTTTATCATACCAAGCTTTTAAATATATTCTCCCCCTTTTTTATCATAAACAAAAAGACAAGCAGTAAAGATAAGCAAAAACTCCCCCTCAATAAATGCTGGAAAATAAATGACTCCCCCTCAATAAAGCAATTTATGAATAGAAATTCATTAATAAAAAACAAGTCACAATATGGATGGAAAAAGTAACTAAGCTTATGAATACAATAATTAAAATTCACTAGACTGAGATTCATCGTTAAATTGCATGTCAAATCTGCCTTCAAGAGATGACACCCGTAAATCCATGTCCAAAATGAGATTCATAATCTCCTGATGCCTATCTTCATAGAGAGTAAAGAAGTCCTACATCTGTTGGTTCATGTTAGAAATCATATCTTCAAGAGAGGGGCGAACTTTAGTATGGGCACCAGATGAAGTCCCTCCTACAGGAGCATCAACAACAATCATCTCATCATCGTCAGAATCAGTAACAACAGTAGCGACATTGGGCGCATCATCCTTACGAAAATAAGTTCCATCAATGTTGACCATTTGCAATGGAGATAGTGTACTATCAAGCATTTGATTGGAATTCAACGTGCGAAACCTTTGTTCTCCTTCAAGATTGACTCCTTTGTATTCAATAATTCTGGAGATAAGGAGAGCATAGGGAATTTTGAAGGTATGATGATGTTTAACTTTAGCATAGTGGAAAGGATGAGATTAGGCTAATCAATCAGCTCATTGTTCATAATCGCATGGATGATGCAAAGATCAAAAGTAGAGCATTAAGCATGATTGGTGGCTCGGGGACAGAGGATCCAAACAATAAGATGAAGGAGAAGACGTTCATATTTCTTTAACGGTCCGGCAAGAAGTTGACACCCAATCTGCAGTGCAGGATTGTGAATGAAAGAATGGTATGTCATGATCCTATTGAAGTCATCCATATCCATTAGCACATTGACAACATCATCCCGAATAGGAAATCTTGCTACATTTTCCCATATATAATCATCAAGGATGATGGTAATGCCTTTGACACGAGTAGTAGCAATATTGTCTCTGAATTTGAATTGAGAGTAAAAGACACGTACCAAATCAGGGTAGTAAGTGTCTTCCATCTCAACAAAGGGTAAGATACCTTATTCAAGAAGAGTTGGGAAGTGGAATCCCTAGTTGAGGAACTGAAATCCTTTTAAGAATTTTGGAGTAATGATACTCTTTTTTTTTTATAAAATGTAAGAAATTCATGTCTCCTATCATCATCGGAGATCCATCCTTCAATGGAATTGGAACGGAGTTGAGAAGCAGGAGCAGATCTTCTCCTGGTGGGGATCTTTCATCTGGATGATTAAGCCATTTTGAGAGAAATTTAGAAAGGATGGTAATTTTAAGAAAGAATGGAGAGGCAAGAACTTAAGAAAGGCAGGAATGGAGTTTGAAATCAATGCAAATCACTTGGAGGAGAGGCAAGATGTGATTGAATGAGTTTCTGAGTCCCTATATAAGTAGAGAACACTTCCAATGGTTATAAACGACTATAAACGCAAGAATCAAGGCAAAGAGATTCGTTGCCAACAACTACTTTTTCCCAAACGGCGTGAGATAATCGATTATCAACTTATGATAATCGATTATTTATTCATCAGCTACCAAGAAATTTTTCCAGAATGCATGGATAATCGATTATCACTTGAAATAATCAATTATTCCAGAGAGTTTTGCAAATGTGAAGACATATGCGACACAGAATAATCGATTATTACCTTGGATAATCGATTATTCCAGAACGAAATTTGATAATTTACAATTTTTGCAAAAGTTAGGATATTTCTAGTATTCCTAAATCTCTCCTATGTTCATAGAATCTATCTTTGGGAAGAGGTTTTATAAATATATCCACTACTTGATGTTTTGTATCAATGTATTCAATTTTACAATTTCCCTTACTAATATGATCTCTTAAGAAATAGTGTCTAATCTTAATATGCTTAGTTCTCGAGTGCATAATAGGATTTTTAGTAAGATTAATTGTACTTGTATTATCACATTTCAGAGGAATGTCAGTAAGAAAGATATCATAATCTTCTAATTGTTACTTCATCCAAAGGATTTGTGTAACATCATTTATTTTTTATCTTCTAATTTATTTAATTTCTCAAAAATGGGATAATTTTTTTTAACAATATTATTTCTTTATGATAATGAACTTTAAAACTGGTCATGTGTGAATGAGTATATATATATATATATAGATGGTGTGTCGAACATGTTCATACATATACATTCATAATCATAATACATTGTTTTTCAAAATACTAATCCAACAAGGATTATACTGTAATTACATAAAGGTTGTACCCTTAAACGATTAGAACTTAATTTAAATTTATACATCTCAAAATAAATCAAATCTTAATTAGAGCAGGTGCCCAAAATTTCTAACTTTCTTATACAATATCATGTCACTCCCGGAGGGCAGCATTCCTCCATGCATATATATATGATACTCAACCAAATTGTGGTTACTCCATCACAATTGTTCCATCATTACCTGAAATATAACAGTAAGGATGAGTTTCCTTTTCTTATCACTCCCGAACACTAAACCGAAAATTGTTCCAACTTCCATAATCTAAAACCATATGTAACATTTATAGTCAAACATTTCATTCTTACAATAAAGTATCACACACAGCAATTTCAAACAATCTCTACAAATCACATTACTCAAACTAAAAACACACATACATGCTTGTGTTTCATTCATTCATTTTTTCTACATTTGAAATGCCCATGCAACTAGGATACACTATCAATCTCATCTCTCAATCCATGAAAGGATTACACATAAGTACAGACAACTCTCACAAGCATAACAAACTTACACACGAGCATAAATAGCTCACAAAAGTATAGATAGCTGTCGGTTGATCTGCGCATCACAGATACAATGCTTACGCATAACGATCCCTTGGAAAAAAGACAAAGTGAAAGAGGCAAGTTAGGAGTATAGAGCGTGACCAAACAATGCGCTCTATATTTCTCCAATATCTCTCTGATCTTCTCTTATCTCCTAAGCCCCCGGTGTATCTCCGTACCATCCACACACATATCTCATCACTGAGTGACACCACCAACTCTTTAACAACAATTTATTTGGTAGGAACAAACTCTCCAACATACAGAACATATCACTATAGACATAATACCCTACTTTTAGATGACCAATATCTCTGACTTAGACTCAACACATAGCACAAACGTCCTATAGACATGATTTCCACTAACTACCATGATTATGAATGCATTACCTATTCATAATGTTTCTTTATACCATTCTTATTAAGCTTTATTTATTTTTCATCAATTTCAAAAATTTGACTGAGTCTCCTTTGTAATTTGGACGTTTCCCAATTTACAAATACATTCAAATCAAATTCATACAACACATTTTCCTGCATCAAACAAGAACAATATAAATTTGTCGAGGGTCTGACACTCTTGGACTCAGCACACATTACGATCCATCAAATTTTTTAAAGCTCTTGTTATTCTAGTCTTGTGTCCCAAAATATCTCATTACATTATCATTCTCACATCATTCATACTCATAAAATAAATAATAGGTCCAGAACTGAAGTTTTGTTTACACTTCTCTTGGAAGAAAAGTCTATCATAAGCCTTAAAAAAGTGTAACTTTGGAAACATTCTTTGTCATCTAAACTAACTCCAAATTCTATGAAAATTTTCGGTCCAAAATACATATATTCTAGGATTATAATAAAAATTATAAATCAAAATTTAAAGATTTCTAAGTTATTCAAAACTTTCCTCCCTTTTCACACGTTTTGAAGATTCCACTAACAGGGTAGTACTCAAAGATATATTTTTATAAAATCAATTAATAGTCATAAAATTATGAAAATAAATTTACTTAACATATACATACAGTCACAAATAAGATCAAAATTTCATCTCAAAACACTTAAATTTAAATTTTATATAATTTTTCAAAGTTGCTCAGCGGACATAGCAATTCTGTTTCACCCAACTCAAAACCTATTTACTTCCAAGATTTTTCATGGAAAACCTACTTGGTAGAAAATTTTGAAATAAATCACAAACGAACTAGACATATGTAGGAACATATAATCAAAATTTAAGAATTAAATACCAAGTGAATATTTTTATATAAATTCTCAAAAGTTCTGCTTACGTGCAGATTTTTCCAGCAACATCTCTCAACACATATTTCATCATCTTCCTCTAGAAAAATCCAATTTAAGTGATTTTTATGGCTAACTCTAGGTTTTGACATCCAAGAAATCTATTTCTAAACTCTAAAATATAAAAGGAGCATTGTAGATTATCTAAATACACTATAACAACCATACGGAATTTTTATAAAATGTTCTAATTTGGTTCCAATTCATGTAGAAGTGAGATAAATGGTGGTTTAGCCTATGGTTGATGACAAAAAGACTCTCCTTATCTCAAATGAAGCTTTCAAACAAGAAAATGGAGATCCTTAGTTCAAGAAAGGGTTTGTCTCCTATAAGCATCAAAATAACTATATACTTGAGATTAAGAAGATTTTAGGAGATAATGTTGAAATTCAAAGCTTTAATTTCATGGATCTTACTCTTAATTGCAAAAAGATGAACCAAGATGGTGTGGGCAAGCAAATCCAAGCTTCTTCTTCTTCCTTCCATGCTCCCAAATTGGCTTCCATAAGTGAGAAAGAAATGAGTCTTTCTCCTTTCTTAAATTATACTATTTGGCTTCCTTTCCTAAATTGCCCTTACTTAAAATTGCAATTGCCAATTGAATCCTTTCCTAAATTACCCTTACTTAAAATTGCAATTGCCAATTGAATCCTTTCCTCAATGGGAAATTATATTACTAATTTTTCTTAATGATATTACTCTTATTATTATTATTATTATTACTTCATTTTAAACTCAATTCTAAATGTAGACCCCAAATCTTGCCCGACTCCCTAATAAAGCCGAAGATAACCCGTTCCGAAGATGGTCAAGACTTTGTTAAGTCCCTAGTAGCTTTTTCTAGGTCTAATTTAAGATAGGAAGGGTTTTTAGAGGAAATAAAAATCAAAAATTCTGTCGAAAACAACAGATGATCGTCCAGGACAGTCAGACAATCGTCCATGCCAACTTTAAGGCAATGGACGACCGTCCACTTAGCCTTGACGGCTGTCCATGGCAACTTTTGGCCATGGAAGACCGTCCACTCTATATGGACGGCCGCCCACTAAGTCCAGATGGCCGTCCACTTTTTCCTGGTGCGGTTCCCTATAAATAGGAGTCCCATTTCTCGAATTTTACACACCTCTCCACTCCTACACTCTTTAGGAAGCCTTTTGGCACTTTAGAGTGACTCTGAGCATTATTCCAGAGTTCGAGTGAGCTTTTCCATTTCCATTTAAGGTAGAAATCGGTTAAGGAAGTCTCCTCTTGAGATCGTCCGACCCTCGATAGGGTGGTACTCTTATTTTTGTTTGAGGGAGGAGTGATTCTGTAGAGTGCGGGGACTACCAAAAAGCGTCCTCAAGTTCAAGATTTATAAAAGCTCACTTAAGAGGTTTTCCTTCATATCTCTTCTCTTTTACTGTTTTCTTTTACTGCTTTCCTTGTATGCATTGATATTTGGATCATATAGACATTTAAATTCTGCCAATAGATAAATAACAGGGTAAAAGCATAGTTTCTTTAAGTCTTTATTTATGAATTAGTCCATCATAGGGAACCCGAAAGGGCGTTGTGGCGTGCTAACACCTTCCCCAACTCCCTTACCCGACTCTGGTTGTAATGACCAAAGTTCGTTTTTTCTAAAACCAATGCCTTTTTCCCTTTTTCATTGTTTAAGGTTAAAACACTGATGGTGACTCCATAGAATCTTTTTTCGAAAACTTCATCCTTAAGATCAGTCTGGTTATCAGACATCTTAAGAATGTCGACCATCTTTATAAAAAATGCGAGTCACTCAAAACCATCACGTCGCTCTGACCGCCTCTTTTGACGGCGGTGACAGATGGTGACTCCACTGGGGAAGCTAGAGAGTTGATTCAATTTAGTGATGGACTAGTCTAATAAATGAAAACTTGAAATTATGTTTTTACCCTTCCTTGGTTTTATAACATGCTTTACTGTTTGACTTTAATAACTGTTGTATGCTTATTTTCTGCAATTGTTTGAAATAAACAAATGTACACAAACCCTTGCACACAACAGTCCCATTATACCCAGGGGCAAGAGTGAATACATATAGGGAGTAGGTGGCAGGTACGACCGACCATGGTAATGGCCTTAGTGCCAGTAGGTCGTTGTCGGAAACCACCACTCAAGGTGATAACCTTCTTCTTCTGGTTTAAGAACATTGACACAGAGATTCGTGCATGGGTCGAAGACTGGGACATAGAGGGGACCCAATAATGGGGGCACCTTGGGGGACCTAGCCTTGATGAGAACAATTATAACCTACCTTTGCCAATGCACTTTTCTGCAGGAAAACCCTACCTCGTGAATAAAAACGTCACTCTGTTCGCGGATGAGTGAATTGTTTGTGCATTTGTTTGTTGCATAGCATAATCATACAACAACAAAAATAAAAACAAAATCTAAAAAACCATTTCATAATAAACAACCTTATCTCGACAATCTACATTTTAACTAGCCTAGTTTCATGTTCTTTGTAAGCTAAGTAGCCACGTGGACTGCAGAAGAGATATAGGGTTAAATAATAAATATAATAATAAAAACCTTGTTGCTATAATAAACCAACTTTATCTCGGACAATCATCATTTTAGCTAGTCTAGTTTCAGGTTCTTTGTAAGCTAAATAAACACGTTGACCTACAGAAGATATAAAGGGGTCACAAAAAGAATAAAAAAACAAAATAATGAAATTTAATAAAACGATTTTGACAAAGTCAAATCATTCATATCACATCATTTCATAAGTGGAAAAACCAAGAGAGAAAATAAATGCATAAGGAAAGTATGCATACACATCATCTTAATAAATCTCTCATCACTAGTGCAGAATGGGTCTTAATCAATCTTAGGAGCATTTTTTGGGAAAATTGTTGGGACAAATCCCCTTTGGGCAATTGCTACCTGTTCTTCACTTTTTCCTCTTCGTTTTGATATGTTGTGTGTTCAAATCCGACATCCTAGTCAAAAGTTATCTTACTTTGAACATTTTCCGCCTTTTTGTACTAGTGCATGCATAAACACACCCATGCTAGGGGGGCATTAGATATCTCTAAGACAAAGTCGAAAGAGACCTATGTGCGCTTATAATCTTCCATAAGGAAGGGACAAGTGTGCTAAGGTATATGGGGACCTTCGTTATACTTGTCAAATCCATGATGAGGAAGGAACCATTATACCGAAGTGGGTATGGCACTCCATAAGCGTAAGCTTTAAGGATGATACCAAAGTCATTGTCTTAAGGCATATCTATCCTACACCAATCATTCATTTTTAATAAAAACCCTAATTCATTATGCACTCTAGAAAGTGGCTGGTCTTTTTCCTTTCCTTACTCGTGCGTGGAAAGCCAAGAG
Source organism: Sphenostylis stenocarpa (assembly GCA_963425845.1). Taxonomy (NCBI): domain Eukaryota; kingdom Viridiplantae; phylum Streptophyta; class Magnoliopsida; order Fabales; family Fabaceae; genus Sphenostylis; species Sphenostylis stenocarpa. The sequence goes on from OY731401.1 coordinate 37,553,494, forward strand.
GATTGAACAATTAGAAGAGCAAAATCGCAAGCTCACCGCTAAGCAGTTAACTCCATGAAAGAACAAATGACGCAGTTAATGGAGTTAATGCGTCAGCAGAACTTACACAAGGAGAACCCTCACAATCACCACGCCTCACATCATGAGGAAGAAGGGGGTTCCAACCATGAGCCTGAGCAGGAAGCTCACGTACAGCCTAAAGTGAGGGCAGTAATCATCCAAACTCCTGAAGTTTACAAGGAACAGATTTTTGCCCTCGAAGAGAGGTTAAGGGCTATGGAGGGGCATAATTTTGATGTTAAATAAGCGGCCGACATGTGCCTCGTTAAAAATATCCAATTTCCCCCTAAATTCAAGGTTCCAGATTTCCCAAAGTACATGGGAATGACTTGCCCCAAGAGCCATCTTACAATGTACTGCCGTAAAATGGCTCCATATGCCGTAATGAGGAGCTCCTGATCCATTGTTTTCAGGAGAGCTTGGCCGATTCGGCCTTGAACTGGTATATGCAACTAGAGGGGGGGGCAAGTCCAAAACTGGAAATAGCTGGCAGACGCCTTCCTTCGTCGCTACAAATATAATATCGATCTGGCCCTAGATAGGTCAGATCTACAAGCTTTGAGTAAGAAAAATGACAAACCCTTCAAGGCATATGCTCAGCATTGGAGGGAGTTGGCCGCCCAAGTAGAGCCTTCACTATCAGATAAGGAAACCATATCCTTGTTCATCAATTCGTTAACGGGTCCTTATTATGATAAGATGATAAAGAGCACGTCGACTCTTTTTACATATGTGGTAACCATCGGCGAGAGAGTAGAGCAAGGACTGAAGAGTGGGAGGATCACACAACCTTCCTCATCCAATGCCCCATTCAAAAAGTTCCTTAGCAAGAAGGAGGAGAAAAGCGTGAATGTCATCAACCTTGCTACTCCTTCTTCCTCTTCACGACCAACTAGGCAGTCAAGGAATCAAGAGAGAAAATTTACTCCCCTTCCAACATCCTATGGGAGTCTGCTGACAAAGCTAGTAGAGGCCAACCTCCTAGTACGTGTCCCTCCGAAGAGGATGGATCCACTCTACCCTGATTGGTACAAGCTGAACGAAAAATGTGATTACCACTCAGGCGCTCTTGGGAATTCCATGGAGAATTGTATGACCTTGAAGTACAAGGTCCAAAAGTTGTTGGACGTCGGGTGGATTACCTTTGATGCTCCCGCTCCCAATGTTGATACCATGCCACTATCACAACCAGAATAGTGGGGTTGGATAAGAGAAGGCCAGCTAATTAGGCTCCTCATATTTTTAAGCTTCCTGTATCTCTCGCGGTCCCCACCCGTGACCGTGAGATCTTTGACTAAAAAGGGGCTTTGTAAATATTTTTCCTTTATTAATACAGTGAGGCATTTGCATAAGCATTCATATTCTTTTTCATTCTTTACTCCCTCATTATTACACTACAAGAATTTTATATATTAGCTATGACACATTCTGTAGCTATTTGATAACTAATCTCTCGCTCGTATGTTTTGCTACAGATTAGCTACGGAATAACTATGGAATAGTTTGTCGCTAAATCCAAGTAACTAATTAGATAAAGATGTATTCTCTCTCAAATTTGTAGCAAATTTTGTTGCCAAATTGTCGCTAAGTCCCTCACTAATTTAAATGATGAAATTCTGTTTTTCTCTAGCTAATTGATCTCCCAAAACTTGTAGCTAATCCTTCGCAATTTTTCTCTCGCTAATCCGTAGCTAATCCCTCGCAATTTCGCTCTCGCTTATCCGTAGTTAATCCCTCGCAATTTCACTCTCACTAATTCGTAGTTAATCCCTCACAATCTTACTCTTGCTAATTCGTAGCTAATCCCTGACAATTTCTCTTTCGCTAATCTGTAGCATATCCTAATCCCAACTCATTAACCATTCTCTTCAATCTATACAAATTTTCAGGCAACCTTTCTGAATTTGGAAGCATGCTTTTGATTATAACAATCATTCGATCATAACAATTAACACTCATGTTAAACTCTGACTTCAGGTTTAACAGTTGTGTTATGGCTGATAACTTTGTATGCTTCTTACAACCATCCCATAAAGGTTCATCGACATCCTTTAATAAGTTAAAAAACTTCTTAGCTGATGGATTTGGGTCCTCTTGCACCTCTTCTACTTTTGGATTTAATCTAACATAAGCAGCATCCATAACCATATCAACATATGTACTCCTATTATCCTCATTATGTTCTTGAAAGATAGAAGTTGATACATCATCAGTCCATCTTTCCTCACCATGAAGGATCCAATTTGTGTAACCATCCATAAAATCATGGTGATACAAATGCTTTTCCACATTAAATGATACGTCCTAATAATGATTCCTACATTTTCCACATGGGCAAGGAATACGCCCTGCTACATCAGCAAATTTCAGGTCTCTTGTCGCTATTTGAATAAAACCATCAACACCATTTCTGAATTCTTCGGTTATAATGCCGAATTGATTATTTTTTTGTAACATCCATCTTCGATTTGGTCTCATTACTCTTGCAGCTGGTTTAACAAAATTAAAAAAGTTATGTTTTCAAGAAAATAAATTATTATTAAGTTTAACATCAACACATATTATAAACTTAAATTTTAATGTTCTTTTGAGTTGATTATCTTTCCATTGGTATCATTAACAAATCTTACTAAGTAAAAATCTCAATGAACGAATTGTTTTCTTATCTTGCTAAAACAAAACTTTGAACAAAGCTACTAAATTTATAAATACAGTAAGTATATCATGTTTGTGGAACAACAGTAAATTTTGTGATAAAAGAAGAGCCATCCAATAACCATACCCACATAATCAATTACCACACTTGTTTTCATAAAACAAGTTGTGAACTAGAGGAAATTAAATAGGATTCATTGATCTTACATGATTTTGCTCCTCCTCAACCGTAGCATTTCAAGTTTATGTCAAACAGTTAAGCAATCTATGTCCATCCTATACCAAGACCACACCTTCAATCATTTTAATTTTTAAGCATTAATAAAGAAAAAAGGGAAGAGGACAATGCATCAATCACAACTAAATTGGAAATTTTGAGAGTTTATGTGTGATTGAGTTCTCCCTAATATCACATTAAATGGTATTTTATCTTTTATCAGTTAGATCTATTTTATAATGATATCACATTATGCAACCTTGACTTTCTATTTTTATGTTTAACATAAATTTATGTATCTATATATATAGAATAATATAGGTAAAAACTTTTATCTACATTAGTGATTTATGATACAATTAATTATAGGTAAGTAAAATTATCAAGCACACTAATAAAAATATAAGATAAAAATTAAAATTATAGGATTACAACACTTTTTATTTAAAACTCATTTTAGTATATCTCTAAATAAATTGAAAATGTTATTTTATTTTGTCATAAGTATTTTAAGATAATAAGTGACCTTATGAATGTTTTGACTCTAGACATGGTAAGTATACAGTTATGTTTAGCAGTGGGTTGCGCATATTACGTGTAGTATACAGATCTACTCAATCTTTTCATATCAACGAGTCTTATCATATTGTAGAGCATTATATATTATGATGAATTACACCAAAGTACTTAGCTACTATATTTGGTTCTAACGTCTTTGGTACACTAACACATGATAGTACAAATCACTTTTCATTAATATTCTCAGCCACCAACTACTACCATCCCTGGAAATTCAGTTCTATAATAGATTCTACACCTCCTTATAATAGTAATGAAAATTATGTTTCTACTCATAGATCACTTTTTAAAATAAGTAAAAAAAAATATTACGAAGATTTTGAGATTTTTAACTGAAAAGTTGTTAACAATTTATTTTAAAAGAGATTTTTCTACTTCTAAGTTCTTTAGCGAGGAGAAGTTCTTTACTAAGAGAATGAACACTTTATTTATAGAAGTTATTTATAACTGAACATCTTGAATGTAACAATAAGTATTTATAAACAAATTGATAATAACTCAATAACTAGTGTAATAATATCAATAATTACCACAGTAGTTAGAGTAAACATTAGAAAGTGAATTCAACTATTTGGGGTCATTGCATTTGTATGAGTTAAAATATTTCTCATCCTCTAAACAATAATAAAATATGCTGCATATAAAAAGATCTTGGTCCGTATAAGAACAAAGGGAGGAGAAAATTAAAGTATGTGTGCTTCCTCTTGTGAGCATCAACATCAGAGAGATTGAGAATTTAGCATAAAAATTGGAAAGATTTCAAGTTGGACAAAAGGGCTCAGAAGTTTAGTACTTGCAGCATTTAATGATGGGTGGAAGATTTACTTGAGAGGCTTAGTTGGTGAGAGAGATTCTTTGAAACCTATAACTCATCATTAAATCTAAAAACCATATTGCAATTAGCTTAAACCTTTCCAGAATTCACAACAAAGTTTGTTCACATAAATAAATAGGCATAAGAAACAACCATCTATTCGGCTGTAGCATGCACAAATAGGGTGGCATGCACAAACAGAGTGGATAAGGAACAACAATCTATTCGACTACAACATGCACAAACAGGGAACAAAGATTTGATGCATTACTTATAAATATGCAAAAACTACAGCAACACTCTCAAACATCATCAAAACTCGATAAAAAATTAAACCATATTTAGAATAGACACAAAAGGAACCACACACCTTTCTCTCTATGGCAGGATAGAGGGAAAGAATTTGTTCTAGTGGTTTCAAAACCACAAGGCTAGGGATAGACAAAATCTTAGATGGAAACTCAGCAACTGCAACTCTTGTGTGTAACAAAGTGAAGGGTGAACAAAATATGCTCTCATGAATCACCACACCAGCATTGGAGCTAGGAAATATCTAAAAAGGAAACTAAATAAAAAAATAGAAAAGGTACTGAAAACACTGTTGAGATTACAGCACATGGCAATGATCAGAACATCTTGTGGGCTCATGTGTTAGGGACCATCCTTTGATCTTGAGTGGAATTCCAAAACCGTGGGCATTGCAGCACTAGGCCCAAAACAAACCGCGTAGGAAGAGAGAGACATAGGGCAATCACAAAAATGTAGATCAATGGTTAATCCAAAACTATAATGTGAGCGGCAGAGGCAATAGTGGTAGAGGCAGTGGTGGCAACGATAACGGCAACGACGAAAACTACAACGGTGGCGATAGCAACATCGATAGTGGCGACAACGATGGCGGCGACAACAATGGCGGTGACAACGTCTGTAGTAGCATGAGAACTTCTAGGTTTCAAAAAAAAAGTGAGAAGGGGATTAGGTATAAGAAAGTGAGATGAAAATTATTTTTTTTTAATTATAAAAAATATTATTTATAAATTTTTCTACTAATTTAAATATTATTAAATATTTCCTATAAATTTAAATATGTAAAAATTTTACAGAAAATAATTTTAAAAATTTACCAAATTTTTTAGATATTTTTTTCAAAAAAAATTATAATTATTTCAAAATAATTTATTTTAGATATAGAAAATAAGTTATATATATATATATATATATATAGTAAATTTGATAAAAATAATTTTCAAATAATTTTATAATTATTTTTTTGCTATAAATTTACTACAATTTAACTATGATTGTATGTTATATAATTTAGCTAAGAAATAACTTCAAAAAATAACATAGTTAATATTTATAACTAGGGATTAGTGATAAAAAAATTTCTAGCTAAATTATTTTTCTACTAAGTGAGGAAATAACTGCAAAAATATTATCTTCTAGCTATTTTACTATACATTAGCTACAACTTCATTCCTTTACTATTCCATGGCTAAAATTAGCTACAAATTAGTGAAAAATAAATTTTGTAGCAAATTTTCGTAGTTAATTGAAAATTTTCTTATGGTGTTATTTCAAAATAAATAATAATAAAATCTAAGCCTAAACAGAACCAAATAAAAACAATCATGTCTGTGATGGATGACTCTCCGTGGGATCGGAAGGCAAATGGACTGAGTCAGACAGTGAGAAGGGGACCGTCTCCCCGGACATATAAAGACTGTTAAAAAAAGAGAAGCTCAATCTATATGGCCCGATTAGGAAGAAACTGTGGCCATCGATTTGGGGACAAAGAAACGATAAGAAGAAAATAAGTATTGATACCCAAATCAATGATAAACATTGGGGAAGGTTTGGTGTAACTATTAAAGGAGTATATGGACGCATGCGCATGGTCCTACCATGACATGCCAAGATCTTATAATTCAACATCATGACTCCTAAAATAAATGGTGCAGTGGGGGCAACCAATAAAGAATGTTAAGACCATCATCCGGAAGATGGTCAAAACCTACAAGGATTAGCATGAAATGTTACCCTCTGCCCTTCATAGATATCGAATTTCCATGCGGACCTCCATAGGAGCCACTCCATTCCCCTTTGTATATGGCATGGAGGTAGTACTTCCAAAAGAGGTCAAATACCTTCCCTTGCGAATTATCATGGAAGCAAAATTGACAAAAACTGAATAGGTCCAAAACCAATATGATCAGTTGAACTTAACAAAGAAAAACAGTTGGACGCCATATATCATGGACTAGCCTATCAAAGGTGTTGAACATACAAGGATATGAAGCTTAAAGATTTTGATGATGATTCAAGAACAAAGGGCTTAGAGAGTTGAAGACTTGTAATCTTATGTAATAACTCTGTTTTTATGTTTTTGAGTCTGTAATATTAGAGTCCAAGATAGCCATCACATAGACCATCCTTTAAAAGCTCTAAAAACTCATTTTTATCAAAATTACACTATGATAATCGATTATCACCCTGGATAATCGATTATTACAGCAAGGAAATCATTTTCAGGAAATCCTCTTTGTGATAATACAAGTGCTATCAATCTCACAAAGAATCCTGAACTAAACATATTGAGATTAGGCATCACTTTTTAAGAGATCATATATCTAAAGGAAATTGTCAAATTGAGTATATAGACACAAAACATTAGTTAGCAGATATATTTACCAAACCTCTTCCAAAGGATAGATTCTATGAACTTAGAAGAGACCTAGGAATATTAGAAATAGCCTGAACTCTGCTTAAGTGATCAATATTTACATTTTGTACTGTAATAATTGATTATATAGGGAAATAATCGATTATCCTATGTTTAAAACATTGAAAATTTGTTAATCTCTCTAGAATGATTGATTATCTTGGATAATAATTGATTATTGAAGTTTAAACAAGTGAAGTATGTGAAATCTTTCTGTAATAATCGATTATTTGGGGTAATATCTGGCCCAAAAATGCTCAAAACCAATAATCTTCCACTGGAATAATCGATTATCCAGCCTGATAATTGATTATCTCTGCACTTGAAGAAATAATTGATTATCAGAGGATGATAATCAATTATCATGCGACGTTATGGGTAAACTAGCCGTTTGTAACGCCTATTTTGGCTCCAATTCTCCTCCAACTAGTCGTTTATGACCGTTAGGATGTTTCTCTATATATAGGAAGGCTTCAATTCACATCTACACACCTTCAAACCTTAAATCAAAGCATTCTACATTCATTCAAGCTCTCTTGTCTCCTCAAAACCTTCTTTTTCTCAAAACTTGTTCATCTTCCTCTCTTTCTAATCTACATGGCTTCATCATCTCGTAGTAAAATCCCAATAAGGAGAAGATTCGCTCCTGTTTTTCATCCCCGTCCTAATTCCATTGAAGGGTGGATCTCCGACGATGAAGGAAGACAGGAATTCCTGATTTTCTGGAAAGAAAGGGGCATTATCACTCTCAAATATATTATTGGTGATCAATTCATCAATAGGGGTTTCGACTTCCCAAATCTCCTTGAGTAGCAAGGTATCCTTCCATTCATAGAAATGCAAGGTACTTACTACCCAGATTTAGTTAGGGTCTTCTATTCACGATTTAAATATAGAGATCACATTGTCACCTCTAGAGTCAAGGGTGTGACTATCATCCTTGATGATGATATCTGGGAAAATGTTGCTCATTTTCCTTTAAGGGAGGATGCTACAAATGTTCTTGCAGATTTAGAAGATTTTAATAGAATTATGGCATACCGCTCTTTTCTCCATAACCCCTCTACAGAAATTGGCCGCCAACTTTTGGTCGGGTCTTTAAAGAAAGAAGAACGCCTTTTGCTGCATCTTCTTGTTTGGATTTTGTGTCCCCGGGCAACCAACCATGCCCAATGTTCTTTTGCTGACCTTCGCATTATTCATGCTATCATGAATAATGAGCCCATTAATTGACCAAGCTTAGTTACATTAATAATGCTCAAGGCGAAGCATCACCCAACATTCAAGATTCCTTACGCTCTTCTCATATCCAGAATTCTTGAATACAAGGGCGTAAATGTTGAAGGAGAACAACGGGCCTGGACCTTGAATTCAAACAAAATGCTAGACGACACGCTTACTCAGCTACATATGGTGAACATAAATGGAATTTACGTTCATAAGGATGATGCTCCTCACATGGCCAACGTGGCTCAAGATTCTGATGATAAGGACATGCCTGCTGCTGACATGCCTGCTGAAAACATTCATATTGCTGGGACGTCATCTGCTCATCCTACATCACGCCTGTCTATAGAAGATATGTTGTTTGATATGAATCAAAGAATGCAAGAGTTCTTCTCTATCTCTCAAGAACGACATCAGGAGATTATTCGACGTATTTCAGATGTAGATGATAGAGTATGGAATTTAGAAGATAGATTTGATGCCCAGTTCAATAGTGAAGAAAGTGAAGAGTTTTAAATCTCTTCTACATATCTCTTGTTTGTAATTAATTTGCTTTATGGAATAAAAATTTTATTGCTTTGATTGAGGGGGAGCTCTAATTTTATATTATGCACTTATTGAGGGGGAGCTTTCATTTTTTATCATAATCAAAATAGGGGGAGAAATTATTTAAAGTCTCTTATGTTTAATAATTTTAATGTTGTTTGGTATGTTTAATGTTTTTGTTAGCCGTGACAGATAAAACAGGTTATTACAAAGGGCTTTAAAAGAAATTTTGATCATCATAAAAAAAGGGGAGATTGTTGAACATACAAGGATATGAAGCTTATAAATTTTGATGATGATTTAAGAACAAAGGGCTTAGAGAGTTGAAAACTTGTAATCTTATGTAATAACTTTGTTTTTATGTTTTTGAGTCTGTAATATTAGAGTCCAAGATAGCCAGCACATAGACCATCCTTTAAAAGCTCTAAAAACTCATTTTTATCAAAATTACACTGTGATAATCAATTATCACCCTGGATAATCGATTATTACAGCAAGAAAATCATTTTCAGGAAATCCTCTCTGTGATAATCGATTATCACAAGCAGATAATTGATTATTTGGCCATGATAATCGATTATCCTGGTCCAGCTTTGTTCCCTTGCGAAAATGGCTTTGAATAATCGATTATCACTTAAGATAATCGATTATTTAGCGTCTGTTATGTGTTTTGAAATTCAAATTTGGACCAAGTTTCAAAAACCCTATTCCCAATTCTTCGTTTTCGAAAATCCCCAATTCCTGCGACTCTATTCTCTCTACTTAAGGTTCTCTAAGGCTCTCTCGCAAATTAACAAACCTTTTTCATACAAAAGTTAAGAGTTGTGATCTGCTAGAGAACTTTTTGTAGGGAAGAAAAGGGGCTTTTGAAACCTAGTGTGGGCTAGAAGCGATAAGAATCACCGAGTGGGTTTCTTGGTGGATTGTGTGTTGTGCCGTCTCTAGGAAAAGTTATTCTTCATCCTTTGTGGATTCAAAGGAGGTGTTCATCTCTTGTGTGACTCAAGAAAGGTGTTTTCTTTACCTTATCTTTTCAATTTGTAATCTGTTTGTAAATTGTGATTATAAGTGATGACGTTAATCCTCTTTTTGAGTGATTAGCAACTCGGATGTAGGTCTTTTGATCCGAACCAGTATAAATCAACCGTGTAATCCTCTATCCCTTATCTATTTACTTTACACAACATTTTAATCGGTGAAATTTGGGAAAAATTTTAAAACCCTAATTTTTGTTTAAGAAATCAATTCACCCCCCTCTTGGTTTTTGTCCGTAGAACGCAAAACATTCATTCGCTAGCGATTCTAACAAAAAGACTTACGACAAAAAAGTTCAACCCTCATAAGGGAGATTTAATGGTAAATGAATTGCTTCTGGCCCAAAAAGATAAAATGGGAAAACGGGCGGTAAATCATGGACGACCCTTCATGGTCAAGCGAGCTTTCCCAAGAGGAACTCTTATCCTCACGAACATGAATGTCGACACCCGGTTAACCCGTGAAGAAGTATTATGTTTGAAGGACATTGCTCATGACCCGCTAGGATGAAAACCCGTAAAGGGCATCCTGGGCAAAAGTTAGGGTTCACTCGCCTCGCTAGGATACGTACTAGGCGTAATTTAGAGACTTAAAAAAGAAGATAGAAAAATCCCCTAAGAGCATTGGTTGCCTTAGTCGAAAACCAAAAGGCGGCTAAGATGACATCCTTCCGTATGCGCACAACCTTGCATAGTCTTCACTTCGGGCTCAAACATCTCAACCGAAGCGACTAGGAAAATAAGGGAGTGCGGATATCATGAGACATGATTGTTGAAGCCTATACAATGTAGCCAACCCCGACCAACCATTCTTCTAAATTCCATTTGTAATCCTTATGCAAAAATAATAAACCTTTTGTTTATACATATCAATTCTCTTTCATTTCCTTTCTCTTGACCAAATTGTGGAAATGCCTTTTTATTGATGAATCATAAATATGTGCAAAGTATTTTATCAAGATCATATCATGCATCATAAACAAGAAAGCATTGAAAAAGAAAAAGAAAAAGAAAAATGAAAATAAAGAAGAAAATGCCTCGCTAGGAGATTCTTAGGCAAAAGTTAGGCAGCTTCGCTAGATCGAAAACCCGCTAAGCGGCGATCTAGGAAAAAGATAAGACATTCATAAAAAAGTAAAAAAGTCCGCTAAGATATCCTAGGCAAAAATTAAGGCAGTCCGCTAGATCAAAAACCCAAAAAGGGAGCGTCTAGGCAAAAGTTAGGGCTTAACCACAAAAAATGAATAAAAGAGGATTATATCGGCATAATCATGAAAGTCCCAAGTAGAGAATGTCAGATCACTTTTCTAGATGCATAAAATAAAAATAAATTGCATTTAGGGCATCCACACAAGTAGTCGCACAAAACGACTTTATCAAAATCGAAAAGCAAAAAACTAATAATAAAAAAAATCGCCTCAGATAAATAACAAAAATGAAAAGCATTCATGCATATAAGGAGACTATCTCCATGTTTGTGTTTGAAAACAGGAAGCACTCAAAACAAGTCTGCAAATAAAGCTTCCCTCAAGAAAACGGGGCAAGTCGTCAATAATCAAGCGTCTCAAGCAGAACAAGAGCTTCCAAAGCCAAAGCTCCAACCATCTTCCTTCTACCCAATAAAAAGAGGGCACATCAGAAAAGAAAAGTCAACAGAAAGACTCAGTTATCCCCAAGCGGATCCCTGCTTACTCTAAAGGCAGAAAACCAAAAATATTACCCCAAGGCTCAACATCGCCACCACATGAGTCATCAAGCGTACTCAACCAAATCTCCGCCACATTCCCCAATGGAAGAATAAAGGCGTCACATATGAATCATCAAACGATCAAGGAATCCAAACCTTCATAGGGTTCCCACAAAAAAGAAAAAGAAGAAAACCCTTGCATCCCCAGCAGATGTCCAAAAGAAAGGGCCACAACAGAGAACACCGAATAAAAATCTCCAAGTGGATCTCCTCAGAAAAGTCTACAAAGAGAAGAAATCACAAATTCCATTTCCTCAGCGGAATAAAATTTTTACGAAGCCAGCTCACACCATCACCAATCAAGGAGCCAAGACTCCATCCCCCAAAGGGAAAACCAAAATCAGATCCCCAGGAAGGCAATCGATCCCCGGTGGATCATTAAAAAAGAGAAAACATCATCCCCAGTGAGCCTACTACAAAGGCAGTCTACAAATTCACATCCTCAGAGAGTCGCTTGCCTGCGCATAGCAAGACCTGACGGGCAAAGAGCCAGCAGCCCCATGTCGAATATGAGCCTATTCAAAGGAAAAATAGTGCAAACACTAAAGTCTTCACTTCAAATGAAGCATTCGTCTACTCAAGAGGCATCGTTAGAATTAACAAATCCCCAGTGGATTTCTCCCTACCTAAGAGGCATTCATCAAGAATCCCCAACAATCAAACAAGCTGGATGACAATTGGAAAAATCTCATCCCCAACAGTCAAGAAGCTGGATGGCTAAAGAAAAAGCCAAAAGCAAAGAATCCCCGGCATACCGGATGACTACAACAAAAAGTCAAGCAAAAAATATTCAAACAAAAATTCCTCCCATGGAGTCAGCGCATGAACAAGATCAGTAATCCGCTATTACATCAGTTCAAACCAAGTCTTTCAGAAGAGGACTTCAAACCGGATGAGGGTTTATACTCATCGAGTCTTACAGAAGGGGACTCCGACCAAGTCTTTCAGAAGAGGAATTCAAACCGGATGGGGGTTTATACTTATCAAGTCTTACAGAAGGGGACTCCAACCAAGTCTTTCAGAAGAGGACTTCAAACCGGATGGAGGTTTATACTCATCAAGTCTTACAAAAGGGGGCTCCAACCAAGTCTTTCAGAAGAGGACTTTAAACCCGATGGGGGTTCATACCCATTAACCACACATCTATCGTCTGGAGGGTCAACTACCACGACAAAGGAGCATCCTGAAGACAGCACCATATTGCATTAATAGTCCCAAGGGTCAGCTACAATGACAAGAGAAGCATCCAGAGGACAACCAGGTAAGAGAGTTAACTCCTTCACCTGCCAATCGACCTTATGGTACGTTAGCCCATAGTCAATTGGTCGGGTAAAAGGGGGGCAACTGTAGACCCCAAATCTTGCCCGGCTTCCCAATAAAGTCGAAGATAACCTATTCCAAAGATGGTCAAGACTTTGTAAAGTCCCTAGTAGCTTTTTTTAGGTCCCATTTAAGATAGGAAGGGTTTTCACAGGCAATAAAAATAAAAAATTTCATCGGAAACAGCAGATGGTCATCCAGGACAGTCAAACGGTCGTCCATGCCAACTTTAAGGCAATGGATGGGGGTTTATACTCATCGAGTCTTACAGAAGGGGACTCCAACCAAGTCTTTCAGAAGAGGACTTCAAACCGGATGGGGGTTTATACTCATCAAGTCTTACAAAAGGGGGCTCCAACCAAGTCTTTCAGAAGAGGACTTCAAACCGGATGGAGGTTCATACCCATTAACCACACATCTATCATCTGGAGGGTTAGTTGCCACGACAAAGGAGCATTCTGAAGACAACACCAGTCTGCATTCATAGTCCCAAGGGTCAACTACAACGACAAGAGGAGCATCCAGAGGACAACCAGGCAAGAGGGTTAACTCCTTCACCCGCCAATCGACCTTATGGTACGTTATCCCATAGTCAATTGGTCGGGTAAAGGGGGGATAGTTGTAGACCCCAAATCTTGCCCGGCTTCCCAATAAAGCTGAAGATAACCTATTCCGAAGATGATCAAGACTTTGTTAAGTCCCTAGTAGCTTTTTCTAGGTCCCATTTAAGATAGGAAGGGTTTTCAGAGGCAATAAAAATCAAAAATTTCGTTGGAAATAGCAGATGGTCGTCTAGGATAGTCAGATAGTCGTCCATGCCAACTTTAAGGCAAGGGACCATCGTCCACTTAGCTTGGACGACCGTCCATGACAACTTTTGGCCATAGACGGTCGTCCACTCTATATGGACCTACGTCCATGGTTACTTTTTGCAATAACGACCGTCCACTAAGTCTAGACGGTCGTCCACTTTTTCCTAGTGCGGTTCCCTATAAATAGGAGCCCCATTTCTCGAATTTTACACACCTCTCCACTTCTACACCCTCTAGGAAGCCTTTTGGCACTTTAGAGTGACTCTTAGCATTATTCCAGAGTTCGAGTGAGTTTTCCGATTTCCTTTTAAGGTAGAAATCGGTTAAGGAAGTCTCCTTTTGAGACAGTCTCTTTTATTACTTTCTTTTAATGCTTTCCTTGTATGCATTAGATATTAGGATCATGTAGACATTTAAATTCTATCAGTAGATAAATAATAGGGTAAAAACCATAGTTTCTTTAAGTCTTTATTTATGAATTAGTCCATCATAGGGAACCCAAAATGGGCGTTGTGGGGTGCTAACACCTTCCCCACACGTAACTAACTCCCTTACCCGACTCTGGTTGTAATTGTCAAAGTTCGTTTTTTCTAAAACCAATGCCTTTTTCCCTTTTTTTCAGTGTTTAAGGCAGTCTACAAATTCACATCCTCAGAGAGTCGCTTTCCTGCGCATAGGCAGGACCTGGTGGGCAAAGAGCCAGCAGCCCCAAGTCGAATATCAGCCTATTCAAAGGCAAAATAGTGCAAACACTAAAGTCTTCACTTCAAATGAAGCATCCGTCTACTCAAGAGGCATCGTCAGAATTAACAAATCCCTAGTGGATTCCTGCCTACCTAAGAGGCATTCATCAAGAATCCCCAACAATCAAACAAGCTAGATGATAGTTGGAAAAATACAATCCCCAGTAGTCAAGAAGCTAGATGGCTAAAGAAAAAGCCAAAAACAAAGAATTCCCGGCATACCGGATGACTACAACAAAAAGTCAAGCAAAAAATCTTCAAACAAAAATTACTCTCCATGGAGTCAGTGCATGAACAAGATCAGTAAGCCGCTATTACATCAGTTTAAACCAAGTCTTTCAGAATAGGACTTCAAACCGGATGAGGGTTTATACTCATCGAGTCTTACAGAAGGGGACTCCGACCAAGTCTTTCAGAAGAGGAATTCAAACTGGATGGGGGGTTTATACTCATCAAGTCTTACAGAAGGGGACTCCGACCAAGTCTTTCAGAAGAGAACTTCAAACAGGATGGGGGTTTATACTCATCAAGTCTTGTAGACCCAAAATCTTGTTCAATCGCAAAATAAAGAGCAGAAGACCTTCAATTCGAAGATGGGCAAGACCTAAAAGGTCCTTAGGGTAGACTTTTAGGCTCAATATTAGAGTAGGAAGACTTTCTGTATGAAAAAAATAAGGAATTCCACCTGAAGGATCGAGACCGTTGTCTCACCTATCGAGCCCGCCGTCTCGCCATTGGTAAAGTCGAGACCACCGTCTCGTTTGGCGAGATGGCCGTCTCTCCACTTGCCATGGCGAGACCGCCTTCCCATTTGGCGAGACGACCTTCTCGCCACTTGACAAATCGATACCGCCGTCCCGAATGGCGAGACAGCCGTCCCGAATGGCGAGACAGCCGTCTCGCCATTTTCCAAAGGCGAGACTGCCGTCCCAATTGGCGAGACGGCGGTCTTGACCTTGCCCGGTGAGACGGCGGTCTCGACCTGACAGGCACAAATCCCTATAAAAGGAGGGTGCTCCCCCCTCCTTTTCACACAGTTATTCCACCTTTCCTTCTAGCATTTCTTAAAATTCTTCTCCTAGAGCCCCTCTGAAGCATTTCCGGAGTTTTCTGAGTGTTCTTAGAGAGTTTTTATAGCATCGTAAGAGAGGAAAGTCGACGTTGTAGAGCGAAGGACTGGCAAAACGCATCCTATTTTTAAGAGAATTAATCAAAGCTTGCTCTGGAGGTTTCTTCACTCTCTCCCTCTCTTTTATCGCTTCGTCATTTATATGTGCATTAGCTATTAGGGTCATGTAGTCATTATCTTTTAATTTCGCAAATAAAAGGGTAAAAGCATCATTTTTAAATTTATTTATGAAATAACTGGCCCATCATAGGGAACCCGAAAGGGGCGTTGTGGGGGTGCTAATACCTTCCCCACACGTAACTAACTCCCTTACCCAACTCTGGTTATAATGGCCAAAGTTGGTTTTTCTTAAAAACCAACACCTTCTTTTTTCCTTTTCCGATGTTTTCAGTAAAAATATCAGTGGCGACTCCATAAGAACCATTTTCGAAAACCTCACTTTTAGGTCCATCCCGGTTATCGGACAACCTAAAGGCACCTTTTCGAAAACCCCGCCCTTAGGTCTAGCCCGGTTATCGGACAACCTAAAGGCATTGTAACACCACCCCTCTAAAGCATTAAAACGAAAGTCAGAACCATCGTGTCGCTCTGACCGCCTCTTTTGACAGCCGCGACAGATGGCGACTTCACTAGGGAAGCCTAGAGAGTTGATCCCATTTAGTGATGGGCCGGTTTAATAAATAAACTTAGAAATTTCGTTTTTACCCTACCTTGTCTTATAACATGTTTATTTGCTTGGCCTTAATAATTGTTGTTTGTTATTTTACACAATTGTTTGAAATACAAACTGTACACAAACCCTTGCATACAACAGTTCTCTCTATACCCGGGGGCAAGTGAGAAATCCATAGGGAGTGGGTGGTAGGTACAGTTTGTCGTAGTGAGGGCCATGCAGCCCACCGGTATGATCGAAAACCACCACTCAAGGTGATAACCTTCCTCTTTTGGCACAAAGACTGACTATGACCTTAGTGCTAAGCATGGTCAAAAGGCTGGAGAGTGGGGACCCTATAATGGGGGCACCTTGGGGGCCTAAGCCTTGGTGAGAACAGTTAGAACCTACCTTTGCCAATACACTTTTCTGTAGGAAAATCCTACCTCGTAATTAAACGTCATCTTACGTGTTCGCGGACGAGTGAATTGTGTGTGCATTTGTTTGCTGCATTTGATTGCATAGCATAACCAAACAATAGATAAAAAATGGAAAACATACAAAAACTTTTTTCGCAATAAACACCCGTATCTCGGACAGTCTGCCTTTTAGCTAGTCTGGTTTTAGGTTCTTTGTAAACTAAGTAGCCACGCAGTCTGACAGAAGAGATAAGGGATATTAAAATCATTCTTTTCAATAAACTATTTTATCTCGGACAGTCTGTCTTTTAGCTAGCCTGGTTTCAGGTTCTTTGTAAGCTAAGTAGTCACGCAGTCCGACAGAAGAGATAAAAGGCTATAAAATAAAACCATAAAAAATCAAATAAAAATGGGACTTTGTTCAAAAACATTAAATTCATAAAACATCCATATAGGTAGATTATTTTTGAAAAAAAATACACAAATACTATCATACATCATGTAGAAATAAAACATGATAACATCTAGGAAAAAACAAACACTAGCATGCATACCTACAATAAGCATCATGTTCATAAGCATGCATTTTGGTTTTTAGAAAATGGAGGGGACTGGTAGACAATTGAAGAAAGTGGACATTCCTTGATACCATGCTGAGAAATTGGAACGGCTTTGCGCATTGATGTCGCCAGAAGTCCGCTCCGATTTCGAAAAATCCTATGGACGGATTCTCGACCTGTTGAAGATCTGTGTCGATCCTACTTTTATCAGGATTCTAGTTCATTTTTGGAACTCTAGTATGCACTGCTTCGAATTCTCACAGTTCGATATGGTGCCTAATTTGGAGGAGTATGAGATTATGCTAAAATGGTCCAAATCAGCCGGGGTCTATATCCGCCATGGAGCATATACTTCTGCAGCACAAGTTGCTACCATCATCCGATTGCCATTTCGGCAGACTACCCTGATAGCAAAAGGGAATGTCCAGGGTTGGAAAGTCGCAATGTTAGAAGACCATCTGTCATCTTTGGCTGAAAGGGAAAAATGGGCTGCTTTTAACAAAATCCTGGCTTTAACCATATTTGGAACAATTTTGTTTCCCTTCCATATCGACACAATAGACCAAGCCTTCATGGACGCCTTCTTAGCCTGAGACGTGAACTCGAAGAGTCCCTTGCCTGCACTTCTTGCCGACACCTTGCTTTAGGTGGAATTCTGCCACCAGAAGCAAGAAAAAACACTTAGATGCTGCTCTTCATTACTTTTTGTGTGGGGTATCACACATTTCTACGCCTCTAGTCACATGGGGATGTTCCCCGATCCTTTGAGAAGCTTCTCCAAAATCCCTCTCCACCGACGCCCGACCATGGAGTGGAAGGTCGAGTTAGAACAATGGGACGTTAGCTGATTATCCTGGGTATGCCCTTGGTTCTGACCCAGCCCAATCCTCATCAGATGTGGGGATTATCTGAGCATACCGTTAATAGGACTCAGGGGTTGCATAGCCTATTTTCCAAGGGTGGCTATGAGATAACTCATGAAGACCCAAACTGCAATATCCCGGGAAGAGCTCGGAGGACAGTGTTTCTTCAGAGACCCATGCACTGTCGCTAATTCGCTTGCTGTAAGAAGAGCATGGGAGAAACTAGTCTTCATGGGAGATAGAGAGCTAGGAAAAGCTCGAGTAGCTGCCTCCAATGACTACGAGGAGTGGAGAAGAAATAGAGGGATGTCACAACCATCTGCCTCACCTGTTACGCTTTCAAACAGTGAAGAGCTACAAACCCAAGTCGACGCCTTGACCCGGAGGATAGAAATCATGGGAGCCCAGATGAGGGCCCTTGAAGAAAGAGAGCAAGAATCTATCCTCACCATAGACGGTCTACAAAGGCAATGCAAGAAGAAGGATCATGAGATAGAGCGCCTCAAGGATCAGTGTGCTGATTCTAACAAACAAGTTATTCGAGCATCCAAAACTGCTAGAACCAGCTCGAATAACCAACTTTAGGAAATAACCGTCAAATCAGCACGCCTTGAGGCCGAATGTGCAAAACAGGCTCAGACGATCAAGGAGTTACTACAAGACCTCACAAGGACCCAGTCTGAAATACACCAAGAGCGGGAGGCCAACCAGAGGCTCAATAGGAGTCTCATTGAGCTACGCTGCAAAGAAAGAGATGAGTTAGCTCAATATGGTCAAGTACTACGGGAAAAAGACCGAGCCCTTGCAAAACTCAACGAGTTATAAGCCTTGGTCGTCCATCAAGAGGCGAAGATCAAAGAGGCTCAAAAGTATAGCGAAGATATGAGTCAGGCGGTCCAAAAGCAAACCGAAGCACTCGCTCGTCACGTCCGGGAAGCCGAAAGAGAATTACATAGAGATCAAGACCCGCCTGTGGCTTTCTTTAGGCTTTTCTGTTTTTGTCAAAAGTTGCTTCGTAGTGTGGAATAGGGGAATGTACACTTTCTACGAATAAATAAAATTTCTTTATTCAACAGTTGTCTACTTGCATGCATTCCATTCATTTGCATATTTAATTTCCCCTCCTTTACTTTTAAATAAATAAGATAATAAAAAGGAAGGATTAACTAACACGTCTTCCAATCAGAAGGATGGAGAGAAAGCCGCTTTTAATCAAGCTCTCCCCAACGGTCAATTCACCACAAGAGGATAATAAGCCTCGGTCGTTGGTTCTCAAAGTCAATAAGGAAGAGGAGGCAAGGACGTTTGTGCGACTATTTATGCCTCTTCCTTTCCCCTATAAATCAAATAAAGTTGTACCGTGGAGATATGAGGAATCTTCACCAATAAAGGAGGATATCTCCAACATAGCCGGTATTGGGGGCATGACCAGAAGCGGAAGGATATACTCCCCCAAGGAGTTTCAAAAGGATGCCCCCAATAATAAAGGGAAAAGTAAGTAGACCGAAGAAAGGGAAAATAAAGAATCCAAGGAGGAGACTGACGAATTACTCCAATTCATAAGGCAAAACGAGTATTCCATTATCAACCAGCTCAATCATACACCTGCAAAGATAACTCTGTTATCTCTAATGATGAGTTCGGAATTGCATAGAAACGCCTTGATGAAGGTCTTGAGCGAAGCGCATGTACCTCATAATATATCCCAAGAAAAAGTTGAGAGGATCGTCAGTCACATTACGGCTAGTGACCACCTCACCTTCATAGATGAAGAACTCCCCCTAGAGGGGTCAAGCCACAACAAGCCCTTGCACATTTCTATCAAGTTCAAGGAGTATCTCATCGCTAAAGTTCTTGTGGATAACGGGTCATCCTTGAACATGATGCCCAAGTGCACACTTGACAAACTGACTATCCAAGGAACCCACTTGTGCCCAAGCAACACTATCGTTTAAGCCTTCAACGGATCCAAGCGAGAAGTAGTGGGAGAAATTAATCTGCCAATTCAAGTCGGACCCACTATCTTCAACATTAATTTTCACATAATGGATATTACTCCGGCGTACAGTTGTCTCCTCGACAGGCCTTGGATTCATGACACTAAGGCAGTGCCTTCAACGCTCCACTAGAAAGTCAAGTTTATAGTGGATGACAAACTGGTCACGGTCCAAGCAGAAGATGATATCCTAATCAGTGGACTGTTTACCCAACCTTATGTGGATGCGGCTGAATAGGCCCTTGAAACATCTTTTCAAGCGCTCGAAATTGCCAGCATAGAGAGACTTCCCAATAATACAAAGGTAGCCCGCATGATGATGAAACATGGTTACCATCCTGGCCAAGACTGGGGGCAGATTCCCAAGGGATGAGGGAACCCCCAAAATTCAAAGATAACCCTTTAAATTTTGGCCTAAGATATGACCCTACGAAGGGCCGAACGGAAAGAAGAAAAGGGAAGTCTCCCCTCTGCACACTCAAGCAGATGTTCTGAAGCGGAGGGATGCAAGTGTCACGAGCAACCCTAGTCATTAGGAGTTCTTTTTCTTTTCTTAAGGGATGTAAACCCAGTGATTGTTAGAGATAATCCCCCGGGGCTAGCCCGACCCCCAGGCATCTTTCGGGCACATATTCCCTTACTAATTAATAAAGAATACATTTCTTACTATTTGTTTCTCTTCTTGCTATTTCATGTCTATACCTCATAATAACCATGTCTAAGCAAAAGAAAAAAAAAAGAATAAAAATGCTTCCAAATAATCAAAATGTACCATTGCCGTAATAATCAAGCTGGTTGATTAGAAGCACAAAATAAGGTTTTACCTCATCATAAATAAAGTCGTGCTCCGCCAATATTGTGTAAGAACAAAAAACAAAAAAGAAGAAGAAAAAAGGCCATAGAAGCCAAAGGCAAAAAAGAAAAAAGGGCGAAATACCCGGTAGGAAACCCACTGAGGGGGCTACGCAAAAGATAGGGTCAACCTGTTAGGACACCCGAACAAAAATAAAGGGTAGCTTAGGCAAAAGTTAGGGTTACAAAATAAGGTCCGATAAGATTCCCAAAGCAAGAAAAAAGGAACCTAGACAAAAGATAGGACCAAAACACAATATCCTAGTCCGAAAACCCAAAGGGCGATCTGGGAAAATCAATTGGCAATGAAAGCAATGGAAATAGACTAAGGCGCAAATCCCCAAAGAAAAACATTTGTTTAGACAGTAGCTTAAACACTCGAACCAACCCTAGCCAGTCATTCTTACAAAATCTCTTCTAAATAAAAATCAACCACCTAAAACACAAGCCATTGAATTTACCCCCTTTACTTCTTTTCTCTTGACCCTCACTACATTATTCTAACAATTAGTTTGAGAATATGGAGGTGTATAATCAACAAGAGGATTCAAATCCCTAAAGCAAGCAAAAAGGGTATCGACATGGCAAAGTGTGCTCTCCAAACCAAAAGTCATTCTTCGGTCACGTTAAGTCCGGAATGGCACAAACAAGTACAGCAAAGAAGCAAACATCAGAGGGCCCCCATCTCTTTAAAGACACACCAGTTAATCCTTCTGAAAAAACTAATGAAATAGCATTATAGGGCATCAAACATGAAAACATTGCATGCATAAAATGTTTTTGAACAAGGTCCTATTTCTTCAAAAAAAAATTCCTTCTAAAAAGCGAGACCGTCGTCTCGACTCTTGAGACTGTCGTCTCAACCCGCGTAGAATCGAGACCGCCTTCACGAATCTCGAGACCGCCATCTCGTTATTGGACAAAAATGAGACCGCCTTCTCGCTTGGCGAGAAGGCCGTCTCGCCATAAGCCAAAAACGAGACTGTCGTCTCGAAGTTCCAGACGGGGGTCCCGAGTCTCGTTAAATCGAGACCGCCGTCCCGAAATCCCAGACGATGATCTCGACCTACAGTGAAAAGTCTATAAATACAAGGTGGTTTGGAGCATCCTTTCTTGCCTTCTCTGCACCTTCTTCTATATTTCTGAGCTTTCTTACCCAAAGATGCATAGAGGAGAGTTTTCCAGGAAGAGAGGTCGGGATTCCGGCCCAAGCACATCTGCGACCCCCGTTCCTCCGGACCCGACCCAGCTAACACCCCAGCACCAGGCCCGGCTCGAGCACATCCGGGGCTACGCCTGGCACCCTATGCTGAGGTTAGACTTCCACCTCCTCGCCGAATTCGGATGGGAGGACGAAGTGCGCGGGTACTTTGAGAGCATCGGGTGGGGCTTCCTCCTCCAGCCTCCCCCCACCCGCATATATACGCAAGCAGTAATGGAGTTTCTCGCCTCCATTACGTCGTTCGAGCTCCCCACGATGATCCCGGGCATCCCTCCGGTCAAGATGGTCTCGTACTTCTTGAACGGGTCCTACCGGACGACGATGCTGGACGAATTCAACGTCTCCATCGGCTTCGTCCAGCCTGAGGATGTCTTGACCCCGGAGTACCACGGGGCAATCTGTGAGCGGCCCTCTACCCTCATAGCCGGTGAGATGTGGGAAGATCTCACCGGAGCACGAGTTCTGTCGACCCTATGAAGGGGTCTGCACTTATCCATGCCCTCCACATTTGCCACAAGCTGCTGGCAGGAACCATCCATGAGCGGAAGGAAAGTCAAGGAAAGGTCACCCACCCTGACCTCTTCGCCCTGCACTGCATGCTCCATGGGCGCTGGTGCAATCTCGGCTACTTCTTCGTAAAGGCCCTCAAATATTTCGGGTGTCGTCCTGTGGGAGCCATCCTCATGAGTCCCCTCATCACCCCACTAGCCGAGAAGTGGAGATGTTGCGGCGGAGAGAACATCCCCTCCAATCTCCGACCCGAATACATCAGCGGGTCCATGCTTGTCAGCATGGGGATGCTCATCCGACAAGGGACCCAGATGGCCCTCCACCCTACGCTCGCCATGACCCTAGACCTCCAAGACTTGGTGGCGATGCAGGACATTCCGACGCCCCCAGAATTCTAGCAGCAACAACAACAGCAATGGCAGTAGCAACAGCAGTACGGGGACGACTTCGCTGGCATCAACCGCAACATCTACGACATGCACCAGCAGTTGGATCAGATGTCCCTGAGACAAGATGTCTTCAAGACCCGGCTGGAGACCTTCGGCCAAATGCAGGAGGGGATGATCCGGCAAGACCAGCTCAGCTCAATTCGGAGCCAGGAGGAATTTCAAAGGCATATGTATCGGCAGTTCCCCCCTCTCGGATCATCTCCCTGCATCCAAGGTCGCGAGAAAAAAGATAAACCGCAGAAAAAGGCAGGATTAAAGTCAAATCGTTAGCCAAGGCAGACTGGCAAGACAACCACATTGACCAAATTTCCCGACGACCAGCGAAGTCGAACGAACAATATCAAAAGAACAAGACAAAGATTCCTAACAACCAACAAACTGGATGACTATCAGAATAGTCAAAAATCAAAAGATCCCCAGCACACCGGAGGACTCTACCAAAAGAAAACAATTATCAACCGGCGCATGATCGGAATCAGTAAGCCACCACCACAGCCAAGGGGTCAGCTACCGTATCGAAGGAGCATCCTGAGGCACCTAACCTGATGAGGGTTCGTACTCATCAACCAAGGGGTCAGCTACTGCATCAAAGGATCATCCTAAGGTTTCTCACTTGGTGCATGGTCTAGAACAGTAAGTCGTCACCGCATCCAAGGATTAGACCTGTTGCAAAAGGGTATCCAAAGGATACAACTCACCACCACCTAAGGGGTCAGCTACCGCATCAAAGGATCATCCCAAAGGAAAATCTCCATCGTCCGACGGGTCAGCCTTCGCAACAAGGAAGCATCCTGAAGACATTACCAGACTACATTCATCATCCCGAGGGTCAGCTACCGCATCGAAGGAGCATCCAGAGGATAGGCGGACAAGAGGGCTAACTCCTTTATCCACCAATCGACCTCATGGTACGAAAGCCCATAGTCAATTGGTCGAGGAAAAGGGGTGCAACTGTAGGCCCCAAATTTTGTCCAGTCGCAAAATAAAGAGCAGAAGACCTCCAATTCGAAGATGGGCAAGTCTTAAAAGGTCCTTAGGGTAGACTTTTAGGCTCCATATTAGAGTAGGAAGGCTTTCTGTACGAAAAAAATAAGGAATTCTACCTGAAGGATCGAGACCGTTGTCTCGCCATTGGAAAAGTCGAGACTGCTGTCTCGTTTGGCGAGACGGTCGTCTCGCCACTTGCCATGGCGAGACCGCCTTCCCGTTTGGCGAGACCGCCTTCTCGCCACTTAACAAATCGATACCACCATCCCGAATGGCAAGACAGTCGTCTTGCCATTTGCCAAAGGCGAGACCGCCGTCCCGATTAGTAAGACGGCGATCTCGACCTTGCCAGGCGAGACGACGGTCTCGAACTGACAGGCGCGAATCCCTATAAAAGGAGGGCACTCCCCCCTTCTTTTCACACACTTCTTCCACCTTTCCTTCTAGCATTTCTTAAAATTCTTCTCCTAGAGCCCCTCTGAAGCATTTCCGGAGTTTTTTGAGTGTTCTTAGAGAGTTTTTATAGCGTCGTAAGAGAGGAAAGTCGACGTTGTAGAGCAAAGGACTGCCAAAATGCGTCCTATTTTTAAGAGAATTAATCAAAGCTTGCTCCGGAGGTTTCTTCACTCTCTCCCTCTCTTTTATCGCTTCGTCATTTATATGTGCATTAGCTATTAGGGCCATGTAGTCATTATCTTTTAATTCCACAAATAAAAGGGTAAAAGCGTCATTTTTAAATTTGTTTATGAAATCACTGGCCCATCATAGGGAACCCGAAAGGGGCGTTGTGGGGGTGCTAATACCTTTCTCGCACGTAACTAACTCCCTTACCCAACTCTGGTTATAATGGCCAAAGTTGGTTTTTCTTAAAAACCAACGCCTTCTTTTTTCCTTTTCCGATGATTTCGGTAAAAACATCGGTGGCGACTCCATAAGAACCCTTTTCGAAAACATCACTTTTAGGTCCATCCCGGTTATCGGACAACCTAAAATCACCTTTTCGAAAACCTCGCCCTTAGGTCTAGCCCGGTTATCGGACATCCTAAAGGTGTTGTAACACCACCCCTCTAAAGCGTGAAAACAGAATTCGGAACCATCGCGTCGCTCCAACCACCTCTTTTGTTGGCGGCGACAAGTCTTACAAAAGGGGGCTCCAACCAAGTCTTTCAGAAGAGGACTTCAAACCCGATGGGGGTTCATACCCATTAACCACACATCTATTGTCTGGAGGGTCAACTACCACGACAAAGGAGCATCCTGAAGACAACACCAGACTGCATTCATAGTCCCAAGGGTCAGCTACAACGATAAGAGAAGCATCCAGAGGACAACTGGGAGAGAGGGTTAACTCCTTCACCCGCCAATCGACCTTATGGTACGTTAGCCCATAGTCAACTGGTCGGGTAAAGGGGGGGGGGCAGTTGTAGACCCCAAATCTTGCCCGGCTTCCCAATAAAGCCGAAGATAACCTATTCCAAAGATGGTAAAGACTTTGTTAAGTTCTTAGTAGCTTTTTCTAGGTCCCATTTAAGATAGGAAGGGTTTTCAGAGGCAATAAAAATCAAAAATTTCATCAGAAACAGCAGATGGTCGTCCAGGATAGTCAGACGGTTGTCCATGCCAACTTTAAGGCAATGGAAAGTTGTCCACTTTGGCCATGGACGACTGTCCACTCTATATGGACGGTCGTCCATGGTCACTTTTTGCAATAATGGTCGTCCACTAAGTCCAAATGGCGTCCACTTTTTCCTGGTGCAGTTCCCTATAAATAGGAGCCCCATTTCTCGAATTTTACACACCTCTCCACTCTTACACCCTCTAGGAAGCCGTTTGGCACTTTAGAGTGACTCTGAGCATTATTCTAGAGTTCGAGTGAGCTTGCCGATTTCGTTTAAGGTAGAAATCGATTGAGGAAGTCTCTTTTTGAGACGTCCGGCCCTCAGTAGGGTGGTAGTCTTATTTTTTTGTTCGAGGGAGGAGTGACTCTGTAGAGTGCAGGGACTGCCAAAAAGTGTCCTCAAGTTTGAGATTTATAAAAGCTTTCTTCGGAGGTTCTCCTTCATATCTCTTCTCTTTTATTGCTTTCTTTTACTGCTTTCCTTGTATGCATTAGATATTAGGATTATGTAGACATTTAAATTCTGCCAGTAGATAAATAATAGGGTAAAAACATAGTTTCTTTAAGTCTTTATTTATGAATTAGGCCATCATAGGGAACCCGAAAGGGGCGTTGTGGGGTGCTAACACCTTCCACACACGTAACTAACTCCCTTACCCGACTCTGGTTGTAATTGTCAAAGTTCATTTTTTCTAAAATCAATGTCTTTTTCCCTTTTTCAGTGTTTAAGGTTAAAACTCTAGTGGCAACTCCATACAACCTTTTTAGAAAATTTCATCCTTAAGATCAGTCCGGTTATCAGACATCTTAAGAATGTCGACCATCTTTATAAAAAATGCGAGTCATCCAGAATCATCACGTCGCTCCGACCGCCTTTTTTTACGGTGATGACACTAAATTTATCTATTTTACTCTATTACAATTTCATGAGTTATATATCATTTATTAACGTCCTTAAAAATTATCAAGTCTTAAAATAACTCATAATACTATTTTATTAAAGTTGATGACAAAATATTTCATTATATTAATGAAATATTTTTTGGAAATACTGGATGTTACAATTCACCCACCCTTTTAGGAATTTCACCCCCGAAATTCACTAAGTATAAAAAAGATAAGGATAAGACTCTTTCATCTTGTCTTCAAGCTCCCAGGTGGCATTTTCTTCATGATTTAGATCCCATATCACTTTGACCAATGCAGTAGTCTTTCCTCACAGTTGTTTAAATCGGGGATCGACAATTCTTATGGGTGATACCTCGTAGGATAAGTTCTCTCGAACTTGGATAGGATCAAGTTCAATCACATGAGAAGGATCAACAATATACTTACGTAATTGAGATATATGAAACACTGAATGTAGGTTTGATAGGTTAGGTGGTAAGGCCAACTGATAAGCCACTGAACTAATCTTCATCAAGATCTCAAAAGGTCCTGTAGACCCCAAATCTTGTCCGGCCTCCAAATAAAGAGTAGAAGACCTCCTATTCGAAGATGGACGAAGCCTAACAAGCCACTAGGAGAGACTATTAGGCCCCATACTAGGATAGGAAGGATTTTCGGCACAAAAATAAGGTTTCTCGCCTTTTTGGGACGAGACCGCTGTCTCGAAATCGAGACCGCCGTCTCGCCTCATGCAAATGGCGAGACCGCCGTCTCGCCAAATGAGACGACGGTCTCATCACCTGCGAATGGCGAGACGGCAGTCTCGCTTTCCCAAACGGCGGTATCGCCACCTGCGAAGGACGAGACGGCAGTCTCGTTTGGCGAGACGGCGGTCTCGACCCTGTCAGACGAGAACGGTGGTCTCGCCACTGTCAGGCGCGAAAACCTATAAATAGGGGCTCTCCCCCCCTCATTTCCACACACCACACAGCTTTTGCTCTCCCTTCTCTCTAAAACTTCTCTCTAGAATCCCTCCGACGCATTTCCGGAGCTTCTGAGTGCCTTTGTGAGCGTTTTTTCGGCGTCTAGAAGAGTTTCCAACGTCGTGTAGAGTGAAGGGCTACCAAAAAGCACCCATTTTTGTTAAAGAAATAAAAAGAAAGCTTGCTTTGGAGGTTTAAATTCTCCCTCTCTACTTTTACTGCTTTAATTTTAAGTTATGCAATAGATTAGGGCCATGTAGTCATAATTTTAAATTCCGCAAAATAAAAAGGGCAAAAGCGTATTTTTCTAGTTTATTTATTAACTAAATAGCTGGCCTGTCATAGGGAACCCGAAAGGGGCGTGGTAAAGGAACTAATACTTCCTTTACACGTAACTAACTCCCTTACCCAACTCTGGTTCTAATGACCAAAGTTGGTTTTTCGAAAATCAACGCCTTTTAAACCCCTTTTCCGATGTTTCCGGTAAAAACATCGGTGGCGACTCCACAGAACCCTACAAAATTAGTCCTTGGGTTAGCCCGGTTATCGGACAACCCAAGGACGCCCTTTCGAAAACCTCGCCCCTAGGTTAGCCCGGTTATCGGACAACCTAAAGGCGTTGTAACCACCCATAAAAAAACGCGAAAATCAAGAGGGTCGAAACCATCGCGTCGCTCCGACCGCCTCTCTTTTAGACGGCGGCGACAAATGGCGACTCCACTGGGGAAGCCTTGAGAGTTGATCCCATTTAGTGATGGGCCGGCTTAAAAATAAATAAACCAAGAAAATAACATTTTTGCCCTTAACTTGTATTATAACATGTTTTACGGTTTGGCTTTAATAATTGTTGCTTGTTCATACTTACGCAATTGTGTGAAATACAAACTGTACACAAACCCTTGCACACTACAGTTCCCTCTATACCCGGGGGCAAGTGAGAAATCCATAGGGAGTGGGTGGCAGGTACGGTTCGCTGTAGTGAGGGCCTTGAGCCCACCAGTGTGATCGGAAACCACCACTCAAGGTGATAACCTTCCTCTTTTGGTAACAAGACTGACTATGGCCTTAGTGCTAAGCATGGTTGGACGGCTGGAGAGTGGGGACCCTATAATGGGGGCACCTTGGGGGCCTTAGCCTGGTGAGAACAGTTAGAACCAACCCTCGCCAATGCACTTTTCTGCAGGAAAACCCTACCTCGTAATAAAAACGAATTCTCGCCTGTTTGCGGATGACCGAATTGTGTGTGCATATGTTTGTTGCATTTGTCTGTTTCATAGCATAAACAAACAACAGAACAAAAATCACAACAAAATATTTTCGCAAATAAACACCCTTATCTCGGACAGTCTACCTTTTAGCTAGCCTGGTTTCAGGTTCTTTGTAAGCTAAGTAGCCACGCAGTTCCGACAGAAGAGATAAGGGACGTTAAATATTCTTTGGCATAAAGCCACATTTTATCTCGGACAATCTGCCTTTTAGCTAGCCTGGTTTCAGGTTCTTTGTAAGCTAAGTAGCCACGCAGTTCCGACAGAAGAGATAAAAGGCTATAAAATAAATATATAATAATAATGATCAAAATCAAAATACAAAAATACCAGAAAATAAATAAATCAACTTCTAACAAAGTCAAAACATTCATGTTACATCATACCATGAGTAAAGAAAAATCAAGAGAGAAAATAAAAAAAGTGATAGCGCATTCAGCACCATTTAAACAGAATCTCTCATGCATAAACATACCCATTTTTTAAGCACTCAACATGCATTAATAAAATTCTTCCGGGCATTCTAGAAAGTGGCTGGTCCTCTCCCCACTCGTACTCGTGCACAAAAAGCAAAAGCAATGGAAAACTTGGAAGAGCAGAACCGAAAGCTCACTACGGAGGTCAATACCCTCCGCGAGCAAGTGGCCCAACTGATGGAGGTCATACGCCAGGGTCAGAGCAAGGGCGAAGACCAAGCTGAACATATCCCTCCCCATGAAGAAGAGGAGGAAGAATACTTTTTTGACGGGAAGGATGCTAAGACTGCACGCATCCTTACCCCAGAAGTGTCCAAACAGTAACTCTCCGCCCTAGAGGAGAGGCTTAAGGCAGTCGAAGGGCATAACTTCGACGTCAAGGAGGTGGCGGACATGTGCCTAGTGAAGAACATCCGTTTCCCTCCCAAATTTAAAATCCCGGACTTCCCCAAGTACGCCGGGATGACCTGCCCAAAGAACCATCTTACGATGTATTGTCGTAAGATGGTCGCCCATGCTGAGAACGAAAAACTCCTGATCCACTGCTTCCAGGAGAGTCTGGCGGACACAGCTCTCAACTGGTATATGCACCTAGAGAGAGGGCAGGTCCAGAGCTGGAAACAGTTGGCTGATGTTTTTCTTCGTCGTTACCGATACAACATTGATCTGACTCCTGATAGGTCAGATCTCAGGACTCTGAGCAAAAGGAACGACGAACCCTTCAAAGCATACGCCCAAAGATGGAGGGAGATGGCAGCCCAGATCGAGCCTCCTTTGACGGACAAGGAGACAATGGCTATGTTCATCGATTCACTGACCGGAGCGTACTACGATAAGGCGATAGCCAGTACCTCCAATCTCTTTTCGGACATAGTCATAGTGGGGGAAAGAGTAGAGCAGGGGCTGAGGAGCGGGAAGATAGCACAGTCTTCCCAAGCTGGCGTCTCATTCAGGAAGCCTGCTGGCAAGAAGAAGGACGAATATGTGCATGCAATCAACTTTGCCACTCCTTCTTCTACCCCGTAAACGCCCAGGAAGTCCCGCAAGAAAGAGAGGAAGTTCACTCCAATCTCCACTTCCTATGGACTACTGCTGCCTCAGCTGTTGGAGGCTAAGCTCCTGACCTGCGTTCCTCCCAAGAAGCAGTTGGAGCCTCCTTACCCCGAATGGTATAAGCCAAATGAGAAATGCGCTTACCATTCGAGTTCACCCAGACACTCTACAGAAAATTGCTTGACCCTTAAGTATCGGGTTTAAGAATTAATTGACGTCGGGTGGATAACTTTCGACGCCTCTGCTTCCGATGTCGACGCCAAACCTCTATCGAAGCCAGAGTAGCAGAAAGGGAGGACTGGGAGGATCAGCCATGGGGTGTCCCTTTTTTTTAGCTCTCCTGCTGTCCCCGCCCGTGGCCGCAGGAATTTTTTATTAAAAGGGCTTGTACATACATCTTCATTTTCATTAATATACGAGGCATTTTGTCATATTCATTCTTTTCCCTCTTCTATTTATTATTCTTTCAAAGGTAAATTGAATAATAAAATCTATGACTAAACACAGAACCTAAAACACATCATGTCTGTGATTGATGAATCTCTGTGGACCCCGGAAACGGAAAGCAAATGGGTCGGGTCCGACAGTGAGCAGGAGACCATTTCTCCGGATATGCAAAGAATGCTGGAAAAGGAAACACGTATCATACGACCGCATCAGGAGGAAATAGAAACCGTTAATTTGGGAAAAAAAGATGAAGAGAAAAAGGTGAACATCGGCACCCAAATAGGAAGTAATGTAAAAAAGGGATTGATCCAGCTTCTGAAGGAATACATGGATGTATTTGTTTGGTCGTATCATGACATGCCTGGGCTCGACACGAGTATAGTGGAGCATAGATTGCCCTTAAAAGAGGGGTTCCGACCTGTAAAGCAAAAACTCAGAAGAATCAAACCCGACTGGTCCTTAATGATAAAGGAGGAAGTGCAAAGGCAGTTGGATGCCAATTTCCTTGTAGTTTCCAAATACCCAGAATGGTTGGCCAACATAGTGCCCGTCATCAAAAAGACCGGGAAGGTCAGGGTGTGTGTGGATTATAGGGACCTCAATCGAGCAAGTCCAAAAGATGACTTTCCCCTACCACACATAGACACGCTGGTAGATCATACCGCTACCAACACACTATACTCCTTCATGGACGGATATGCGGGGTATAACCAGATCAAGCTAGCCATTGAGGATAGAGAAAAAACCTCCTTCATTACACCATGGGGTACCTTTTGCTACTGAGTAATGCCATTTGGACTGAAGAATGCAGGGGCTACTTATCAAAGGGCTATGGTCACGCTATTCCATGACATGATCCACAAGGAAATAGAGGTGCATGTGGATGACATGATTGCCAAGTCCAGGAATGAAATGGACCACATTCTATACCTCAAAAAGCTTTTTGACCGACTCTGAAAGTATCAACTCAAACTAAACCCGGCAAAATGTACTTTCGGAGTACGATCAGGAAAACTCCTAGGGTTCATTGTCAGCAAATGAGGAATTGAGGTGGACCCCGACAAAACCAAGGCAATTTTGGAAATGCTTCCACCAAGCACGGAAAAGGAGGTCAGAGGTTTTCTGGGCCGGATCAATTACATTGCCTGTTTCATCGCACAGTTAACAGATAAATGTATACCCATCTTTAAACTATTGCGCAAAAACCAACCAACGGTGTGGAATGAAGAATGCCAGCAAGCATTCAATAAAATCAAAACATGTTTAACCAATCCGCCAGTATTGGTACCACCCGTTGAGGGGAGACCTCTCATCCTATATTTGTCAATACTTGAAGAGTCCATGGGATGTGTGCTCGGCCAACAAGATGAAACTGGGAAGAAAGAACGAGCCATTTATTATCTCAGTAAGAAATTCCTAGATTATGAAACCCACTATACACCATTCGAAAAAACCTGTTGCTCATTGGTGTGGGTCACTCAGCGGCTCCGACAATACATGGCTCGACATACAACGTGGTTGGTCTCTAAAATGGATCCAATCAAGTATCTCTTCGAGAAGCCCATTTTAACTGGAAGAATAGCTAGGTGGCAGGTTCTCCTCTCAGAATTTGATATCATTCATGTCACCCAGAAAGCTATTAAAGGAAGTCCCCTAGCGGATTATCTAGCCCACGGATCAACAAATGAATATCAATCCTTACAAGATGACTTTCCCGATGAACATATCATGCATATCGAACACGAAGAGACCAAAGAAGAAGCATGGACTATGTTTTTCGATCGGGACTCAAACATGCTTGGACACGGGATAGGAGCTATTTTGATATCCCCCGAAAAGAAACACATCCCTGTAACGGCCAGGCTTAACTTCGATTGTACCAACAACATGACTGAGTACGAAGCATGTGCGCTAGGGATCCAAGCGGCTTTAGATCATGGGGTCACTAAGCTCAAAATATTCGGTGATTCACCCCTTGTCATCTACCAACTTAAAGGTGAATGGGAAACCCGAAACTCCAAGTTAATCCCATATCTAGAACACATCCAAGACTTAGTTTCAAGAATGGAAAGTGTCACCTTCCAGTATATCCCTAGGGAGGACAATCAAATTGCAGACGCCCTTGCCACCCTATCATCCATGTTTACCCTAGATAAAGAACATGAGATGCCAATTATTCAAGTTAAGCTGCATGACAAACAAGCTTTTTGCATGGCAGTGGACAGTGAGCGCGACCAAAACCCCTGGTATCATGACATCAAGCAGTACCTCATGAGGGGTGAATATCCCGAGGGAATCAGCGACAATGACAAACGAACCATCCGTAAGAGGGTCGTAGGGTTCACGTTGATTGAAGGAACCCTCTACAAAAAGAGCCCCGACTCCACTCTCTTAAGGTGTGTGGACCAAGAAGAAGCCCGAACCTTGATAAGAGAAATCCACAGAGGAGCTTTTGGGACCCACACACCCGGGCATGTCATGGCAAAGAAAATCCTCAGGGCAGGATACTTTTGGTCCACAATGGAAACCGACTGTCACCAGTATGCCAAAAAGTGTCACAAATGCCAAATCTATGCTGATAATATTCATGTGCCACCCGCGCCTCTTAGTAACCTGGCTACACCATGGCCATTTTCTATGTGGGGCATGGATGTCATCGGATCCATCGAACCCAAAGCATCTAACGGCCATCGCTTCATCTTGGTAGCAATCGACTATTTCACCAAGTGGGTTGAGGTGGCATCGTACGCGCATGTGACCTAGAAAGTGGTGACCACCTTCATCAAGAAAAACATTATATGTCGGTATGGCATCCCTCATAAGCTCATTACTAATAATGGGACCAATCTCAACAATAAAATGATGGAGGAGTTATGCCAATACTTCAAAAGACAACATCACAATTCTTCTTCGTACCGACCAAAGATGAATGGTGCAGTAGAGGCAGCCAATAAGAATATCAAGAAAATCATCCAGAAAATGGTAGTAACCTACAAAGATTGGCATGAAATGCTTCCCTTCGCCTTACATGGCTACCGAACGTCGGTACGAACCTCCACAGGGGCTACCCCGTTCTCCCTCGTATACGGAATGAAGGCCGTACTACCAGTAGAGGTCGAAATACCCTCCCTACGAGTTATCATGGAAGCAAAATTAACAGAAGCTGAATGGGTCCAAAACCGGTATGATCAGTTGAACCTAATCGAAGAAAAATGGCTAGACGCCATGTGTCGAGGGCAAGCTTACCAAAAGAAGATCAAGAAAGCCTACGACAAGAAGGTCAATCCTCGCACTTTCCAAGAAGGGGATCTGGTGATAAAGAAATTGCTTCCAGCCCAGAAAGACAAAATTGGGAAGTGGACAGCAAACTACGAGGGACCCTTTGTGGTCAAGCGAGCCTTCTCAGGAGGAGCCCTCATCCTCACCAACATGGATGGAGAAGAACTCCGATATCCTGTCAACTCAGATGCGGTAAAGAAATACTACGCCTAAAAGACATTGCTCATGACCCGTCAGGATGAAAACTCGCAAAGAGCGTCCTGGGCAAAAGATAGGGTCTACATTCCTCGCTAGGACACGTCCTAGGCAAAAATTAGAGGCAAAAAAAAAAAAACAACAACAACAACAACAAAAAACAGAGAGAGCAATGATTACCTTAGCTGAAAACCGCAAAGGCGACTAAGGTAATACCTTCACAAAAGCGAGCAGACTTCGCATAATCTTCACTCCGGATTCGAACATCTCAACTGAAGGGACCAGGGAAAACAGGGAAACAAAGATCACAGACATGATTGTGATACCCTCATACAGTTTAGCCAACCTTGGCCAGCCTTGCTTACAAATTCTCTTGTAAACCCCCATGTAAAAATAAACCATCTATTTATATTAATAAAAATTGTCTTTTCTTCTCTTTACCTACTTGTGTAAATGCCTCTGTATTAACGAAACATGAGCATGCATAAAACAAGCAATTCGAGAAAGCATAAAAACAAGACGAACAACACTGACCAGGGTCGTCCCAAGCAAAAAAATACATGGGTAGCCTGCTAGATCGAAAACCAGCAAAGGGCGGTCTACGCAAAATATAAGGCCTTCATAAAAAGAAAAAATCTTGCCAAAATATCTCAGGCAAAAAAATCAAAACCCGCTAGATCGAAAATCCGCAAAGGGCGGTCTAGGCAAAAAGTAGGGTCAAAACAAAAAGTGCAAAAGAACAAAGAAAAGAGAGGGAAAGTATCAGTCACTTTCTAGACGCCCTCAACTAAAAACAAAATTGCATGAAAAGCATCCACACACAAATAGTCACACAAAAATGACTTTGTCAAAAGTAAAACAAACAAAATATTGTAGACAAATAAAAAGCATTCATATAGGAAGATCAACTTTACGCTTGCATTCATAAAAAACAACCAAAAAAAGGGTACCCCGGTAAAACTTCACCGACCTTTTTACCTTAACTTTCTTCAATTACCAAGTAAAAGTCAAAAAACAAGAATCATCCAACAAGAATCAGATGATCACCACCAAAAGTCAAAAACAAAGAATCCCCAGCAAACAAGCAAGCTGGATGAAACACAAAATCCCCAGCACAACCCGGATGACCGTTCAAAGAAGTCCAAGTACATCTACCAACACAGAAATCACTCTCCAGGGAAACGGCGCATGAGCTACCTGAGCAGTAAGCCGCCACTACCACCAGTCTTATGCAGTGGACTGTACCAGCCAGATAGGGGGTTCATACCTATCAACCAGCACACAAGGAGTGCCTAAAGGGCGCATGGGCCACCTGAACAGTAAGCCGCCTCCACCACCAGTTCTATGCAGTGGACTGTACCAGCCTCATAGGGGGTTTATACATCAACCTGCGCACACGTTGCGCCTGATCTGCGCTCGAGCCGGATCAGTAAGTCGCACTACCACCCTGATGGGGGGTTCATACCCATCCAGTCCCACGCAACGGACTACAACTACCACCCTGATGGGGGGTTCATACCCATCCAGTCCCACGCAACGGACTGCAACTACCAGCCTGATGGGGGGTTCATACCCATCCAGTCCCACACAACGGACTGCAACTACCAGCCTAATTGGGGATTTATACCCATAAACCGAAGGATCGGCTATCGTCAGAAGGAGTATCCCGGAAGTGCACGAACACCGACATTTTCCCCAGAAGATCAACTGCCGCAAGACGGGACATCCGAAGGGTAACCGGGCAAGAGGGTCAACTCCTTTACCTTCCTGTCAATCTGTCTGGCACAACAGGCCAACAACTGACTAGTCAGGTAAAGGGGGGGCAGCTGTAGACCCCAAATCTTGCCCGACCTCCAAATAAAGAGTAGAAGACCTCCTATTCGAAGATGGACGAAGCCTAACAAGCCACTATGAGAGACTATTAGGCCCCATACTAGGATAGGAAGAATTTTCGGCACAAAAATAAGGTTTCTCGCCTTTTTGGGACGAGACCGCCGTCTCGCCTCATGCAAATGGCGAGACCGCCGTCTCGCCAAACGAGACGGCGGTCTCGTCACCTGCGAATGGCGAGACGGCGGTCTCGCTTTCCCAGACGGTGGTCTCGCCACCTGCGAAGGACGAGACGGCAGTCTCATTTGGCGAGACGGCGGTCTCGACCCTGTCAGACGAGAACGACGGTCTCGCCACTGTCAGGTGCGAAAACCTATAAATAGGGGCTCTCCCCCCCTCATTTCCACACACCACACAGCTTTTGCTCTCCCTTCTCTCTAAAACTTCTCTCTAGAATCCCTCTGACGCATTTCCGGAGCTTCTGAGTGCCTTTGTGAGCATTTTTTCGACGTCTAAAAGAGTTTCCAGTGTCGTGTAGAGTGAAGGGCTGCCAAAAAGCACCCATTTTTGTTAAAGAAATAAAAAGAAAGCTTGCTTTGGAGGTTTAAATTCTCCCTCTCTACTTTTACTGCTTTAATTTTAAGTTATGCAATAGATTAGGGCCATGTAGTCATAATTTTAAATTCCGCAAAATAAAAAGGGCAAAAGCGTATTTTTCTGGTTTATTTATTAACTAAATAGCTGGCCTGTCATAGGGAACCCGAAAGGGGCGTGGTAAAGGAACTAATACTTCCTTTACACGTACCTAACTCCCTTACCCAACTCTGGTTCTAATGACCAAAGTTGGTTTTTCAAAAACCAACGCCTTTTAAACCCCTTTTCCGATGTTTTTGGTAAAAACATCGGTGGCGACTCCACAGAACCCTACAAAATTAGTCCTTGGGTTAGCCCGGTTATCGGACAACCCAAGGACGCCCTTTCGAAAACCTCACCCCTAGGTTAGCCCGGTTATCGGACAACCTAAAGGCGTCGTAACCACCCATAAAAAAATGCGAAAATCAAGAGGGTCGAAACCATCGTGTCGCTCCGACCGCCTCTCTTTTAGACGGCGGCGACAGGTCCAATGAATTTTGGGGATAGTTTTCTAGTCTTTAAGTCTCGACCAACCCCAGGAGTAAGAGAAACCTTCAAAAACACATGTTCACCCACTTGGAATTCCAAAGGTTTCCTTCTCTTATCATAGTAATTTTTCTGTTGATCTTGAGCAGCTTTAATCTTCTCCCTAATCATCTTAATTTGGTCCATTTGTTTCTACAATAAATTAGGCGCCAACAACAAACTTTCTCCCATCTCATACTAGCATAACGGTGTCCTACATTTTCTACCATACAAAGCTTCATATGGTGTCATTCCAATACTAGAGTGGAAGCTATTATTGTAGGTAAACTCTACTAATGGTAAGCTTTCATCCCATGCTCCCTGTTGTTCCATCACATAAGCTCGTAACAAGTCTTCTTGTTAGAAAAAGAGACTCGAGATCAAGAGGGGGGGTGAATTGATCTTTGAAAGTTTTTCGCAATTTACAGATTATCTATTTCAAAGATTAAGAGTTCTGACCAATTCTTGAATCAAGAAAAACAAGCAATTAAAATAAAGGTAGCAGTAGAATTAAAGAGAGTAAGGATTAGAGAAATAGAACCAAGATTTATACTAGTTCAGCCAATCCCAGGGCTACGTCCAGTTCTCAGCCAAATTCCAGCTGAGTTTCACTAGATTAAATGTTTTACACATTACAGATTCCAATCACACACCCAATCTACCACAAGAACCAAAATTTTAGTCCTTGCACCTAAACCTTCACCAAGAACCAACTTCCAGTTCTTGAACCAACCTGCAGCCAAATTCCAGCCACAGAAACTGTGCCTAACAATTCCAGACACTCA
This sequence comes from Sphenostylis stenocarpa, assembly GCA_963425845.1. Lineage (NCBI taxonomy): Eukaryota > Viridiplantae > Streptophyta > Magnoliopsida > Fabales > Fabaceae > Sphenostylis > Sphenostylis stenocarpa. The sequence goes on from OY731401.1 coordinate 37,591,586, forward strand.
CAATACAACAAAGAATGAAGAAAATGAAAGAGAAGAAACCAAAACAATCTAACCCGTATTATGCAGTCCCTGCAGTATGAGTTTCTTCATAAAAAGAATGCAAAAATTTCCTCAAGAAAGAACTTTGAAAAACTTCACAAAACCTGCGTGATTCTTTCTTGAAAAATACTCTTATGATTGCTTGATTGATTGCTCAAAAGTATATTTTAAAATACTGAAGCAATCTTGTTTATATAGAGATTTGTTCTAACTGCTGGTTTAATTAATCTATTAAAACAATCTTTTAATCTATTAAAAGTCTTGAATTAATCTATTAAAACTTCTTTTAATCTAGTAAAATGTTCTTGATCATTTTCCAGATTTGTTTTAACTAATATGACAACATTTCAATCGATTAAAACACTTTGTAAAAAATCCCTTAAGTTGTTTTAATTGATTAATTCACAATTTAATCGATTAAAATTCTACCAAATATTTTCATAAAACTTTCTAAGTGATTTTAGCTGATAACAATCAATTTTAATCGATTAAAACAGTTAGCAGAAATTCCCTTAAATTGTTTTAATCGATTAATTTGATTTTACATCGATTAAAATTCTGGCAGAACTTCTTTCAAAACCTTTCAAGTGTTTTTCATCGATTAATTCGAGATTACATCCATTAAAATACTTCCAGAACACTTTTCAAAACATCTTAAGTGTTATTAATCAATTAAATCGAGTTTGCATCCATTAAAATACTCGTCGAACACTTTTCAAAATAATTCAAGTTATTTTAATTGATTTTTTCGAGTTTATATCGGTTAAAATACTGGCGAGGGTTTTCAAAAACTCCTTTAATGAAAATAATCGATTTATTCAAAAGTGTATCAATTAAAACAATTTCAGTGAATGTTTTAAAAGGTTTTAATCGATTATTTCGAAAACCTATCGATTAAAAATCTGTTATGTAAGTTTTAAGAATATTTTAATTGATAAAGCTCATATTATATCAGTTAAAACAATTTGCTAAAAACAATTTAATCGATTAATTTGGTTTTTAATGGATTAAAAACATCTTTAGAGGCATTTTCAAATTCTTTCAAATGATGAAACCTCATGCAGCAGAGAGATATGAATGATTATACCTATGTATAGATGCAGACTCACTAATCACTCTACCCTTTTAACCCAAGTAACCTTTGACTTCATCAGATTAGCCTTTGATTTCATCAAATCAACAAGATCTTTGTTTTATCAAATGATTCAATAAGATCTTCATCACTTTCACTTCTAGAGTTTGAATAGTACGTTCCATCTGTCTGTGGATGATAAGCTGAACTCAGTTTCAATTTTGTTCCTAAAGCCCTTTCTAGGCTCTCCCAGAATTTTGAAGTAAATCGTGGATCTCTATCAGATATAATACTGGCAGGAACTATGTGTAGTCTCACAATTTCTTTAACATACAATTTCGAAAGCCGCTCTAGCTTATACTTCAGTTCATGGGAAGGAAATGTGTAGTTTTAGTTAATCTATCTACAATCACCCATACTGCATCATGATTATGTTTGGTCTTCGACAATCCGGACACAAAGTCCATGGAAATGCTATCTCACTTCCACTCAGGAATATCCAATGGTTGCAGCTCTCCAGGGGATCTTTGGTGTTCTGTCTTTGACTTCCTACAAATCAAACATTTTGATACAAAGTTTGCAACGTCCTTTTTCATGCCATGCCACCAAAAATTTTCCTTTAAGTCATGGTGCATCTTGGTAATACCTGGATGAAAACTTAATTTACTTCGATGTGCTTCTTCCAAAATCATCTTCCTTATTTCATCTACTTGAGGAACAAAAACTCGTTTTCTAAACCTTATTAGCCCAGTAGCATCACGATAAACATTTTTGTCTTTCCTCTCTTCCCTCTTATCCATCCACTCTTGCAGATGATTGTCTTCCTTTTGGGCATTTTTAATCTGCATGAGAAAATCATTATGGATCTGCAAAGCACCAAGGTATAGACTTTTGGGGCACACTTCTACTACCAAACTCAAATCTCAAAATTCTTCTATCAATTGCAACTCTTTCACCATCATTGCAGAAATATGAAGGGATTTCCGACTCAATGCATCAACCACTATATTTGCTTTACCAGGGTGATATGACAACTCAAAGTCATAATCTTTTAGAAACTCCATCCATCTTCTCTGACGCATGTTCAACTTTTTTTGATCAAATAAATACTTTAAACTTTTATGATCACTGAAAACCTCAAATCTAGTTCCATAGAGATAATGCCTCCAAATCTTTAATGTAAATACCATAGTTGCAAGCTCTAAATCATGCGTTGGATAATTCACCTCATGAGGTCGGAGTTGTCTAAAAGCATAAGCTACAACCTTCTTGTCTTGCATAAGCACGCATCCCAGTCCTTGTCATGAAGCGTCATAATATACGTCAAACTTCCTTTCTAGATTGGGTAAAACTAAAACAGGTGCTGAAGTAAACCTTTCTTTGAGCTTCTGAAAATTGACTTCACGCTCATCATTCCACCTAAACTCATGATCCTTACGAGTGAGTTTTGTTAGGGGTAAAGCTAATTTAGAAAATCCTTCAATGAATTTTCTATAATAACCAGCTAACCCTAAGAAACTTCGGATCTCAATAGGTGTTGTAGGTCTTACCCACTAGGACACTGCTTCGACTTTTGCTGGGTCTACCATAATTCCTTGCTTTGAAATCATATGTCCCAAAAATTATACTTGAGATAACCAAAACTCACATTTTGACAGTTTTGCATAAAATTTTCTGTCTTGGAGAATCTGTAAAACAATTCCTAAAGGTCGTGCATGCTCCTCAAGACTCTTTGAATAGACCAAGATGTCGTCAATGAATACTACTACAAACTGGTCCAAGTATTTGTCGAATATTCCATTCATGTAGTTCATGAATATAGCAGGAGCGTTAGTTATACCAAATGGCATAACCAAATACTCAAAATGACAATAATGGGTTCGAAAAGCTGTCTTAGGTATATCATCAGTTTTCACTCGAATTTGGTGGTAGCCAGATTGTAAATCGATCTTAGAAAATACTGATGCCCCTCGCAGCTGATCCATTAAGTTATCGATCCTAAGAAGAGGATATTTATTCTTTATAGTCACCTTATTCAATTGACGATAGTCAACACATATGCACATGGTCCCGTCCTTTTTCTTTACTAGTAATACTGGTGCTCCCCAAGGTGAAACACTAGGTCGTACAAATTATTTTTGCAGCAATTCTTCCACTTGCTTCTTCACTTCAGCAAGTTCCACTAGTGCCATTCGATACGGTGCAATGGAGAAAGGACTCGCTCCAAGGACCAAGTGAATAACAAATTCCATCTCTCTTTCAGGTGGTAATTCAGTAATGTCTTCAGGGAAACTTCAGGAAATTCACTCACAACCGGAATATCTTCTACTCGAATTACTTCTTTGACTTTTGTTGAGAATAGAATCATGAAAGCCTTAGCGGTGATCATGTTCTTCGGACCATTTTCACTTGACAAACTAGAAATCTTTGGTGAATCCACTCCAAAGATCAAAGACTTTTCTTTACAATCAAGGAGTACATGGTTGGACGACAACCAATCCATACCCAAAACAACATCAAGATGGGAAAACGGTAAACAATTCAAGTTAACCAAAAATGTTCTCCCATGAGTCAACAAAGAACAACCAACACATGCAGGACGAGTGATGACTGGACCATCAGTAGGAGTAGACACCATTATACTATAGGATAAACAAGTCATAGGCAAATCAAGGTTCTCAACACAATTAATGGAAATGAATGAATGTGTTGCACCTGAGTCATATAAAACATCAACTAGTTTTCCTTTGATAATACATTTACCTCGAATAAGCTCATCAGATTCTGCTGCTTCTGATCCACTCATGGCAAACACTTTGTCGTGCACCTTGGGTTTTGCCAATGTCTGATTACTTTTGTTCACCTGATTTCCCACACTAGTGTTTCCACTTTTTTGCGGTTCAGACTAGCAATTGTTAACAAAATGTCCATTCTTTCCACAATAACTGTAGACCGAAGGTAGTTTTGGGCAATCTTTCACCATGTGAGGACCTTCACATCTGAAGCATTTTAGTGGACCACGATAACTTTTGTTGCTATTAGTGGTACTATGAATAGAAACCCCACTAGACTATGTATGAATAGGTCTTTGGTATAGTCCTTTATGAAACTGTGGTGGCCTCTTGTCGTGTTGAATAGGTCCTCCCATCCTAATATCTACAGTCTTCCCCTTAACATTTGCCTCATAGATTCTACACTTGCTGACCAAGGTTGGTAAATCAATAAGTTGGAATATGCTTACTACAGTGCGAATGTCGGCTCGAAGACCATTCTCAAATTGTGCACAGAGATCTTCACCATCACCTTCATGTTGATAATGTGGCCAATACGTCATTAGTTCATGAAATGTAGCAGCATACTCTCCCAATGTCATACTTCCTTCTTCAATTCCAAAAATTTTTGAGCCTTATGCTTTTTTAGGTCTCTAGGGAAATAATTTCCTAAGAAACTTGCTTTAAATACTTCCCATTCCACATATCCACCATTCCTGGGCAAGGTTTGACTGGCAAATCTCCACCAATCTTCAGCTTCTCCAGACAACATGTAAGTAGCATAGACCACCCTATGTTCCTCTTAACAACCCATTGCAGTAAAAATTTTCTCAATGTCAGCTATCCATCTTTGCGCTCCTTCTGGATTAAACTTTCCCTCAAACCCTGGTGGATTATGCTTGGTGAATGCAGATAGTCCACGATACTCAGCAGGTTCTGCCCCACGGTCATGTACTAACGCCTCTAGTACTTGAGTCATGCGAGCAAGAAGTTCATTTGTCGTTCCAGTAGATCTATTAGTCATGATTCCGTAAAACCAAAATATTTAGTTCCACAAGGAATTACATTATCATCACTATTATATTTATTATCATTTTCAACTATCATTCCTACTAATCACACATATTTATACTATCAAACTTAATTGATTCAAACAAATCCCTATTTAAATTATTAAATAGTTCATCACACCAATCAATTATTTATATTATTGATTTAACAAGAATATTAAGTCACACAACATAAGCATACTAATCACATACCCCAGATCCGATATGGATTAAACTCGCTTCGATACCACTTAATTGTAAGATCACTTATTTTTTTATCTTCTAATTTATTTAATTTCTCAAAAATGGGATAATTTTTTTTAAGAATATTATTTCTTTATGACAATGAAATTTAAAACTAGTCAGGCGTGAATGAATATATATAGATGGTGTGTGGAACATGTTCATACATATACATTCATAATCATAATACATTGTTTTTCAAAATACTAATCCAATAAGGATCATATTGTAATTACATAAAGGTTGTACCCTTAAGCGATTAGAACTTAATTTAAATTTATACATCTCAAAATAAATCAAATCCTAATCAGAGCAGGTACCCAAAATTCCTAACTTTCTTATACAAGATCATGCCACTCTCGGAGGGCAACATTCCTCCATGCATATATATATGATACTGAAAGTGATGAAGATCTTATTGAAATACTCTGACAAAGATCTTATTGATTTGATGAAGTCAAAGTCAACTTTGTAGCGGTCAACAGTCACTTAGATAAAAGAATAGAGGGATTAGTGTGTCCGCAGCTATGCTTAGGTATAATCATTTTTATCTTTTCTGCTGCATGAGGTTTCTTCACTTAAAAGATTTTGCAAAATGCCTCTAAAAACGTTTAAGCAGTTAAAAACAAAGTATTTTAACAAAAGCTTTCTTAAACAAGTTTTTAACTGATATAATTTCGAAATAACCGGTTATTTTCATTAAAGAAAGTTTTGAAAACCTTCTGTCAGTGTTTTAACTGATAAAGCTTCGAAATAACCAATTAAAATCACTTAAAATGTTAAGAGAAGCGTTTTTGCAGTATTTTAATCGATACAACTTGGTTTTAATCGATTAAATCCACTTAGTGTTCAGGATGATCGATCAGAATGCAATTATGACCGATCAGAATCAGATATGATCGATCAGAATTGAGTTATGACCGATCAGAGCTTTTTCAATCGATTAAAACACGTTTCAATCGATTAAAACAACTTAGAAAATTTCTACACAGCGTTTTAATCGATTAAAACTTATTTTTATCAGTTAAAATCACTTGGAAAATTTTACAAGAAAATTTTGCAGTATTTTAATCGATTGAATCACGAAACAATCGATTAAAACAAATTGGAAGATTTTTTGTAAAGAGTTTTAATTGATATAAACTTTGTCGTATCAGTTAAAACAAATCTGTTAAAGAATCAAGAACGTTTTAATGGATTAAAAGAAGTTTTAACAGATTAAAACTACACTTTTAACAGATTAAAAGATTATTTTAACAGATTGATTAAACCAGCAGTTTTGAAAATCTTCTATAAAAACATATTGGCTTGAACTTTTTAAACATCATCGAATATCAATCTTTTACACATCCTTTAGCAATCAAGCAAGCAAACTTTAATACTCTTTCAAGAAAGATTCGCGCTAGTTTTTGTGAAGTTCTTTGAAATTCTTTCTTGAGGCAAATTGCTTTCTTTTGGAGAAGAAACACTTACTGCAGAATTGCATAAAACTGGTTTGAGCATTCTAGTTTCTTCTTTTCATTTCTTTTCATTCTTTTACTGTATTGTTTGGTTCCTGGAATTGTGGGCACTGGTTTCTCTACAGCTTGAATTTGGTTCTTGGTGAAAGGTTAGGTGCAGCAACTGGAATTGTGGTTCTTGTGGTAGATTAAGTGTAAGATTGTAATCTGTAAAACATTTGATCTAGTGGAACCCAGCTGGAATTTGGCTGGAGACTGGACGTAGCCCTGGTATTGGGTGAACCAGTATAAACACCGGTGATATCTTTCTAAACCTTTCTCTTCTTTAATTCTGTTGCTGCGTTTATTTTTTGATTGCTTGCTTTGTGATTCAAGAACAGATCTGAAATCTTATTTTTACAAATAGATAATCTGTTAATTGCGAAAATCTTTCAAAGATCAATTCACCCCCCCTCTTGATCTCAGCCTACTTTTCTAACAATTGGCATTAGAGCGAGGTGCTTCAAAGTTATTCAAGTTCTTCGATCCATGGCTGGAAATAAATTCTCTGAGGGTGCTTGTATTGATAGACCTCCACTGTTTTGTGGAACAGATTATTCATTTTGGAAGATTAGGATGAAGATCTTTATTGAATCTGTTAGTATAAATGTTTGGAATATCATTGAACAAGAAACTGATATTTTTAACAAAGATTGGTCTAACTTAAATGACTGTGAAAAGAAATTAATCCAAGATGATTGTATTGCCAAAAATATCATTATATCTGCACTTAACAGAAACAATTTTTTCAGGATAGCACATTGTCAAACTGCTGCACAAATGTGGAAAACCCTTGAAATGGCCTATGAAGAAACTACAGAAACATGCTTAATGGTCAATTTGGATTCTCCAATAACCAGTGTAAGTTCTGACTCAACAACTACTTTGAACTATAGTTCTTTACAAGATGCCTTTTATGAAATGCATGTTGTAGCAAAAAAATTAGAAACTGAAAACAAAAGATTAAAAAGCATGAATAGGATATTAGAAAACAAGATCACTATTCTTGAAAAGAAAATAGTTGATGAAGAAACCAAGAATGAAAATTTGGAATTAGATGATAATTCTGATTGTGCATGTAATAAACCCTGTAATAATTGTTCAGAATTACAAAAGAAAATTGTTTTTTTATCACAAACCGTTTCAAGGTTTACACAAGGTCAATCTAATCTTGACGTTTTACTTGGGTCACAAAAACTAATTTTTGACAAATCTGGAATAAGATTTAAATCTAGGATGAAATTCAAAAAAACAAATGTAAATAGGAAATCATACTCTGTGATTAAATGTTTTTACTGCATGAAAAGAGGTCATTCAGTAAAATACTGTAGAATTAAAAAGTATGTTATTCCTAAAGGTAGAATGAAATGGATTCCCAAAAATAATTCATTTCAAATAACCTGATTGGACCCAGTAATTATAAAGGGTACCAGAAACATGCTAAATCTGTTTTGCAGGAACAAAATCTGGGAGTCCCTTGGTATTCAAAACAACAAATTAGGTTCTGCTTTCATAAACTGATTGTTTTAATTGATATAAAACAGTATTAATCGATTAAAATAACTTACAGAGGATATTAGAAAATCTGTCCGTATCGTTTTAATCGATTGAAATGCGAATTAATCGATTAAAATGTTCTCAGGATTTGAGTTTAGCTGTTTTAATTGATTAAAAAGAATTTATATCAACTAAAAACACTAAGATGTCAAAATTAATCGATTCTTTTTCGTTTTAATCGATTCAAATTTTGTTATCATTTTATTAATTTCATCTTGTGCAAGACTAATCGATTCCTTTATGAATTAATCGATTATTTCACTGTAGCATTTTCAAACCTAGTATTAAAAATCAAATTAATAGGTTAATTAGTTGGTTAATCGATTAATTTGTTTCTGAAAATTAGTTTTATAACATCCAATTGAAAATTGGTAAGCAAATCAAAGTCAAAATCCCAAGTTTTTATGGTAATCAAAATCTACATAATGCTTTTAAATACTGTTTGACCAAGTCAAACATCTTTCCAAGAACAGTTTAGCTGATACACCCACTGTCCACGAATTTGTGCCTGTGTTCTCAGTCAAGTTGACATATGCAATTAAAGCTGATTTTGCAGGTTCTGTCTAAAGTAAACTGCAATTCACAAAAATTGACATTCGTGAATCTTCAGTTTGCTCCTGTGTAGCTCATTACTCTCAGTCTTATCTTCCTGGTTCAAAGTGTTCCTCTCTTCTTTCCTTTTACACACGTCTCTGAAACCCTTGTCTGAAAATACAACAAGATGCTGAGAAGATCTAAGTGAAGAAAGAAGCAAAAAGGGGAATCTTCCTATGCTGCAAATCCCGGTGGCCATCTGGAAGCCTAGTTTGATGGAGATATAGGAAAGATGAACACCTTCATCTTTGAGTTTAGTTAGAAACAGATTGTTATTCCAAAATTTATCAAATTTAGGTGGCTGGACGAAGAAGGATTTACTAGTCTGAGAAGAAAGTTAAAAAGTCAAAAGCTGAAAACTTTCATGGAGTTTATTGGGAACATTCAACCTGATTTGGTTCGGGTTTTTTACTCCAACTTAACAGTAAATGGGTCTACAATCAGATCTCAGGTAAAGGGAGTAAATATGGAAATTACTCCTGCTGTTTGGGAGCAAATTGCTGGCCTTAAGGATAGAGGTGTCAAAGTTTCAAGGGGGAATATTTCTGAGATTCCTGAGTTCAACAAGATTCAGTTTTTCCGGTCTTGCCTTAAGGATCCAAATGATTCGGTAAGAATTCTAAATGCCGGAAAACTTGCACTTGAACATAGATTACTTGCTTTTATTGTGGCATGGATGCTTACTCCAAGAGGGAGTAATCATGCTATTCTTAATGAGGGAGATCTTGCCCTCATGTATTGCATTTTTAACAATGTTCGGGTAAACTGGGTGTATGTGATCAAAGATCACATGTTGAAAGCTAAAAGGTTGGCAGATTTCAAATTGCCATATGCTATGTTAATTAATAATTTCTTTAGATATTTTGAAGTTGATCTTTCTGGGGAGAGCATAGAAACCCCCAAGGCATCAAATGAAATTGACGACTCCACCCTAAGAAAAATGGGATATATAAAAGTTGATGATGAATGGATCTCCAAAATTGATGCTGGGATGTCTGAGGGTGAGGAAGAAGATGAAGATGAAAATGAACAAGGCCAAATTCCTCCCTCTCCAGCTGCTGCAGAGGTTCCTGAGTCAACCAGTGGTCAAGCCTCATATGAGAATATGGAAATTATTCCTTACATGGAGCAGCCTGACCGTGGGACTCCTTTATCTCAGTTTGAAAGAACAATGCTTTCTCAAATGGTTGCTGTGCAGGAAAATCAGAGAAAGCATATGCAGATGACATTCCAACACTTGCAGCAAACAAACAATCAATCCGCATCCCTTGGAAACCAAATTGCTGATATCTACACCAAGCTAGAAGATATGCAGCTGAACCAAGGAAACTGGGATGATTGATTTTATGGATTAAAAGGATTCCTTCTTATCTTATCTTTTATTTCTTATTTCTTTTGATGCTAATTTCAATTTCTCGGTCTGTAATATTTACTTGGTTGTATACCAGGTACAATCTCTTTAGCTTTGATCAATATAATGTAGGTTTTAAATCGAATCAAACTAGTCTAGATAGAATTCAACATAGATCCCGGATATTTTTAGCTGATACAAAATGATTTTAATCGATCAAATCGATTAAAGGAAACACTTTCACAACAAAATAATCGATTAAACTTCGTATCAATCGATTAAAATCTATATAAACAAGTTTACATCAGTTAAATTGGCTAAATAAGATTTTATCCTGATTTTGATGGATCTATTGGTTAAAATCTAAATCGATGTAGTTGATATTATTGTATAACATCCTTCTAAATGATCGGTGTTACAAAACTTACACTGGATTAGACATGATAAATTCGCATAAAACATTACTTAGTTTGCAAAACTGGTTGTTTTAATCAATAAAAAATCTTTTAAATCGATTAAAAGAATTTATACAACATTTTTCTTTACTGTTTTAATCGATTAAATGTCGAATTAATCGATTAAATGCACTTATGTTTCATACTTTCGAAGTCCTTCACTGTTTTAATTGATTAAACCTTTATTTCAACCGATTAAAATCATTAAACAAAGAACTTTTTAATCGATTTTGTCCTGTTTTTAATCGATTTTTATTCTGGAAAGAAAAATTAAAGGCTTTAGTTAATGGTTGTTCTTGTAACATGCTACTAAAGCGTGATTCCCTTATCTTTACACGTGTTAATTGTATTCATTACAAACGTGTTAATGAAGATAAGTTTGAATCAACTTTGATTGATCTTTACATGAGTAAAATATCGTATTCATTTTTTTCTCTATTTTCAAAATCTCAAACTTATTACATACATTTGAATTGTTTCTCTTCTGATCCCTATTTTTGATGAAGTCAAAAGGGGGAGAATAGTTGCTTTACTGTTGATCAGGGAAGCAACAATTAAGGGGGAGAAATAGGAAAATAATTCATTTTTTATTTCTAACTAATCTGTTTTATCAAGTGACTTCTCTTGCAGAGTTATTATTCAAAGTGGTGTTTGTCTTCATCAAATAGGGGGAGACTGAAAGTGATGAAGATCTTATTGAAATACTCTGACAAAGATCTTATTGATTTGATGAAGTCAAAGATAAAGTCAAAGTCAACTTTGTAGCGGTCAACAGTCACTTAGATAAAAGAATAGAGGGATTAGTGTGTCCGCAGCTATGCTTAGGTATAATCATTTTTATCTTTTCTGCTGCATGAGGTTTCTTCACTTAAAAGATTTTGCAAAATGCCTCTAAAAACGTTTAAGCAGTTAAAAACAAAGTATTTTAACAAAAGCTTTCTTAAACAAGTTTTTAACTGATATAATTTCGAAATAACCGGTTGTTTTCATTAAAGAAAGTTTTGAAAACCTTCTGTCAGTGTTTTAACTGATAAAGCTTCGAAATAACCGATTAAAATCACTTAAAATGTTAAGAGAAGCGTTTTTGCAGTATTTTAATCGATACAACTTGGTTTTAATCGATTAAATCCACTTAGTGTTCAGGATGATCGATCAGAATGCAATTATGACCGATCAGAATCAGATATGATCGATCAGAATTGAGTTATGACCGATCAGAGCTTTTTCAATCGATTAAAACACGTTTCAATCGATTAAAACAACTTAGAAAATTTCTACACAGCGTTTTAATCGATTAAAACTTATTTTTATCAGTTAAAATCACTTGGAAAATTTTACAAGAAAGTTTTGCAGTATTTTAATCGATTGAATCACGAAACAATCGATTAAAACAAATTAGAAGATTTTTTGTAAAGAGTTTTAATTGATATAAATGTTGTCGTATCAGTTAAAACAAATCTGTTAAAGAATCAAGAACGTTTTAATGGATTAAAAGAAGTTTTAACAGATTAAAACTACACTTTTAACAGATTAAAAGATTATTTTAACAGATTGATTAAACCAGCAGTTTTGAAAATCTTCTATAAAAATAGATTGGCTTGAACTTTTTAAACATCATCGAATATCAATCTTTTACACATCCTTTAGCAATCAAGCAAGCAAACTTTAATACTCTTTCAAGAAAGATTCGCGCTAGTTTTTGTGAAGTTCTTTGAAATTCTTTCTTGAGGAAAATTGCTTTCTTTTGGAGAAGAAACACTTACTGCAGAATTGCATAAAACTGGTTTGAGCATTCTAGTTTCTTCTTTTCATTTCTTTTCATTCTTTTACTATATTGTTTGATGCCTGGAATTGTGGGCACTGGTTTCTCTGCAGCTGGAATTTGGTTGTAGAGGTTGTCAAGAACTGGAATTTAGTTCTTGGTGAAAGGTTAGGTGCAGGAACTGGAATTGTGGTTCTTGTGGTAGATTAAGTGTAAGATTGTAATCTGTAAAACATTTGATCTAGTGGAACCCAGTTGGAATTTGGCTGGAGACTGGACGTAGCCCTGGTATTGGGTGAACCAGTATAAACACTGGTGATATCTTTCTAAACCTTTCTCTTCTTTAATTCTGTTGCTGCGTTTATTTTTTTATTGCTTGCTTTGTGATTCAAGAACAGATCTGAAATCTTATTTTTACAAATAGATAATCTGTTAATTGTGAAAATCTTTCAAAGATCAATTCACCCCCCCTCTTGATCTCATCCTACTTTTCTAACAGATACTAAACCAAACTGTGGTTCCTCCACCACAATTGTTTCATCATTACCTGAAATATAATAGTAAGGATGAGTTTCTTTTTCTCATCACTCCAGAACATTAAACCGAAAATTTTTCTAACTTCCACAATCTAAAACCATATGTAACATTTATAGTCAAACATTTCATTCTTACAATAAAGTATCACACACAACAATTTCAAACAATCTCCACAAATCACATTACTCAAACTAAAAACACACATACATGCTTGTGTTTCATTTGTTCATTTTTGCTACATTTGAAATGCTCATGCACCTAGGATACACTATCAATCCCATCTTTCAATCCATGAAAGGATCACACATAAGTACAAACAACTCTCACAAGCATAACAAACTTACACACGAGCATAAATATCTCACAGAAGTATAGATAGTTGCCGGTTGATCTGCGCATCACAGATACAATGCTTACACATAACGATCCCTTGGCAAAAAGGCAGAGTCAAAGAGGCAAGTTGGGAGTATAAAGCATGGTCAAACAATGCACTCTATATTTCCCCAAGATCACTCTGATATTTTCTTATCTCCTAAGCCCCCGGTGTATCTCCGTACCATCCACACACATATCTCATCACTGAGTGACACCACCAACTCTTTAACAACAATTTATTTGGTAGGAAAAAACTCTCCAGTATAAGACCATATCACTATAGACATAATACCCTACTTTTAGATGACCAACATCTCTGACTTAGACTCAGCACATAGCACAAACATCATATAGACATGATTTCCACTAACTACCATGATTATGAATGCATTACCTATTCATAACGTTTCTTTATACCATTCTTATTAAGCTTTATTTATTTTTTATCAATTTCAAAAATTTGACAGAGTCTCCTTTGTAATTTATAAGTTTCCCAATTTACAAATACATTCAAATCAAATTCATACAACACATTTTCCTGCATCAAACAAGAACAATATAAATTTGTCGAAGGTCGGACACTCTCAGACTCAGCACACATTGCGATCCATCAAATTTTTTTAAACTCTTGTTATTCTAATCTTATGTCCCAAAATATCTCATTACACTATCATTCTCACATCATACATACTCATAAAATAAATAATAGGTCCAAAACTAAAGTTTTGTTTACACTTCTCTTGGAAGAAAAGTCTATCATAAGCCTTAGAAAAGTGTAAATTTGGAAAAACTCTTTGCCATCTAAACTAACTCCAAATTCTATGAAACTTTCCAGTCCAAAATAAATATATTCTAGGATTATAATAAAAATTATAACTCAAAATTTAAATATTTCTAAGTCATTCAAAACTTTCCTCCCTTTTCACACGTTTTGAAGATTCCACTAACAGGGCAGTACTCAAAGATATATTTTATAAAATCAATTAATAGTCATAAAATTATGAAAATAAATGTACTTAACATATACATAAAGTTACAACCACGATAAAAATTTCATCTCAAAACACTTAAATTTCGATTTTATATGACTTTTCAAAGTTTCTCAGCGGACATAGCAATTCTGTTTCACCCAACTCAAAACCTATTTACTTTTCATGGAAAACCTACTTGTCAGAAAATTTTGAAATAAATCACACATGAACTAGACATATGTAGGAACATATAATAAAAATTTAAGAATTAGATACCAAGTAAATATTTTTAAGTAATTTCTCAAAGATTCTGCTTACATGCAGATTTTTCCAGCAACATCTCTCAACACATATTTCATCATCTTCCTCTAGAAAAATCCGATTTAAGTGATTTTTATGGCTAATTCTAGGTTTTGACATCCAAGGAAAACATTTCTAAACTCTAAAATATAAAAGGAGTATTGTAGAGTATCCAAATACACTATAACAACCATACGAAATTTTTATAAAATATTCTAATTTGGTTCCAATTCATGTAGAAATGAGATAAATGGTGGTTTAGCCTAGGGTTGATGGCAAAGAGACTCTCCTTACCTCAAATGAAGCTTTCAAACAAGAAAATAGAGATCCTTAGTTCAAGAAAGGGTTTGTCTCCTATAAGCATCAAAATAACCATATACTTGAGATTAAGAAGATTTTAGGAGATAATGTTGAAATTCAATGCTTTAATTTCATGGATCTTACTCTTAATTGCAAAAAGGATGAACCAATATTGGTGTGGGCAAGCAAAATCAAGCTTCTTCTTCTTCCTTCTGTGCTTCTAAATTGGCTTCCGTAAGTGAGAAAGAAATGAGTCTTTCTCCTTTCTTAAATTATACTATTTGGCTTCCTTTCCTAAATTGCCCTTACTTAAAATTGCAATTTCCAATTGAATCCTTTCCTAAATTACCTTACTTAAAATTGCAATTGCCATTTGAATCCTTTCCTAAATTACCCTTACTTAAAATTGAAATTGCCAATTGAATCCTTTCCTCAATGGGAAATTATATTACTAATTTTGCTTAATAATATATTACTCTTATTATTATTATTACTTCATTTTAAACTCAATTCTAAATTTATCTATTTCACTCTATTACAATTTCATGATATATATCATTTATTAATATCCTTAAAAATTATCAAGTCTTAAAATAACTCATAATACAATTTTATTAAAGTTAATGACAAAATATTTCATTATATTAATGAAATATTTTTGGGAAATACTGGATGTTACAATTTGTGCACAACAATTTCTAGCCGCTATATATTCGGCCTCAGTTGTGGATAAAGCAATACAGGCTTGTTTCTTAGAGTGTTAGGAAATTAAGGAAGATCCTAATAAATGACAGGTTCCACTAGTACTTTTTCTATCTATATTACAACCCCCATAATCAGCATCAGAAAACCTATTAAACTAGGTGAAGTTCCAGAAGGATACCATAACCCAAATGTTGAAACATACAAGGATATTAATGTTGAACATATATGGATATGAAGCTTGTTGATTTTTGATGATGATTCAAGAATAAAGGACTTAAAGATTTGAAGACTTGTAATGTTATGTAATAACTCTGTTTTTATGATTTTGAGTCTGTAATATTAGAGTCTAAGATAGCCAGCACATAGTCTACTCTTTAAAGGCTTTAAAAACTCATTTTTATAAAAAACATACTAGATTAATCGATTAAATGACAGGATAATCGATTATTACAGAGAGAAAACCATTTTCAGCATCTGCTCTCTGGAATAATCGATTAAACCCCCTGTTAATCGATTAACTGGGCAGTTAATCGATTAAACCCCTAGTTAATCGATTAAACTGAGCTGTTTTGGCTTCCCTACGAATTTGGCTCTGGAATAATCAATTAACACTCAATATAATCGATTATTTCAGTCAGATATGTGTTTTGAATTTCAAAATTGGACCAAGTTTCGAAAAACCCATTCCCAATTCTTTCAATTTCGAAAATCCCCAATTCCCAAACCCTAATATTTCTACTTAAGGTTCTCTAAAGCTCTTTGCAAATTGAACAACCTTTTTCAAACAAAGTTAAGAGCTGTGACTGCCAGAGAACTGTTTGTTGGAGGAAAAAGGGGTTTTTGAAACCTAGTGTGGGCTAGAAGCGATAAGAATCATTGAGTGAGTTTTCTTGGTGGATTGTGTGTTATGCCGTCTCTAGGGAAAGTTGTTCTTCATCCTTTGTGGGATTCAAAGGAGGTGTTCATCTCTTGTGTGACTCAAGAGAGGTGTATTCTTTACCTTATATTTTCATTTGTAATATGTTTGTATAACTATGATTATAGTGAAAGCGTTAATCCTCTGTTTGAGTGATTAACAACTGGACGTAGGGTCTTTTGATCCGAACCAGTATAAATCGACTGTGTAATCTTCTATCCCTTCTCTATTTACTTTACACAACATTTTAATCGGTGAAATTTGGGGAAAATTTTAAAACCCTAATTTTTGTTTAAGAAACCAATTCACCCCCCCCCCCCTCTTGGTTTTTTTCCGTAAACGCAAACATTCCGCTGCGCGATTCTAACACCAAATCTTGTGGTTCCTTTAAGATATTTTAATATTCCTTTTATTGGAGTTAAGTGAGATTATTTTGGACAAGCCTGGAATCTAGCACACACACATACAGATTGCATGATATCAGGCCTACTTGCAGTCAAGTATAATAAAGAACCTATCATACCTCTGTATATAGATTGATTTATTTCCAAACCTGATTTGTCCTTATCTAGATAGCAGGATGTTCCCATTAGTGTGTTAGCTTCTTTTGCAGTATCCATTCCAAACTTCTTGAGAATCTCCTTGCAGTATTTTGTTTGAGACCCAAAGGTGTCATCTTTTAATTGTTTAATTTGAAGTCCAAGGAAGAAGGATAATTCCCCCATCATGGACATTTCAAATTCACCCTGCATAATGCTTGCAAATCCTTCACACAGACAATTATCAGTAGATCCAAAAATGATATCATCAACATATACCTGGACTAATAGAATATGTTCACCTACTCTCTTAATAAATAAGGTTGAATCAATTTTTCCTATAGAAAAATCATTTGATAATAGAAAAGTACTCAATCTTTCATACCACTTTCCTACAAAATAAGAGAACAATGATCTTAGGTCCCCATAAACTTTTGGTTCCTTGGGGTTAAAGATAATCAAATTATTTAACTATGGGTACCCAAATATATTTCTCTTTAAGAACACCAAAGTGCTTAATCTTACATTTATTTGAAGTATGTCCCTGTTTCATACAATAAAAACATGCATTTGAGGATTTTATTTTTGAAAAATATTCAACTCTATTTTGATGAGGATCGGTTCCTTGCACAACCCATACTCTGTGGGTTCTTTGATTTTTAGTTCTTTTCAAAGGAACATGATTATTACCTTTAGTTTTCACAAACATTTGATTTTCATCTTTTCTAACATCAACCACATTTTTCGTTGCATTTTCTAGTAAATGCTCAAGTATGCATATGTCAAACTCATAGCTCTTACATGATGCACATGCAATTGGTTTATCTTCTTTTTCTTTTAAAGACTTAATTTTCGTTTTTAAATATTCTACTTCCTTTTTTTATTTATTCAAACTCTTTTTCAATGTTTTATGTTCAGATTTCAAATCTTTAAAAGCAGTAAACAATTCTTGATATTCAATATGTAAGTCATCATAATCATCTTCATTTTTACTGGAAGAGCAGTCAGAATCACTTATCTCACAGTCAGAAGAAAAACTGTTATTTTCCATTAAGCAAAGGTTTGCTTTAAACTCGAAATCACTTGACTCTGAACTAGAGTCACTTTCTTCACAAGAAATATAGGCTTTCTTCTTGTAGGATTTTCTTCCTTTAAGCTCATCACCTCTTTTGTTGTTGGGACAATCAGTTTTTACTTGACTGGTTTCTCCGCATCCATAACATTTGAAATTTAGGGAAGATCCTTCTTTTTCTTTCCTCTTCTTGCTTTTTATTACCTCAGTTTTGAAGGCAATGTTTATTTTGTTACTTTGGCCTTCCTCATTATTCAACCTTCCAAGTTCAAGCTCGTGCTCTCTCAGTTTTCCAAAGAGAGCCGCCATTGTCATAGTTGCAAGGTTTTGTGACTCCGTGATGACAGTCACCTTGGGTTACCATTTCTTGTCCAAAGATTTTAGTATTTTAACATTTAATTCATCAGTATCAAAATTCTTACCAAGCCTAGAGAGATGGTTCACAATGTGTGTGAAACGTTTTTGGACATAAAAAATTATTCCCTTTATTGCATTCGAAACATCTCATATTCTTGAATCAAAGAGTTCTTTCTTGCTCTTTTCACATTGTTGGTTCCTTTATGAGTCATTCTTAGTATTTCCCACATCTCCTGAGCACATTTACATACTGATATCCTGTAAAACTCATCAAGGGTCAAAGCAGATGAAATAATGTTTCTAACCCTAACATCATATTGGGCCTTTCTATTTTCCTCAGTAGTCCATCTAGAAAAGGGTTTTGGTTCCTCTACTTCGTTTACAATCATTTTAGGAATAAAATGACCATTTACAACAGCTTCCCAAACACCCCTATCAACAGACTCTAAAAATATTTGCATCCTAACTTTCCAGAAAGGATAATTTTGACTAGCAAAAAGAGGGGGTTTGTTAATAAAGGAACCCTCAGTAAAAGTTTGGTTTTGTCCGGCTATTTTCGAAAATTTGAAAAACTATCAAAGCAAGCTCTGATACCAATTGATAATATCGCGCAGTGGAATGTTTACGTTAAAATAAAAACCAAGAGGGGGGTGAATTGGTTTCTTATAACAATTATTCCTTTAAAAACTTTTCGCAAGATTTTACCGATTAAACGATAATATAATAGAATACTTGAAAAGTAAAGAGATAAGGGAAGAAGATTACACAAGTAATTTATACTGGTTCGGATCAAAATACCCTATGTCCAGTTGTTAATCACTCTAAAAGAGGATTAACTTAGTCACTAAATAATGGTTCTCAAATAAACAAATTACAAATAAAAAAGGATTAGAAAACACCTCTCTTGAGTCACACAAGAGATGAACACCTCCTTTGAAGCCACAAAGGATGAAGATAGCTTTCCTAGAGATGGCACAACACTCAATCCACTGAGAATCACACTCAATGATTCTTATCGCTTCTAGCCCACACTAGGTTTTCAAAGCCCATTTTTCTTCCCTACTCAAAGTTCTCCCAGCAATCACAACTCTTAACTTTCTAAGTATGAAAAAGGTTTGTCCAACTTGCTGAGAGCATGAGAGTCCTTTAAATAGAGTTTTAGGGTTTTCGATTTTAGGTTTTTCAAAAATTAGGTCTGAAATTCAAAATTTAAATTCATAACTGACACAGATAATCGATTATCATTAGTGATAATCGATTATCACAGAGCCAATATAAGAAAATCAATTTTGTTCAGGATAATCAATTATCCTGAGTGATAATTGATTATTCCAGAGCCAATTTTGAATTTAAATCCATAACAACCACAAATAATCAATTATTTCAAAGCTACTTTCAAAAAACTAAAGTTTTATCCAGGATAATCGATTATCCTGAGTGATAATCGATTATTCCAGTGTGACCTTGATAAAAATGAAGCTTTTGTGGACAGACTAAGTGTTGGCTATCATGGACTCTATTTTTACAGACTCGAAAATGATAAAACAGAGTTATTACAAGCAATTTCAAATGTATATACATCTTCTAATCTTGAAGTCCTTTGTTCTTGAATCATCATCAAAATCTTTAGTCACTATATCCTTGCATTTTCAACAATTTCTAAAAATGGAATTCAAGTTGATCCTACTAAATTAAATGTTATTTCTAATTTATCATATTTGTCTTCTATTAAGGAGGTGATATCCTTTCTTGGACATGCAGGTTTTTATAGAATATTTATTAAAGATTTTAGTAAAAATTCCCTTCCCTTAACTTCATTATTGCATAAAGATGTTTTATTTAATTTTGATGACAAGTGCAAAAGTTCATTTGATTAGCTAGAAAAAGCATTAATTACTACACCTATAATTAAACCTCCTAATTGGAATTTTCCTTTTGAAATTATTTGTGATGCATCTAATTATGCTTTAGGAGCAATTCTAGGAGAAAGAATTGATAAAGCTCCTTATGTGATTTATTATGCTTCAAAAACTTTAGATTCTGCTCAAATAAATTATACTACTACCGAAAAAGAACTTTTAGTTATTGTTTTTTCTTTGGATAAATTTAGATCTTATTTGTTAGGTTCTAAGGTTATTGTTTATACTGATCATGCTGCACTTAAGTATTTGTTGAAAAAGAATGATTCTAAGCCTAAATTAACTAGATGGATGTTTTTGTTGCAAGAATTTTATTTAGTTATTAAAGATAGAAATGGTTCACAAAACCTAGTTGCATATCATTTAAGTAGAATTAAAAATAATTTGGATGATTATGTAATATGTGATTTTTTTCCTGATGAACTTTATAGTATTAATTTGAATTATAGACCTTGGTATGCAAATATTGTTAATTATATTGTTGCTTCTATTTTTCCTCCACATTTTTCAAAAGCACAAAGAGATAAGTTAAAGCATGATGCTAAGTATTTTATTTGGGATGACTCTTATCTATGGAAATTTTGCAATGATAAGATTATTAGAAGATGTATCCCTGATGGTGAGATAAATTCAATTTTAAATTTTTGTCATAATTCCCTTGTTGGTGGGCATTTAGGTCCTCAAAGGACTGCAAAAAAAACTCTTGATGCATGTTTTTATTGGCCCACTATATTTAAAGATTCTTGGGAAAGTTGTAAAAATTGTATTATTTGTCAAAAAGCAAGTGGTAATATTTTAGGAAGGCATCAAATGACACAACAACCTATTTTATTTCTAAAATTTTTTATGTGTGGGGTCTTGATTTTATGAGACCCTTTCCTCATTCTTTTGGATTTAATTATATTTTATTAGTTGTTGATTATGTTTCTAATTGGGTTGAAGCTAAAACCACTATGACTAATGATTCTAAAATTGTTGTTAATTTTGTGAAAACTAACATATTTTGCAGGTTTGGAATTCCAAGAGCAATTATAAGTGATCAAGGTTCTCATTTTTGTAATAGGTCTTTTGATTGTTTATTGAAAAAATATGGAGTTATGCATAAATTATCTACAACTTATCACCCTCAAACTAAAGGTCAAGTTAAAATATCTAATAAAAGAATTAAGAAAATTTTAGAAAAAATTATCCAACCACATAAGAGAGATTGAAGTATTAAACAAGATGATGCTTTGTGGGCCCATAAAACAACTTTTAAAACTCCTTTGGGTATGTCTCCATTTAGAATTGTTTATGGTAAAGCTTGTCACCTTCCCATAGAAATAGAACATAAAGCTTATTAGGTTGTTAAAGCTTGTAATTTATCTTCTGATGATGCACGTGAACATAGATTATTACAGCTACAAGAATTGGAAGAAATTATATTAGAAGCGTTTGAAAACTCTAGAATATTTAAAGAAAGAACAAAACATTTTCATGATAAAAATATTTTAAGGAAAGAATTCTTAGTTGGTCAAAAAGTTTTATTATTTAATTCTGGATTCAAATTAATTTCTAGTAAATTAAGATCAAAATGGAGTTGTCCTTATATTATTACTGCAATCTTTCCATGTGGAGTAGTTGAAATTATGTCAGAATCAATAGGTAAATCCTTTAAAGTTAATAGTCATCGTTTGAAGCATTTTCATGATAAAATTATGTCAGAATCAACACCGAATTATTAATTTTAATTGGATTTATTGATAAAATGTATTTATCTTCATTTTCATTTTCATTTTGTAAACTTTACTTTGCTTGGAAGTGCAAAAGTTTAAGTGTATAGTTATTTGGTGAACACATTTTATCAATAAATTTATTAATATAATTTATATATATTTAGTGTATTTTCTTAATTAATTATTAATAGTTAATATAATTTTTGTAAAAAGGAAATAAATATATTTTAATATAATTTATTGCTTAAATTGTAAATTTTAACTAATTATTTATTTACTTTTGCAAGAATGATAAATTAAATAAATTATAAAAACTAATTCAATGTAATTCACTGAGCGATTTTTAATCCACTCAGCGAAATCGAGTCTAGAGAGCTCCTTTTCTGAAATCAAGTAATCTGCTAAGTGTTTTCTAACCCGCTGAGCGGAAATATGTTAGAACTCATGTAACTATTTTTACTACAAAACCATTAAGCGCTTTCTAATTCGTTAAGAAAATTTAACTAATTTACTTCATTTTTTTGTTGATTCACTTATTAAAACTTAATTTCTATAGTTTAGATTTGGTTCTTAATAATTCTAACTTATTATAATCCATTACAATCAATGTAATTAAGGTTATTTGATTGAATGTCTCTTTTACATCACAATTCAACTTCTAGGCTTAAGTGATTTCATGATTTAGGAATTGAGTTGTGATCATGAATTTCAATTGGATTGTAATTGTTTGGAACTGTTGTGGATTTATTTTTGTGATTGCAAGACAAATCCTAAAAATCAATGATAATCATAAAAATAAGTTTATGATTGAAAAATCAACACAATTTCTTACTATAATTTTCACTGGTCTTAATCAATCTTCAATTCAAATTTCATTTTGATTTTACCTTTAAATGTTTCTTGCAAATCTTATATATTTGTAGAAGTAGATTTAATTTAATGTTTTTACTTCTCTGCATTTACATCTTTGATAGATTAGATTCATAAGCTTTCTTTAATGTTTTCATTTATTGTTTTTTTTTTAAATGTTTTCATAGTTTAGGTTTATTGCTTTCATTTGAATGCTTTCATTTATTGTGTTAAATAGAATAGTTTACAGTTTTAATTAGTTCCATAGTTTATTGCTTTCAATTTACTTTTATGCGTTCAAAATCATAAAATCTCATTAATTCCTATCATTTAACATTTAAAATCAAGATTTAAACAAAATAAGCAATTCTCCTCAAGGACACATAAGCAAAATAAACAAAATAACCTAGATCAACCTTAGTACTGTACTACATTATTTTCATTGCAAATTTTTTGATGAGATTTAGGTGACAAAATTAACTTCATCAGATCACGAGGAACATGACTAGAAGGGAGACATTCTCCTCACCCTCTACTTTACATTTTCTTAACATTTTTCTTTCTTAAATATTAGACACTCATTTTCATACTTTTTTGTAAGACTAATTTATGGAGCTCCTTTTTGAAGATTACCACCTCTTTTTGGTGGAAAAGAAGGCCTAGACATATAGGATGGTTGCATGGGCTGCCCAAAGGTGTAGGACACTCCTTTTTCATGTCATACACCTCTTTTTGAAGAGGCAAAAGCTCAACTTGCGGGTTTGATTGGCTTTAGACAATCCATAAGGGAATTTCACCTCCTTTTCATGTCCTCCACACCCTTAGAAGGAATTTTTGATGAGTTTAGAGAGGGAGAGCATCTTATGGCCAAAAATGGCCCATAGCTTCTAGGTCAAATCATGTCTCCCCTTTTGTTATTCCCTCTATGTCCCCTCTCACAAAGCCTATAAATAGAAGACTTCTCATCTTGTATTTAGATGATGATCAATGAGAAATTTGTGAGAGCACTTTGAGTGTTGCTATTCTCTTTGAGTCTTATCTTGAACTTTGGTTCAAGTGGCGACAACCTCACTTATCTAGGGTGGTTTCCTCCCCCTAGTGGCGTGCTACTACAACCACCACCACCCTTCTCCTACTTCCATTTTCTTCTTTCTTTCCTTAGCTTCTTTGTCACAATAACTTTTACTGGTCCATTCTCAGCCTTTGTTGCTTGGTTTTTCTTGCTTTGTTCTCCTCTTCTCCACCTCCTAATCCTTGGAAATAAATATTCACATCTAGATATATAGACAACTATCTTAATGTCTAGTGAAAATTTTCCTTAGCTTTACTTATTTTATTGCTTAATATTTTGCATCTTATATTCTTAAAATTTTGTACCTTACTTTATTATACATCAAAGTTTAACTGCAAGGCCACAATAGACATGTCTGCTGTGAGCAAGCGGCCATATGGGTGTAGTACACGTGGTCATAGCTGTGAGATTATAATAGGTGTGTTTGCTAGGGCTTTGGGGTCGTATGGACATAGTAGACGTAGCCACAACGGTGAGGTTATAGTGAATGTACCTACCAGACTTTGGGGTCATATAGACATAATACACATGACCATTATGTCTTGCTGACTATTTAGGTATGATACGATTAACATTATAGGCGAATGTAGAGGAGGAGACCTATTTCTCCTCAAAGTGTAGTGATTGTTGTGCAACAGATTCGGAAAAGACATCAGTGGAACTTCCGGAGAAAGAAGCGTGGAAATAGTGGTCAGGAAGGGGTTAACTTGCTAGTGTGTACGAAGAAGTGTGGATGTTGGAGATGTGGTTTGCAACACCCGTTTGACATGTAGACCAACACTTAATGTTAGCTTATTTTCGTTAGCAATGATAGGTTATGTTTAGACCTATTTGCCAATAAGGATCATGTTCAATCCTTTATTTAGAAGTAATGATCAAATGTATCTAAACTTTTAAGAGAGGGATGGAAAACAAAATCATAGAATAATATAAGTACAAAAAACATATTTGACCCAAAACTGAAATAATACATATAAATAGGTATGTACGAAATCTCAATTATGAAAGGAAAATAAATTTTAAAAAATCCATAAAATCATCTTATCTTATAATCTAATTATATATATATATATATATATATATATATATAATTAATCAACTATATTATACATCAAATTATACTATTATCATTGTTTGAAGACATCGTCTACACTTAGACCATCATATGCTTTCGTACAATAACATAATCATAATAATTAAGTCACACATCCAAAAAATACTGGGTAAATTAAACATTCAAATAATAACTTAATAATATATATAATAGAAAATACATTTATATTTCACATATATGATTTTTTGTATATCATGACTATACATTTCTTGGAGGACAAGTATTGTCTCGAACTTGTAGATTAACATTTGTGTGTTATGTTAAAATTGATACTACACTATATATTCTTTACTAAGAGTATTTTGCCTTCCCTACACATATAATCAGTGACGGATATTCTTGGGAACTGAGAGGGGTCGTGACCCCTCAATGTTTTGTAACTCCCATGTAATTTATGATTTTGACCCCCTCAAACTTTAATATATTTACTTGTATAGTTACAATTTTATCCTCTCAGTCTCTCCTCTATTTTGTAACTCTCATATAATTTATGATTTTGTCCCCCTCAAACTTAATAATCATTTTATATATTTACCTATACATTTACAATTTTATCCTCTCACTCTTTTATTTTCTTTCACCCTTTTATATTTTTTTTAATTTTTTAATAATATATTATTTGTCTTCCAGAATTAATAGTCAAGATCCGTCACTACATAAAATAGAACTATGTACTTACAACTTCACCAACCCTAATGTACCCTTTTCGTGGTCTTAGAGTAAGGGAACAATAATCCCTCATTGACTCCTCACCATCTAATGCCTTAGTATCTCATAACTAACACACTATAGTACCTTTCTAATACCTATTGCCATTTTTGGACCACAAGAAGACTTGCCTCGTATCAACACATACATATACATCGATTATGGTTTCTTTGGTTTCACTTAGTCTCATAACTCACATTAATTGGATCTTGAAATCACTATATTTTCCCTACGCATTTCATTCACACAACAACAATATTTTGCTTTTGAGATAGCTTATATTTAAGCAAAATGCTTCCATTATTAAAATCAAATGATTTTGTTTTTTTTCTCTCGCTTGAGTGATCTCATATTACTTAAGCAACAAGATCATTAGGTTTGAGCATCGTTATTATCACTTGAACGAAGTTCCACGGGAACAAACCATTTATTCTATCTATTATTAAGTTATACTACTTAAGCTACTAACAAATAGAATAATTCTCATTCTTATCTATTTTTATTTCGCTTTATCAATACCACTTATCTCTTGAACGAAATATACATTTAGACAATTTTTTCTTCTTTATAAGTACTTTTACTTAAGCGATGATATGTATGATCACTTGTGTAATATACTTACAATGTTAATTATATTCCTTTTACTTAAGCGATCATATGTATGATCACTTGTGTGATACACTTACAATGTTAATTATATTTCTTCTATAACTTTTTTGCTTAAGCGATCATATGTATGATCACTTGTGTGATACACTTACAATGTTAATTATATTTCTTCTATAACTTTTTATCTAAAGGAGTTGTCACCGTTAATCCACCTCTTCTATTATTTGATCTATCACTCAAACATCTATAACACCACACCTGAGCATAAGAGTTAGAATCGGAAGCTTTCGTTCAATTTCAACATAATTCAACATTCATATCTTGTATGCACATAAAGTTTACATAATAGAAATAAATTAAGACACCAAAATAGTTTCAACATGCATTTCTATTTTTATTTAATATATCAAGATACTTAAATTTTTAATCAAATCATATTATAATTTGAATAATTAACTCCTTGCTTGAATTTTTCTATAACCTAGATTTTCTAGATATTAGTACAACTTCAAAATTAACATTTCTACTTTAACACCTATTTAACGGAAAATGTTAATACTTCTACTCCAACCATATGTAAAGTAAAATGTTAATAACATATTTTTCTATTACAAAAAATAAGCGTTTTTTTGTCATTATCTACGAATTTTTATCCGTAGATAATAAACGTTTTTTTTAATGTTAAAAAAAATATATATATATATATATATATATATATATATATATATAAAAGATATTTTTTTTTTCTTTTTACATATTTTACTTATTGTTTCTGTGTTTATAATTCTAAATAGAATTTAACGTCTAGTAAAACTATACTTAAAAGTATATTCAATATATTACTACAATTTCTGAAATGATATTTAGAGATGACCTTTCTATAGTGAACATGATATCGCCTAAGAATGACTTTGGCTAATTTATGAGGTAGAATCTTTTGGCCTGATGTTTGGCAGTTTGGATTTCTTTCGTTCACATATAAAACAGACAAAAAATTAGGACACTTAAAATATCTCATCCAAATATTATGAATTAAAGTTGTATCATATCAACTATTTTTTTATTGTAATAAATAAAGCTCAATCTCCAAAACTTAATATAAATTATAACATTCATGACCATTCCAATTTTTATAGAAGCATTTTTTTCGGATGCTGAGATCCTGACCACACATTCTCAAGTTGTAGATTGATGCAACAAATCTAATAAAAATAATGTTTAGGTATGCCATTTGCATATTATACATTAAATGAAATTTATAAATAAATTATTAAATAATTTCAAAATTTATAAAAAATTATAACTTGATCTATTTAATCAGAACTTTCAACTGAATTTAATACATTCAAACAGTTTTTCAAATGAAGTAATTGCATGAAGAGTTATCCAAAGTGTAACGAAACCGTGCAAAAAAAAAAAAAAAAAAAAAAATATATATATATATATATATATATATATATATATATATATATATATAAATAAAGAGAAAGAGTACATCTAACATAATAAAATTGATATATAATAATAAGTTATCAAGATTTTTCTTTTATATAATCTAACAACGTATCTATTTTTCTTTCAAAATATTTTATTTTTAAAAGATATAATATACTAATACGTAACTATTAACATTTTTTTCTATAAATCATAGAATTCAAGAAAATGATGAACATGTTATTTTAATAAAAACAATAAGAAAACACGTAACTTTCACAATTTCCAAAGAATATATGATGATAAAATATTTATAGATAAATATTCATTATTAATATATTATTTTTTTATTAGCAAAAATTTAATTCTATAATTTATCTCTCCTCTCGATTCTATTACCAATCCAATTTTAAAATATAATAAACTAAATAATTTTTTAGAAATTAAAAATAATGTGCACGAAAAATATAGAGCAATAAATAAGCACAACTTCGTAAAATAAACTACCCTAGTATAGTGATCAGTGATTCAACTCCACCGAAAGTCTTATTGTCTACTTTTTCTGGAAAAGGCCTTTGGAAACGACCTAACTCTACTACTAATGTACGGTTCCGGGTAAATAGATATTTAATGCAACAGTTGTTAATAAAAAATTGTTAAAATAATATAAAGTTATTTTCAATGACATGTACGAACCGTGTCTAAGCCACAACGTTCTCCTCCGTGACCTAAATTTCAGCCATAAAATTCAAAATTCCAATTAATCCATGTTGTATAACTTTGACGCACTCTCTCTCTCAATCATTTCAAAACTTAACCTTTTTTTCTCTCTCTAACCGTTCTTATCTGAGTCAGGCAGGTACTATGCAAGGTCGTCTATAAGTACGGCAATTTTTTTTTCTCGCTTTACTTTTCAATTTTTTACTCTTTCAAAATTAATTATCATTATTATTATTTTTCATTTTGGATTTAAAAAAAGAAAAAGAAAAGAAAAGTGGTTGTGACTTTTGTGAAATGGCACCTTTCGTACTGGCCGCACTTGAATCTGTCCTTCCTCATATAATCCTCCACCATATGTCATCTGTATTAGATGCAGAAAAAGACTCGCTAGAGAATGACCATAATGCCCTCCCGATTTCAGCTTCTCCATTCCGTCCTTACTTGTCCTTCTCCGTACCCGGCATCTTGTCTATGTTCCTAAGACCAAAATACCCCTCTTTCTTTTCTAATCACTGTTATGCAAAATAATACAAAATACAACATTTCGTTTATTCAAAAATAATAATTTAACATTCTCTATAATGTCAATGTTTTATATATTGTCGTTTAATATGATATTATTTTAACTTTTAATAATTATTTTAGCTCTTAAAGAGAAAATAACTTAGAAGGTGTATGTATGGTATATTTTAATTGTTTCATAATATAACTTAAAGTATAAATAAATTATTAGTTGTTTTAAATATAATATTATTTGTTTTTATTACCTCCAAATATAATTGAATTTACTTTAAATTCTTAAAAATTTATTTGTTAACTTTAATTATGATCGCAGTGTTTTTTGTTCTTATCATCAACTATAATTAGTTTAATGTTAAAAATAAAATTTATTAATATAACGAAGGAAAAAAACATTCGAATTAAAATGATCATACTTGTTTGATATAATTTAATTAAGTAGTATATTTATTATTTAATATAAAAAATAATTACATATTCTTATTTATTTTTATTTGATAGATTTTTCAATACTGTATTTTTTATTTAAAATAATTAAAAAAATAGACTTATAATCTATTTTTATACGTTATTTTTTTTATTATTTTAAATGATTGTTTTTTATTATGTTCAAAAACTTTTTACCTAACTACAACAATCATAGAATTTGTTTTCTAAGTTTTAGAAGAACCAACTATAGTATATTAAAATTAAATTATATATATATATATATATATATATATATAATCATTTTTATCTATACACAATTAACATAAAATAATTATATTTATAATTCACTAATATACTTTGTTACTAATCATTCTTTACATAAATAAATATATAATTACAAAATAAAAATTAATAACATTTTAAAATAATATTTAAAAAACAATATAAATTGATATTGAAAATATATTTGAAATAAAATAAATTCCATGTGATTTTTTACTCATAAAAAATATTAAATTTTTTACTTATTTGAATATGGTATTTTAAGAATAAAAAATATTTAAGTTTAAAAAAATATTACTCATATATATATATATATGAATACATGATTTTTAATTAAAAAATAACTATGCATATTTAAGGTAAAATAAATTTACCGTTTTTCACTAATAAAAGATAAAATAAAAACTGTTAATTTTATAATAACTATCATAAAAATCATATACCAATGATTCTTTATTAGTTAATAATGTAAATTTTTTGTAGTGAGTAAACTCTTCAACAGTCAGAATTAATTAAAAATTGTTTATTTAACAAAAATTATAATATAAAAAATATTTGTATAATTATGCAACATACACTTAGTAGAAATGATTTAATTATTCCACTACGATGCCCCTGCCCCAGGACCTAACTTGTGTAATTTATGAAGACAAAGAGCGATAGTTTTGTCTTTCCACAAGAGGAAGGAAGCACTAGAAAGAAAACAGGAGTGGCATTTTAGTCCTAGTGGACTTTCCTTGGCTTCCTCATTCAATAAAATCTCAGCATTAACAGTTATTCCTCCAACGAACATAACAAAGCAAAACCACCCCTCTCTTCTCATCTTCTCTTCTCATCGTTGACCTCCAAAACGACCTTGAATAACACAACCAAAGAAGCCAAAACGCACCGTAACGACGATGAATAGGCAAAAGCGCTCGGTGTCGCAAAACGACAACCCCTTCCAGGTGCTGACGGAGGAGCTAATTTTCCTCATTCTTGACTTTCTCGAAACGGCGCCGTTGGACAAGAAGTCCTTCTCGCTGACGTGCAAGGCGTTCTACGCCGCGGAGGCCAGGCACCGCCGTGTGTTGCGGCCGCTGCGGGCGGAGCACCTGCCCGCGCTCGCTGCCCGCTACCCCAGCGTCACGGACCTGGATCTCTCGCTCTGCCCGCGCGTGGGCGACGGGGCGCTCGCGCTCGTGGCCGGCGCGTACGCGGAGACGCTGCAGCGGCTGGACCTTTCGCGATCTCGGTGGTTCACGGGGAGCGGGCTTCTGAGCCTGGGCGCACGGTGCGGGAGCTTGGTGGAGCTGGACCTGTCGAACGCAACAGAGCTGAGGGATGCTGGGGTCGCGGCGGTGGCGCGTGCAAGGAACTTGCGGAAGCTGTGGCTGGCGAGGTGCAAGCTGGTGACGGACATGGGGATTGGGTGTATTGCAGTGGGGTGTAGGAAATTGAGGCTGCTTTGCTTGAAGTGGTGTGTGGGGATTGGGGATTTGGGTGTGGATTTGGTGGCAATTAAGTGCAAGGAGCTCACATCATTGGATCTCTCTTATTTACCAGTAAATTTCACTCTCTTTCTCTCTTGTGTTCATTCATTGAATCTGGCTATGGACTGTGGTGCTTAGTTAGTGATGTTTTTTGTGTTTGGTTAATCTATTGGATTGACTAATTAATTGTAATTTTAACTAAGTGTAAGGTTTAAATGTTCAATTGATTCTCATATCTGCATAATACTTATGTTTTAGTCCTGATACATTGTACATAAAAGCTACCTGTTCTAATCCCGGATAGATTGTGTAGATATACGAAATAAATGAGTAATTAAACCTAGTTATGATTAATAACTTTTTTTTGTTAGCTTTATGAGGTAGATTTTGGTAAACTATAAATAAATAGATTTATTTATTTTTTATTTAAGCGTTCTGAGACACCTATGTTATTCATAATTCAAAAATTTCTTGTAATTGTAAAATTGTATTTAACGAGGCCAGAGTTAGTGTGGAAAAATAAAACGGGGTGCGTTTGTAAATTGTCGGGGTTGATATTGTGGTAATATGTTTGTTTTCGTATATTATTTGTTTACAATTTCCAAATTAAGAAACGAGTTTAATTTTCACATATTTTTTAATGATTTTATCTTAAATATAACTTTTTAAGTAATTATTATTAAAAATTATATTGTTATCGTGAATGATTTTCGTGTTTTCTGAAGGAATTATAATATGTTGGTTTCATTCTATTTTCATTAATTGGTAGTTTTGAGTTTTGTACATATAGTAGTTCTATATGGTTCGACTAGGCTTGTTACCAGTAAAGGATACTTGTATTGTCTTAAAATAATTTGGTTGGTAGTCTGATGGGAAAGAATTTGGTTATTGTTGGGGAGGGGGTGTTAGGTTGGTTAATGCTGAAGGTAACAAAAGGTGTTGAAGCGGGTCGTGCGAGGCCAAAATATTGAAGATGAGTAATTGAAAGGAATGTTTTTTTGGTGGTTCAGTTAATGTTTTTTTTTCGAACAAGTGGTATTGATGTGTCTAAATTCGTTGGTTCTTTTGTTAAGCTGTGATGGCTTAGTGTCATCTTTGGTTAGAGCGTTTCAACTTTTGTTTAGAAGTTCGGTTGATTTAGTAGTGCTGCTGATTGTGCGGTTTCTTCGAATGAGTTGTGTATTTCAAATGATCTGGTTGGTATAAGTAGTATTGTTGGTTTCTTGTGTTGTGTAGATCACGGAGAAATGTCTGCCGTCAATCTTCAAATTGCAGCATCTTGAAGATTTGGTCCTCGAAGGTTGCTTTGGCATTGATGATGACAGTCTCGATGTTGATCTCTTAAAACAAAGGTGCAAAGCATTGAAGGTATGAAGGTGCTCAGTTCGTCTGTTTATTGTTTATGTATTTAATGACAAAGACAAATTCAGCGAAAACTTTCTTAATGACTTACTAGTTTTTTCTTATTTAATTTTCTTCTTTTTTACTACAAGATTGAATACGAACATCGATAGAAGTTGATTGTATTTCTTTTCTCCAAATTTTGGATCTATCCTGGAAAGACGTTTACTTGGTTACAATCTCAATATGTCATTTGCTCAGTTAGTCAACACTATTTAATTGCGTCAATCTATAATTAATTTTCCTTGTCTTCAGAGTGCACTTGTTTTCTTAATCTAACTTGTTATTTAACGAATTCTCTTTCTGCAGAAACTTGATATATCAGGTTGTCAAAACATTAGTCGCACTGGGCTATCGAAGCTGACTAAAATTTCTGGAGGTTTAGAGAAACTTATTTTAGCAGATGGTTCTCCTGTAATTCCCTTCCCCATCTCTGTGTGTGTGTGTGTATTTTTTTAATTTTCTTTTTAACTTAGTGGATGAAGATTTCCGTTATAACTAATTTTTGCCTTTTGATTGTCCAGGTCACCCTTGGTCTTGTTGATGGTTTGAATAAACTTTCGATGTTGCAATCAATTGTATTAGATGGATGCCCTGTTACTTCTGAAGGATTAAGGGCCATTGGAAGTTTGTCCATTTCAATCAGGGAGCTGAGTCTAAGCAAATGCTTGGGAGTGACAGATGAAGCTCTTTCGTTCCTTGTGTCAAAACACAAAGATTTAAGGAAGCTTGACATCACATGTTGTCGCAAGATAACTGATGTTTCCATTGCCAGCATTGCAAATTCATGCGCAGGTCTCACTTCTCTGAAAATGGAGTCATGTACACTAGTTCCACAGGAAGCATTCTCCTTGATTGGACAGAAATGCCATTTTCTTGAGGAGCTTGACCTAACAGATAATGAAATTGATGATGAAGGTTTGACTCTGTCCTTCTTCTTTGGAAATGTTAACTATCACATCAGTTGCTATACTTACCTTGTCTTTCTGCAGGTCTTATGTCCATTTCTTCTTGTTCTAGGCTATCCAGCTTGAAAATAGGAATCTGCCTGAACATAACTGACCGAGGACTTACCTATGTTGGCATGTTTTGCTCAAAATTAAAGGAGCTGGATCTATACAGGTTTGTCATTCAAATTCAAGAGGATTTACTTTCTTCTCATTAAGATGAATTATCTATGGATTCTTTTAATTTTTGTTTTTAGCAGAAACTAATATGACTATTGTTAGGATAAGAATTAATAATTGGTTGAAGAACATTTCTGATAGTTAGATAGTCTATTGTAATCCTGTTTTCAGTATGACAAAGAATGTAAAGTTTTTAAGTTTCTCAAAAATTATTTGTTATCAACTATTGAATCAAATTGACTTGTTAAGTTAAAAATAAAAATTTGGGATATAATTTGCCTTAGTAGTTGTTAATCTTCATGTATAAAAAATTTAAATATTTAATAAATGTAGAAGCATACAAGTCTAGCAAGAGATTTTTGTTTGTTGACGTCACAGTTTATTTTTCTTTTTTCAGATCTACAGGAGTAACTGATCTTGGCATTTCAGCAATTGCTTGCGGTTGCCTTGGCCTTGAGATTATAAACACATCCTACTGTACTAGCATCTCTGACAGGGCACTAATCTCCTTGTCAAAATGTTCAAATTTGATGACACTTGAAATTCGTGGATGTATTCTTGTTACATCCATAGGTCTGGCAGCTATTGCGATGAATTGCAGACAACTAAGCCGTCTAGACATAAAAAAGTGTTACAACATCGACGATAGTGGGATGATTCCACTCGCCCATTTCTCCCAAAATCTTAGACAGGTATTTTCTTAATCTCTCACATTTCTGATATATTTTATTCATCTTTTACATTTCTGAGAAGCATCAGCGATGCTAGAAATGTTAGCTAAGATTCTGATGTTATTATGTTCTCTTTGCATTATTTGCAGATAAATCTGTCATATAGCTCAGTTTCAGATGTGGGGCTTCTGTCACTTGCCAATATCAGTTGCCTTCAAAGCTTTACCATGCTTCACCTGCAAGGCTTGGTTCCAGGAGGACTGGCTGCAGCATTATTAGCATGTGGAGGGTTAACAAAAGTGAAGCTTCATCTTTCTCTAAGATCTCTATTACCTGAGCTACTTATCAGACATGTAGAAGCACGTGGCTGTGTATTTGAATGGAGAGATAAAGAGTTTCAGGTATATTTCTCTCTGGTTCTTGTCTTGAAATTTAGCAAAATTCTAACTAAGTGAGAGTTGTGGAACCCAGCCGTTTATTTTCCTTCAAATCTATGTCACTTCACTGTGTCCTGGCCCTCTATACGATTCTTCAATGAGGACCAGGAGAAGTTTAATGTTCTAATTCTAAAGGATCAATCAGTTGACTTAATTTGGCCAGGTTGGCTTGAAGTCAATAGTTTCTAATATAGATAATAGTTATCATACTCACATAAGGAGCTGGGTTAAGGATAAAAAAGTGGGCCTAATATAATGTTGTTTGGTAATGAATATTTTTTTTGTTGCTGACGTTCTTTTTTGTTTCATGGGCAGGCTGAATTGGACCCGCAGTGTTGGAAATTACAGTTAGAAGATGTGATGTGATGCAATATATTGTCACAGGTTGTTTGAAGTTTTGATATGACGACTTGCACATGGCACGTGAAATACAAGTTGTAGAATAATCACGCGTGTCTCGGACAATTAAATTGGAATCCATCCACTTAAATCTACTGTCTACCCCGCCTACTCTACTGGAACTGAAGAAAGTCCATTGGAGGCTACACAGGCATTGGAATGGGAGGCCAATTATCCTTCCGTAAGTCTGGCCTAACCAGAAAGTTTTGGATTCTGTCACAACTCAAATAATTAAGTTGTGCTTGCTAGAATGTTGAAAGGCAATCACTGGTGTGAAGGTGGGGAATCAAGCGTATAAAAGGGAAAGCTTTGTTCAATATTATATATATTTTTTTGGCTGCAAAGGCAGCAATACTTAAGTGTATAAAATATATCTAACGTCTTTCATTATTTAGCTATTTATTTTGGGGAGAACAATTACAAATTTTCAGAGAATGGAAGAGCACGGGCTGTTAAAAACGCGGTAACTTTGTTCAATGTTATCCTTTATTTTAGCTGAGACAAAGGTGTGTGGAACTTACTAAATTGTATATACATATCCACTCAATCAAATTAAGCTCTTAATCGACATTCTGAATAAATGTTTGAAAATGTATTTGTTGACATTTTTCTGGACTAAAATACTTGACTGGGTAACTTTTTGTGTTATTATTTAAAAATTGGTATGTTTCAGTTATCCTCACTCACAATTCTTACAAGATAGTAGAGGAAATTGAAAACTTTTTTTTTTCATTAGTTTCTAAAAATAGAACGAAGAATTTAACTAGAAGATTTTTTATTATCTTCTCACAATAAAACATAATTTTTGTTTCCAACTAAAACTTGTTTTACTAAGTCATGTATATTGTTAAGTACTCTTATGGATTTGTTGAGTCATCGTATTCTTTTATGTCAAGTATTCCGAATTAGGTAGGAAAAGTGTCTTCATGATTCTTGGGACGAATGACATGCCGTTATCTTTTTCGTGAATTTAGATCATTTGTGTATGTTGGGAACGTGTGGGTCAAAGCCGGAGTGAGACTTCCATTATAGATTGTCTCAAATGAGGGAGTTGGATTGTTACTTCAGTAGTGTGTTTGCGTTTGACATTCTCCCTTGAGTTGCTCTGCCTCCTTCGACTTGGCGTTTTGTCACTTGGGTTAGGTGAATTTTCTGATCTGTGTGCAGGTTGACTTCTAGTTTGGTCTGGGTTTTTGTGGGTTGGTGATAACGACTGTTGAGTTCGTGTTTGAATGGATGTGACCGTTTCTTCTTGGTTTATGCATGATCTACTCGTCTGATGTTAATGAATTAAAAGCCTTTACTTTGTTTCGCAGAGTTTGAAGTTCGACTTAGTGTTGACTTTGGATTAATTGCAATTCTTCAACTACTTTTTGTTGGATTTGTGATAGCCTAGTGTCATTCTATTCTTGTAGATTGTTTACCTCATCGTGATTCCTTTGTTGACACTCGTCCATATGCTTCTTGAGGCTATGGATGATGGCTACAAGGTCCATGTCATTATTGGAGTTGGACACTGTTTGCTTGTAGGTTAAAATCATAGAGTGGAAGAGATTGCGGAATCGTTTTACCGGGCCCCATGGTGGATGCCAAATGTTCTTACCAGATTGGTGGAAGTCGGCAAGAGGATGTCATGAGATCGGTTGGTTGTGTTTTGAGTTTCGACTTCGCCTTCGGCTTCGAGGATGTTGAATGACTTCCTTTGGAAAGAGTAAAAACCCACTTGCAAAAGATATTTCGACACTCAACTCAACTTTTAAATAAGAGAGTTTTAGTTGAGAATGAGTAATGAAGTGAGATTTACTCCCTGACTAAGTCTCCTTATTTAGGACTCAAAAGATAATAATAGCCCAAAAGATAATAACGGAGAGCTTAAAAGATAATAACTGATAACCCAAAAGATAATAACTGATATAAGATATTATAATAAATAAAATATAGTTATTAATATGTAAAAAGACAATTAAATAAATAAATTAATTTTAATAGATTTGGGTCGGGTAGGTACAAAATACATTATGAATTTTGGTGTCTGTTGGAAGATTCAGTATGTAAGTTACTTTCTCAATTCTTTCAATAATTTTGTAAGATCCATAATACCTTGCTGATAGTTTATACAAAAATGTGTTTACCAAAGAATGTTGCTTGTATTGTAAAAATTTTGAATATACAAAATCACCACAATTAATTTTTTTCTCCATTCGATTTTTGTCATCATACATTTCCATCGTTTCTTGATCTGTACAAAGGTTTTCCTACAACATTCATCCAATATGTTCACTTGTCCGCACAGTGTTATCTACTACCTCAATTAATGTTTCTCCCTTATCTACGAAACTAGGAATTGTAGGAGCATATCCATATAAAGCTTCAAACAGTGTCATTTGTGTGGTTGTATAAAACTTTGTATTATGCCAAAGTTCTACTGAAGCTAAATGATTTGTCCATCTTTAAGTCATACCCCTCATAACACATCTCAAATAAACTTGATGAAAATCACCTTCTCCTCCATCCAAGCTTGGTGATGCGGATCTCCATTCTCACTAAGAGTATCCAAAAACTTTGAACATTTTGCCAAGTTCTCAAGAGAACTCAATAACAAACCCCTCTAAGAAATGTTCCTTGCAAGGGGAGGTGTGAGAAGATAACTCTCAAGAACTTTGAAAACCAAGTAAGGTAATTACACTAAAAAGCAAGTTCACACACAATACTTGATTCAAGTCACAAAGTTGAGAGAATACAAGCATGAGGGTTCTATTTATATATTCTTCTCCCTTACCCACTCACTAGCCTAGGAGATATGAGACTAATTCCTCTCATTTGATACATAGGCTGCATAACCTAGCTTCTAGTCCCACATAGTACATTTTTATTTACATTTTAATGTTTGTAAGCTAGAGTTCTCTACATTATTGTAACCAAGAGTTGAAGTTTGAACCTCCTTCAGTGCTTGGAGTGCTTGACCGAATTTGAGAAGGGAAAATAATGTATTTCATTTTTGTTGTGGCCAAGACTTGATCCCTTGTCCCTTCTCTTCTGAATTCACACCCTTATGTCCCATATTTCTTGGACTATGCTTGCTTCAAGTGTTTAAATATGTGAAACTCCTCTAAAGTTGTACCAAGTGCTGAATCTTGACTTTTCAAGTGTAAGGAGTGCTCCTAGCCTTGAAGTTGCTCGCCCATGGTGAGGGTTGTTCCCTCACCCTTATATTGTGTGTGTGCTTCCTAAATTTATAAGAAAATAAAAGATTAAAATTCTATACACATTTTTACAATTCTTAAAGAATTGAGGAGAAGTTTTAATAATCTAGGGTCCTTTGAAAAGCTTTTTCTTTTTCAAATTTTCTAAACATGGGCTTTGTTAAGGCCAATTGTGTTGTCTCCTAGATGGTCCTCCATTGAAACTTTTAACTTTTAAGGACTTATTGAGATTCTCAGCTTGGTTATCTGTTTGGGGATGGAAAATTGTGGATCTTACAGATTTGACCCCATATGACTACATCAATCTAGTATAGAAAGTACTCATGAAAACAATATCTCAATCAGAAATTATTTCCTTTGACCAACCATACAACCAAACCATTGTATTCATGAATAATTCTACTACTTTTGTTACACCAAAAGGATGAGATATGACTATGAAATTAGCATATTTAGTGAGTTTATCAATGACTACTAATATTGCACTTATCAAGTGGGATTTAGGCAACCTCATGATGAAGTCAATAAAGATAAACTTCCATTCTCTAGTAGGAATAAACAAAGGTTGTCTAATTCTTTTGTGAGCCTTAAACCAGAATGACCACCAATGGATGAATAATGAAAATGACTCAAAAATTTATGTCTTAAGTCCTATTGATCACCAATGACAACCTTGCCTTTTCTTTTGATTACAATACTGTAATGCTTATAATGTTGTTGTGCAAATCAAATCTTGTCCGCCAATTTTGGATCAACTTTCCAAGGAACAATTGTTGTAAGAATTAATGGTTGAGTTCAAAAGGGGGGGGGTGAATTGAACTTAGAAATATTTTTTGAAAAACACGCTTTCTTTGTGGAAGAATGATTAATCTTTATCCAATCTTTTATTAAGCAGATTTGGTTTTAAACAAAGCAAGAATATAAACCAGAAATGAAAAGAGATAAATGCATAAATACAACACAAGAGTTTATATTGATTCACTCTTCCCAAGAGCTACATCTAGTTCTTGACAAATCTGTCAAGTTCCACTAATACCAAGTGAAAATACAAATCAGTAGATACACACCAATCTACCTCAAGATCTACCTTACAACACCACAAGATAGACTCTTGAAAAAAGCACCCAGCAACCAAACCCAGTTGTTGTAACCAATATAGATTCAAACCCAATCTACAAAATTAAAATTCGTACAAGTATATGAAAAGAATAAACCTGGACTGCAGCTTTTACAATATAGAAGTCCAGAAGCAATTTTTCTAACTCAGAACTTTCTCTCTTGAAGATCTTTCAACAATCTTGATCAAAACGCCTTATGATATGAAATGTGTATGAATGCTCAAAAAAACACACGAATATGAGAACTCCAAGATTGCTTTTAATCGATTTCCAAATTGTGTTTTTGGAAGAGAAATCAAAACTGCATTTATAGAGTAAAAGAGAGAAACTGACAGTTTCAATCGATTTAAAATGATGTTTTAATCGATTGATTTTATTTAAAACTCTTTCAATCGGTTAATTTGAGCTTTTAATGGATTGAAACAGTTAGAAGAAAAATGGTAGCTCTCTGTTTCAACAGCATTAAAATTTATTTCAACAGATTAAAAATTTGAGATACTTTAAAATGAAAAATGATATCTCTCTGTTTCAATAGATTAAAATTTATTTTAATAGATTAAAAATATGAGATACTTTAAAATGAAAAATGGCTTAGAACATTTTAATCTATTGATTTATCAATTCAACAGATTAATACTACGAAACCCTTAATATGGAAAAACCATCAAGAACATTTTAATCTGTTGATTTTATGATTTAATCAATTAAAATATTGGTTGTATATATACATTTCCTATTTTAAGTGATTTTAACAGATTAAAACTACTTTTTAACAGATTAAAAAACTCAGTTTGTTCTTTCAAGGCTTAAAGATTGGTTTTTCATACAGTAAGATAAATTCTATGAAATGCAACAGTTATAGGCACTTATCACAAGATATACTGAAATTATCAAGAGATTAAATTCCATACCTATAACCTATCTACCTACACACCCACAAAATAAATTTTATATGTCTTCATCAAGTCCAACAAGTGCTTCAATTGCATCATTAAGTCGAAAAATG
Organism: Sphenostylis stenocarpa; assembly: GCA_963425845.1. NCBI lineage: Eukaryota > Viridiplantae > Streptophyta > Magnoliopsida > Fabales > Fabaceae > Sphenostylis > Sphenostylis stenocarpa. Next base: position 37,632,254 of record OY731401.1, read on the forward strand.
TAGTATTACAATTAAGCTTGCATTTTGTCCCACCAGTGACGAAGCATCTGCAACCAATTCTCCTTGCCTTTTCTTTGTATTCAATGCTGAAATTGAGGCCCATGAGTTTCTCTAAACCCAGTAGTTAAAGGCTACAACAATAAACGTTAAAGAGCTTTTTGATAAGTTTCAATGATAAAAAGTTGCCCCTATAAATAGTGTTGCCATTTTTTGACATCAAACAAAATTGCATAAAACACGTTCTCATAAGCTAAAAATAATTGATATTTAGATTCCATTGCCTTGCTGATATAAGCAATAGGATGTCCATTTTGCAATAAAAAACTTCAATGCCACCACTAGAAGCATTTGCCTCAATGATGAATGTTTGTGTGTGTTAGATATTGTTTAGATATTATTTAATATTGTTAAGATATTGTTAGATATTAACCATAATATCAAACAATATCTTCTGTTTATTCTGTTACTTTCAGTTACTCTTTTAGTTGTATCTCTCTACTATAAATAGACTACCCTATGTGTGATTTATACACAAGGGAGATTAATCCCAAACTCTATTTCTTCTATATTCAACATGGTATCTAGAGCTTAAGGTTATTTTGAATTTTTTTTCCGCCTTAGACCACTATTGAAGTCGCCACCACCGCCGCTATCGTTGTCGGTTATTTGGTAGTGTGAAAGTGCATGTCTAGGAAAGTTCGACAAGGAAAGACTTGGTATTTAAGCGTGTCCATTAGTGACCCACCTCTCTTTCCCGGGAACTTACCCGGTGTACTCGGTTCACGCCATCGTCACTATCGCCTTCGCCCTTTATGAGTTCTTCCGCTCCTTTTAGTACTTCCAATTCGTCAGATCGTGCATCCGATCCTTCCATCTACACTAACTATGTTAATGTGCACTTATCCATTGACAAGTTAACTGACCCTAATTATGCCACATGGTCATCGGACGTCGGATTATGGCTTAAGAGTCGAAGTATCTTGATCATCTTGCCCCGAAAGCACCTACTCTCACTCCTGGTGAGGAAGACCGTTGGGACACCATTGATGCTCAATTATGCGTGGTTCTCAAGGGTACCCTTGATCCTTCGTTAAAACAAATTTTTCGTTCCTACGAAACATGTGCAAAAATCTGGGAACATGCCAAGTTATTATACACCAATGATACTCAACGTCTCTATGATGTCTCGTTCTAAATTTGTAGATGTTATTTCCTCTAAACATCAAGATTCTATGACTCGATTATATGGGCAAAATTCATGCTTTTTTTCATGAGTTCAATGAGTTATTGCCTCCTTCCCCGACCCCGCCACCGAGATAGGACAACGATCAAAGTTCTTCATGCTAGGGGCATTACACGGACTTGCTGATCAATATTCACATATTCGTGATCGGATTTTGGGTTCTCCGGTTGTCCCCACCTTGACATCGACTCGCTCCACTCTTTTGCGTATACCAGCAGAAACTCAACCCCGACACACCCGCTTCGTTAATGATTCTTCCGCATTGGTATCTCACCGTGATGATCGAACTCGCCCTCGCAAACGGGGAAAAGGACGTCCTAAGTGTGAACATTGTGGCAAGCTAGGTCACAAGATTGACCGGTGTTATGCATTACATGAGTGTGAACATTGTGGCAAACTAGGTCACAAGATTGACAAGTGTTATGCATTACATGGTCGTCCTACTCGATCTACTGCAGTTGCTCGGACCGATTTTTTCCCACCTTTATCCGCTAAGGATCCTCCTTCTTTTATTTCATCGGACACACCTGCTATGTTCAACAAATTTCTCAAATGGTATAAGGATCAGCAGTCTTCTAGTTCTACGTGTGCTGTCGCACACACAGGTACATCTTTTGTTGGTCCGACCCAATCTTCTTCTCGGTCCTTGGGTTTTTGATTCAGGAGCCACTTGATCATATTACTGGTAACAAATCTTTGTTCTCCTCTTTATCCTCTCTCGATCCTTTACCTTTTGTTACACTAGTCGATGGCTCTAGAGTATCATCTCATGGTGTTGGAACCGTTAAACTTTTCCCTTCTTTAACCATTGATAATGTTCTTTATGTCCCTGGGTCTCCTTTTAACCTCGTTATCCATCGGTCGTCTAACTCGTTCTCTTGATTGTGTTGTTTCTTTTACCAACAATTCTGTGTGTTTACTGGGACCGGAGTTCGAAACAGGTGATTGGCACGAGATGTGAGTCTCATGGTCTTTATCATCTTCGTCCCTTTACACATGTTGGTGCAGTTATAGAGTCTCCCTCTCTTCTCCATGCTCGGTTAGGTCATCCAAGTCTTGCCAAGTTACAGACAACTTGTCCTCGCCTTATCTAAATTGTCTAGTTTGGCATGTGAGTCGTGTCAATTAGGCAAGCATATTCGTACTTCCTTTCCTCGTAGTGTCACACGTGGTGCTTCGTCCCCTTTTGCCGTGGTTCACTCGACATTTGGGGACCTAGCCGCGTTAAGTCTACTTTAGGTTTTCAATACTTTGTTACTTTCATTGATGATTATTCCGGATGTACTTGGTTATTTTTGATGAAAAATCGTTCGAATTATTTCATATCTTTCAAACTTTTTTCAATGAAATTCAAACTCGGTTCGGTGTTTCTATTAGAGTTTTTGCGCAGTGATAATGGTCGTGAATATCTTTCTCATTCTTTTAAACAATTCATGGCTTCTCATGGTATTTTGCATCAAACTTCTTGTGCTTATACACCTCAACAAAATGGTGTAGCTGAACGTAAAAATAGACATCTTATTGAAACAACTCGCACTCTTTTAATTCATGGAGAGGTTCCTCGAGCATTTTTGGGGTGATGCTCTTCTTACTGCATGTTATCTTGTTAATCGCATGCCATCTTCGGTTCTAGATAATAAAATACCTCATTCCATTTTATTCCCTCATAAACCACTTCATCCCTTACCTCTAAAAGTTTTCGAGTCTACATGTTTTGTTCATAATTTTAGTTCTAGTCTTGACAAGCTTTCTCCTAGATCACATAAATGTGTTTTCTTAGGGTTTACAAGATCACAAAAAGGATACAAATGTTTTTCTCCTTCTCTTAACCGTTATTTTGTGTCTGCAGATGTCACCTTTGATGAGTTCTCTTTTTATTTTAAAAGTCAATCTTCACCTCTGTCTCCATCCAATATTGTCAACACTCCTAGTACATTTAATGTTCCTGTTGTTTGTGACCCTCTAATTGTGTCTTCTTCACCATTAGATTCTACTCCATGATCAACTTCTTCTTCACTACCTCTTCAGGTTTATAGTTGTCGAAACCAATCACAACCACCACCATGTGACTCTACTCAAGTGCCAACTACTCTGTCTCCTCCGAATGTGACACCCGAGTCCGACCTTCCCATTGCCCTCCGAAAAGGTATCCGTTCTACACGTAATCCCTCTCCTCATTATATTGGTTTGAGTTATCATCGATTGTCATTACCTTTTTATACATGTCTTTCCTCTCTTTCTTCCGTGACCATTCCAAAAGCTGTCAGTGAAGCTTTAGCCCATCCTGGTTGGCGTCAGGCCATGTTAGATGAACTAAGTGCTCTTCATAATAGTGGAACTTGGGATTTGGTCTCGTTACCGTCTGGGAAATCTGTTGTTGGTTGCAGGTGGGTGTTTGCTATCAAAGTTGGACTCGATGGTACTATTGATCGCCTCAAAGCACGTCTTGTGGCCAAAGGTTATACTCAAATTTTTGGTTTGGATTATGGAGATACCTTTTCCCCGTGGCAAAGATGACTTACGTTCGTTTATTTATCGCCATGGCCGCTCTTCAACAATGGCCTCTTTATCAACTAGATGTTAAAAATGCTTTCCTCAATGGTGATTTGCAAGAAGAAATCTATATGGAGGAACCTCCTGGGTTTGTTGCTCGGGGGAGTCTTCCGGGATGGTATGTCGTCTTCGCAAATCCCTATATGGCCTAAAACAGTCTCCTAGGGCCTGGTTTGGAAAGTTTAGCAAGGTTGTTCAACAATTTGGTATGACTCGGTGTGAAGCGAGATCACTCTATCTTTTATCGACACTCAAGTGTCTGGATGTGTTTACTTGATAGTATATGTTGATGACATCGTTCTTACGAGTAGTGACAACCATGGCATCTCTCGAGTTGAAACAACATCTCTGTCACCATTTTCGGACCAAAGATCTTGGCAAACTTAGATATTTCTTGGGTATTGAGGTGGCACAGTCCAATGATGGTATTGTTATATCTCGGAGGAAGTATGCCATGAATATTTTAGAGGAAGCTGGGTTGATGAATTCAAAGTCTCGTTGATACGCCCATGGATCCCAATACTAAACTTTTACCAAATCGAGGGAGCTTTTACCCGATCTCGAACAAGTATAGAAGATTGGTTGGAAAATTGAATTATCTTACGAGTTACTCGTCCCGACATTTCCTTTGCAGTCAGTGTGGTAAGCCAATTTCTTAATTCCCATGTGAAAATCATTGGAATGCGGTCATTCGTATCTTAAAGTATATTAAAAGATCTCCTGGAAAAGGATTGTTATATGATTCTAATAACCATACAAGAGTTGTTTGCTACTCGAGATGTTGATTAGGCAGGATCTCCTTCGATAGAAGATCTACATCTGGATATTGTGTCTCCATTGGCGGTAACTTGGTCTCATGGAAAAGTAAGAAACAAAGTGTTGTGGCAAGATCTAGTGCGAAGCGAATATAGAGCTATGGCCTCAGCTGCTTGTGAACTTGTTTGGCTCAAGCAATTGCTTAGAGAGTTACAATTTGGAGATGTCACTCAAATGTCACTTGTGTGTGACAATCAGGCTGCTCTTCATATTAGTTCTAATCTCGTCTTTCATGAGAGGACCAAACACATTGAGATTGATCTGTCATTTCATTCGAGAAAAGATTATGTCTCGGAGACATCAAGACCGAGTTTGTTAACTCAAGTGATCGGTTAGCGGATATTTTTACTAAATCTTTACGGGGTCCTAGAATTGATTATATTTGTAACAAGCTTGGCACATACGATTTGTATGCTCCAGCTTGAGGGGGAGTGTTAGATATTGTTTAGATATTATTTAATATTGTTAAGATATTGTTAGATATTAACCATAATATCAAACAATATCTTCTGTTTATTCTGTTACTTTCAGTTACTCTTTTAGTTGTATCTCTCTACTATAAATAGACTACCCTATGTGTGATTTATACACAAGGGAGATTAATCCCAAACTCTATTTCTTCTATATTCAACAGTGTGAAATCAGGTAACCTCAAAATCGGAGCAGACATGAGAGCCTTCTTAAGTTTATGAAATGCAATTGTCATTTCATCAATCCATTTTAACTCTTCCTTTCTAAGAAATTATGTGAGAGGTGCTGCCAGCTTCTCATAATTTGGAATAAATATTCTATAATATTTGGACATGCCTATAAAATGTAATTAAAAGTGGGAAATGTGGGATTTGAAGCTAGGAAATTTGGTGCATAATCTTTAAAAGCGAATTTAGTTCCACATTCCCTAGGTGAGTGAGTAAATGAGAGAGGAGCAACTATATATATGACCCCTTGTTTAGATTTTTGGCTAAAGTTGAATGAACCAAGCTTAGTGTGTGGAACTTGCATAAATTGCTTATACCCCAAAATTTCTTGTCTTCAAGTGCTCTTAGGAGTTCTTTCTCCTATTCTCCTAAATAAGGAAGTTTCCTTGGAGGAGAAAGTGTCGAGTTTCTCTAAAAACTTGGAAAAGAATTTTGATAACTCTTGGGTGCTCATGGTGTAGGGAATATCGACATCTTCCTTGGTGGAAGGAGAAGGATTTTTTAATCAATTTGGTATTAAGAGTTAGGCATGGAGGTCTACAAGAGATAAATACATTCATCTTTCCTTCCTTTTGTCTTTGAAATTTGGTTATATATGCAATTGTTTGAGTCAATCTTTGAGTCATATGCCATTTGGTCTTAGTCATTTTAAATTTTCATGTAATTGATTAATTACTCAGTTCCTTTCTTGCATCAATTGTATGTTTAGGAATTTCTTTAGAATTTTGTATGAGTATCCATAACTTTTCTTACTTAGCTTTCCATTTTATAGTCTTCTATGTTGTCTTAGAAAGTCATGTATAGTCCTTATATGTTCATAATTTCATAGGTGTTGTCCCATATATGTTAGGAAATAAAATTGTCATTAAATAAACATTGAAACCAAGTCTTAGGAACCAAACCATGTGTGTTGGTTTGTAATTTTGAGTTATTCTTTTTGCTATTAGATCATTATCAAAATTTCAAACATAAAATTCTATTTTAGCATGTACAAGTCGTGTGGTTAAGTTTCCTTTAATTTCGAAGTTGAATCAATTGTTTGAAAATGCCATGTATGCTATTCATACTTAGATGAAGTTAAATACCATTTGAATTGCTTTGGAATTGTTTGAATGAAAAAGGCTTAGTCTCAAGAATAAAAGCAAAAGAAAGTTATGAATTGAAAAGAAATAAAAGTGGAAAAAATTGAGACTTAGAAAGAAATATTGTGTTACAATTCATGAATTAGTCCCACACTCCCTAAGCTAATAGTTGGATTAAAAAAAAAACTGCAAATCTAAAGAAAATTTTGGGAGTATATGTTGAATATATGATTCGGCCAAGTATGTTACATTTGATTGTTTGATTTGGCTAAGTATGTTACATTTGATTTGAAATTGATTCAACTTGAGTCTTTGTTTTTGTAAACAAATTCTAGAACCATTCTTAAGATTCTTTTGTGTACCATTTCTTGTAAATTTGTCTAATTTTCTTGCTTGTCTTTTTGTCTTTATTAAGTTTGTCACATCTTACTCTAATCAATTTATTGTATCCATTCCTTGTTGGAGTTTTTCTTGTGTTTTGATCCTTGCATCTTGAGCACTTTAGAAGAAAGGAGAAGGTTTTCCTAGAGGAGGCTTGGAGGTGCAAGAATCGGGTGAAAGAAGAGTGATACAATTAATCAATTGAGGAACCCTACGTTTGTGACAAAAAAATTCATCAAATTATGTCACAAAGTAGCCTTGCAACAATAAAATCCGTCACTAACTGCTTTTTGCTACAAAAAATTCCATTACTAATTCTTTTGTTGTAATTTTGTCACCGATTTTCTTTGTTGTAATTCTTTTCTTAGGTGTCTTGAGAAAATGTCTTTGGTACAATCTCATATCTGATCATAAAATTTGTAATAGTATAAGCACTAGTCTTGTGGAAGTATTCCAAGAGGCTTCACAAGTGTCACTTGAACTTTCACTCTACGATTTTTGTCTAATTTACTTTAATTTTTGTAATTAGAATTTTATTTTTCCATGACATTAGGTGAGTTGATAATCGATTAGTTGACCTTCCTATGGTCACAGGGGTCCAACATACACACTTGAAAGATTTTTTTTTTAATATTTTGTCACCTCATTTTTGTGAAAATATTTTGTTATAAAAAATGAGTGACCATTCACATACACCATCAAATAATTCTAGTGTGGAAGGGAGTTACCCAAGGTCTAGGGAAAGGTCGTCAGTTAGGGATAAACTTAGGAACTTACAAAAAAATGGAAAAAAGAAGAAGATGAAGTAGTAAGGGTTATGTTTGCCCAACTTTTAAATGACAATAGAAAAAGTTAGGGTTCTAGGAGAAGACTAGAGCTTCATGAGGAACCCCACTCACATGTGGAGGATGATAATAATCATCACAATGATGATTACTATCAACCCTCTTGACCTAGGCGATATAGGCCTAGAGTGGAATATCAAAGACAACCTAAGGTAGACCTTCCTCCCTTTCATGGAAAAGATAATGTAGAAGAATATTTTGATTGGAAGATGAAGATAGAGCAACTTTTGAGCGCCATCAAATTAGTGAAGAAATAAGGGTGCCCATAGTAACCCTTAGTTATTAGGGTAATGCTTTACATTGGTGGACTTCCCTAGTAAGAGAGAGAAGAATACATCATGAACCTCAAGTGCAATATTTGAATGAATTAAGGAGTGCCCTTAAAAGAAGGAATGTACCCTCATACTATGATAGGGAGTTGATGGACAATCTCCAAAGACTCCAACAAAAAAACATGACAATAGAGGAGTATAGGTAGAAAATGGAACTCCTAATGATGAGAGCAGGGACTAAGGAAGAACCACTAACCACCATTGCTAGGTTCCAAAGTGACCTCAACCTAGAGATTAGGGACAAAGTTGAGTTATTTCCTTATAATGACTTAAATGAATTAGTTCAACTTTGTGTAAGGGTAGAACAATAATTGAAAAGAAAATATTCTTATAAGAGAGACTACTCTAACACCTTTATTCCTAAGGAAGATTTCAAGAGGGAGGGTTACCCTTCCACATCTATGGAAGAAGGGTCATGAAGGGATAAAGAAAAAGAAAAAGAAAAGGAGAGAGAAGGAGAAAAAGAAAAACAAAGAGGAAAAGAAAAATATAAAAAGAAAGAACCTTCCAAAGAGTTAGAACTAGAGATATCCAATGCTTTCGATGTCTTGGAGAAGGGAACTATGCTTCTGAGTGTCCCAATAGAAAATTCATGTTTTTAAAAGACCAAGAGATAGTAAGTGAGGATGAAGCTTACTCTTCATCAAGTGAAGAGGAAGTTTTAAACTCTAAGGAAAAAAATTTCCCTTGTGAAGAAGAATTACTTGTGGTGAGAAGGCTTCTCGGGAGCTAACCTCATGAGCTAGAAGAATCACTGCGAGAAAACTTCTTTCACACAAGATGTGAAGTTTTGAAAAACACTTGTTCATTAGTTGTGGATAATGGTTCTTGTTGTAATTGTTGTAATTTTAGGTTGGTAGAAAAGCTAGCCTTAACTACTACACCCCATCCAAAACCTTACAAATTTCAATGAATCAATGAAGATGGTGGTATTGTAGTTAATAAACAAGTAGATATACCAATATCTATAGGAACCTATAAAGAAAATTTTTTGTGCGCTGTAGTTCCTATGGATGTTGGACATATCCTACTTGGTAGGTCATGGCAACATGATAGAAAAACTATCCATGATGGCCACACCAAAAAGATAAGTTTTCTTCACAATGATAAAAAAATAATTTTGTGTCCTCTCGCACCTCAACAAATGAGGGAGGACCAAATAAAAAAATAAATAAAATTGTAAGAGAGGAAAAAAAAAATCAAAAGAAAAACACTATCTTTCAATCAAAAATTGAATTGAGAAGGAATAGGGTTTGACAATTTTATGTCCCATCTAAAAGAGTTTTTTAACAAAATATTTTCCAAAAATAAATTTCTTATCTAAAGTTTGAACAACCTCTTTTCCTTTTGTCATAAAAAGGACATTTGTTGCCATAAGTCACTGATTTAATTCTCTACCCACATGGGGTATAATAATTTTTTAAGAGATTGATAATCTATTTCCCAAAGAGGTACCTTATGAACTTCCATTGTTAGGGAATACAACATTGAATGGACCCTTTGAGATAGAAAATCAAGTGACTCACTGAAGAAGGGTTAAGGTCAGGAGAGTCTCAGTCCTTATGTAGTACCTAAATCTCTCACCTCAAAATTATAGAAAAACCTTAATAAATTGTTTTCTTTTGTAGGGAAGATTTGTATCTGATGTCAGATATCCTTCTCAAGAGGGAGGGTCTGATGGAGGACCATCTAGGTCATAACACACTGGGCTTCAACTAAGGTCCAAGGCCAAAGGGATAAAAGAGGAAGAGACCCAAGAAATTAATCTCCTTCAATGGGGATTGCACTACTAAGACTTATTATTCTATTTTTATTAGCTTTCTAAAATTCTTGTGAAGATTGTAAAGGCTTTAATTTTTCTTTACTTGTAAAATTAGGACTAAAAAAGGCACACACTCACCTTGGGCTAGCCATCTTGGACCACGTCACACCTTAGCTGAGCCATCAAGGTCTTAGGCAAGCAAATTGAATGCTAAGAGCACTCCACGCACTTGAAGAGCCAAGGTTCAACACTTGGTTGCAACTTTAGAGATGTTTCATATATAAACACTTGAAGTAAGACAAATTTAGAGGAGATGAGATGAAGGTGATGGACTTAAAAAAGAGAGTCAAGTCTTGGCTTTCATTTTCATTTCATCTTCTCCTTCTTCTTCTTCTTCTATCTTCGCTCCATTTCTTTTACTCTATTTTCATGTTTTTTTTTCCACTTCGTAATCATGTTCTAATTCATTTTTTTTGTTGATTTATCAATCAAAACTCGTTTTCTATGGTTTAGATTTAGTTTTTAACGATTTTAACCCATTATAATAAATGTAATTAAGGTTATTTGATTAAATATCTCATCTACAACATAATTTCGTTTCTAAGTTTGAGTAATTACTTGATTTAGGAATTGAATTGTATTTACTAATTTCAAGTGGATTATAATTGTTTGGACTTGTTGCGAATTTGCTTTTGTGATTGTAAGGCAAATTTTAGATATCAATGATAATCATAGAATCAAGCTTATGATTGGAGAATTGACAATTTATCTATCAAATTTCTTCTTTGATCAGTTGTAATTTAATTCTCATTTTGAATTCGTTCTCATTTTATTCTTTAATAGAATAGTTTTATCACATTTCATTACTGCTCTCTTAATTACTTTCATTGTTTAGATATATCGCTTTCATTTACTATTTTCAGTAGCATAGTTTAGTGTTTTTCATTTACTTTTCCTACATAAAAATCTTAAAACCCCCCTCACTTCTAACATTTGACTTTAGAAAATCAAGGTTTAATCAAAATCTACTAATTCTCCTCGAGGACACGACCTAGGTCAATCCTAACACTATATTACTTTTATTACAAAATTCTTTATTGATGATGTAGGCAGCGAGATTTGTTCATCAATCTACTTGATTGAGGCTATGAATAACACTTAGAATCTCATTGAACCCAAGTAAACATAGTTGTCACATTAACACCACACATCCATTCAACCCGGATATCCGATTTTTCAAATAAATAATTTTTATTTATTGACAACCCCTTTATTTATCTAGAATTTCCCCCTCTCTTCATATTATATTTTTATTAGGTCCCCCATCTCCTTTATATTATATTTTTTAGAAGTTTATTAATCTTTTAAGAGAATTTTCATTGGTAGGATTCGAACTCGGTACCTTAGAGTTGGAGGTCGATACTCAAACCACTAAATTACTAGAATTTTCCGATAATAACTTACAAATAAATTATATTTATATACAAATAAAAATATATCAGTGTAAATATATAAATACAAATATATTTATATATTTTGATAATTTTATATAGTTATATATTTATATGTTGGATGCGAGGTCACGCTCGAAGGTGAAAGTGTGTGTCGAGTGGATTTTCAAAATGTGATGCTAAATTTGTGAGCGGGTCTCTTTATATGAGTTTGTAATTTAAAGACAGAATATAATCTTTATAATTTATTTATATAATGAAATAAAATAAATTTGGGAAGCGCGTCATTCGCTCTCAAGCGAAAAATACCAATTTTCGCTCAAGCGAGGCTTGAGCGAGTGAATTTTCGTGAGCTTTAACGTATTTTCACTCAAGCGAGAGTCAATCTCACTTTAACCCTCGATCAAAAAATACCAAATTGACAATTATTTAACTTAAGTGAATTTTTGGCTGAAAAAAAAATAAAAACACTTTCCAGAAAATATATACAAATAAATATATATTTACACAGATATATATTTATTTGTATATAAATATAATTTATATGTAAATTATTATTAGAAAATTATAGTAGTTTAGTGGTTGGAGTATTAGTTTTCAATTCTAAAATACTGGGTTCGAATCTTGCCAGTGACAATTCTCTTAAATACATACAAATTATCAAATATGTTATTTTCTCACTTGAACTGTGGTTGGAGTATTAGTTTTCAATTCTAAAATATTGGGTTCGAATTCTGCCAGTGACAATTCTCTTACATACACACAACATCATCATACAAATTATCAAATATGCTCTTTTCTCACTTGAACTAGATTCACGTTAAGGCTCCTCTCTCCTTTGTGTTAAAAATATAGGTTGAGATCAGGAGGGGGGTGAATTGATCTAATAAAATATTTTCATAGCTTTTAAGTTCAGATTATCAATTTCAAGATTTTAATGAAATCAATCTTATTTTAAATCAAAGAACATCAATCTTGAATAAGAGAATGTAATGAAAGAAAAATAAGAATAACAAAATTTATATTGATTTACCCAATCCATAGACTATATCCAGTTCTCAACCAATTCCAATTGAGTTCTACTAATAAAAATTTCAATTGATTACAAACACCAATAATAAAGATCTACACCAAGAACTACAACCTAGTTCTTAAACCTATACCAATAACTATAATTCCATTTGCTTTAACCAATGTCCACAATTCAAGACACTGAAAATACAAAGAACAAAATGAGAGATTTAGATGCTTGAAGAAACAATGACAATCAAATGAAAATGTACAAGCTACAATCTAATCACAGAATGAGCTTCTTCAAGAATATGAACAAAGAGTCTCAAGAATGATTTCAAAAGAATTCTAAAGTAAAAAGACGTGTTTATCTCTTGGAACAAATCCCAAAAGATTGCTTGAATGATTTCTTAAAAGTATATTTTCAAATGAGAGTGGTAATATATTTATATACAAGAATTTTTAAAGTAACTAATATATTTAATTGATTCATTTGTGACTTAATCGATTAAAATAGTTAAAGTCACGTTTGAGCGCACTAAGTTTTAACTGATGAAAAAATGATTTAAATGGTTCTAACATTTTTTCCCTAGACGTTTTAATCGATAAAAACATGGTTTAATCAATTAAAAGAATTTTGGATATTTTCTAGAGATGTTTTAACTGGTAAAAAAGTAAATTAATCGATTAAAATAACTACATATTTTTTAGAGAGATTTTAATTAATAACACCGGTCATACACCATTTAATTTTTCGAACCACAGTTTTCCAAAACTAAGTTGAGAATATTTTAATAGATTAAAAGCTTCCTTAATCGATTAAAATTGCAAAACAAAAAGTTTTTTAACTGTTTAAGTAAAATTAATCGATTAATTAAAAAATTTATCAATTAAAAAGCATTCTGAAGAACATATTAAAACAAATTTTAATAGATTAAAAAATCTTGAGGTATTTTTACTTTAATATTTGAGAGAAAAAACTCATACTTAAAGAAATGATAGATGTTTATACCTATTGCACTTAATGTAGATACATCTATGAACTACAACAACACAACATCTTCCTTTTTACTTCATCAAATCTTCTAACAAGTCTTCCAAGTCTTTTTAAGATTCTTTCCATGATCTTCATCACTTTGTGATAGTCTTGTTTGAGCAAAAGAATTCTCACTTGATTGGGTCTGCCACTTCCTTGGCTCTCGCTTGAGTGAACTTGTCAATTGTCTTTGCTCTCTTGAGTGTGAATCCCTCATTTGAATGAATTGATACTTTGTTAGGTTACCTTTTTCATTGTCTTGTCCTCGCTCAAATGACACACCTTGCATAAGAGAAAAAAAGAGTAAAACAAAGAGGTTTGTCTAGTTTTCAGCCCTTTCCCATCCCAATACCAACAATGCAATGCATTCATATCTCATCATACATAGAAACATTATACAACATAACATAATTTTCTACTTTTATTTCAATATATCAAAATATATGTTTCCCTTTCAGACATATTATTATATAAATAATTAACTCTCCTTACCTAAATGATTTTGAATGGGCTTCTAGAAGAAGTTGTGTAACCAAGGTCAATATCTCCATTCCAAAACCTGGACAACATTCTTATATAACTAGAATTATAGACATTACTAGCTAGTTTTCCCATTTAACTTAAGAATAGCCAAAATCTATGAATAAAGGAAATAACTTCCTAGTTCAAAATTTTATTCATGTACTTTGACTCTTTATCCCTACTGCTTCATCGCAGTTCTAAATTCCATTTAAGTTTTAGTACACTAAAGAGAGAACCTAAATAATTTGATTTTAAAGAGATTATTATTTTATGAAACTATTGAGCTTAATCCTTTATTTATACATTTTTTTAACAAATTAAATATATTTTTATATTCAAAATCAAATCGTTATGTTTTCCACAAAGAATTTTTTACATGAATTTTGTAAGATTTAGAGAGGCGATCCATTGTTTAGTTACGAAATATAATTTTAAAAATTAGGAATGAAAAAGATATTTAATTCTTAATTATTTATATACGGTTCAGTACTTTATGTCTATTTCCCATTGCAAATAAACTATTCCTCTTATTTGATATGCTGCCATCATTCGATGCGATAACACCTCACTTAATATATAATATATAAAAAAAGAAACAACAAATATAACTACAGTACAGTGTCCCATGTAAACATAGTTCCCACTCGAGGCCAAAAATATAAAATAAAAAACGAATTATTTTTCATATTTATGTGATAGATAGAAAATCAGAATAAAATCAAACACAGACGGGGAGATGCATCTCATGGGCAATCATCAAAATATAAAGTACTGCTATGTATGGCACATGTATTTTTGTTGAAAAATGGTTTGATGAGTTCAATATGATATGAACCACTTCTTATTTGCTTTTCTTTTTGTTTAGTCAATCAAATAATATTTTTTAATTTAGAAAGTGCTTAATTAAATTAGTAATATGAAATGTTGATCAATGTTTTATTTAATTATCAATATAAAGTCTATTTTTATTATGGATTTTTAAATATTAATTTAATAAAAATATTTATAAAATTATTTTGATTATAAATTTAGATTTGTAATATTAATTCAAGCATTAGTTAATTAAAGAGAATTCATTAATGCAACAGTTGGTGGGAAAAATCAATATATGGATCGAAAAGCGGATGGAAGGAAATCGAGGATCGTATGTTAGTTGAAAAATTGATAAATCGAAAAGATGGTTGGAAGACATTCGATGATCATGTATTAGTATAAAAACATCGATCGAGAATCGAAAGAAAAAGATTCGATGGCTATTGCCAAAGAAAATTGAGAATGGGAATCGAGAATCGAAAGAAGAAGATTCGATGACTATTGCTGAAGAAAATCGAGAATGAGAATCGAGAATCGAAAGAAGAAGGTTCAATGGCTATTGCTGAAGGAAATCGAGAATTGAAATCGAGAATGGAAAGAATTGAGTGTAATAAGGTTAAGGGAAATCAGAAACAATTCAAAGTACTTGATATCTGGAATCGAGATCGAGGGGAACGGTTATCATGCACATGGAACATGAGAAACGGCTTTCCAAATCGTGGCTAAGTTAGAAATCGTGGAACGGTTAAAGCGCACATGGAACGTGGAAACGATTTTCTAAACCGTAGGCTAAGGTAAAAATCGAGGGACGTGCACATGGAACGTGAAAACAGTTTTTTAACTGCTCTTAGGAGGTTACCTGAAAGATACTCTATAAATAGAGCGAAGTTTGAAGGAAAACAGGAAATTGGCAGAGACAACAGAAACGCAAGTGAAAAGTCTACAGGAGAACGACACATCATGAAGTTTCTAGTGCTCTGGATTTCCATTTTCATTGATTGTCTTTATCTCTTTCTTTACTTCCCTGGTAATTTACTTTCATGTAATTTACTTTCATGCAATTTACGTTTATCAACTTTAAGTTTATGTCCTTTTAATTCCTTGTCATTTACCTTTATGCAAGTTAAGATTATGCGTTTAAGTTCCTCACTGTTTACATTTCTACAATTTCGATTTCCTGCTATTTAGATTTTTGCAATTTCAATTCCTTGTCATTTACACTTAATGTAATTTTAAGGTTCCGCATTTACATTTCTCTGCAATTTAATATTCTGCATTACTTTTCATTTCGATACCCTTTACTGCTTTCTTTACTGCGCATTTCTTGATAAAAAATACCAAAAATAGTACTTTCAATTTCGATACACATGCTTTATCACACTTTCTATGTTTTTAATCTTTGTGCATGCTTTATCTGACGTTTTTCGATTCTCATACATGTTTTGATTGAAAACTGTTGCTAGCCTAAGTAAAAAGAATCTACGTGGTTGAAATTTGGTTAGAACCAAAGTCTCCGAGAAATCAAAATCGACCAAAATTTCCATCGAAACAGAAACAAAAAAAACAAAATTAGTAAATTAAAGTACGAAAACATAAATTAAAAGAAAAAATAAATTGCTGAAAATATAAATGACAAGAAATGTAAATTATTAAAAAGTTAAATTGTAGGAAATGTGAATTACTAATAATAGAAAAGAAACTAATAAAGAAAATGAATGAAAATAGTGACCCAAATTATCAAGAACTCCTTTAAAATAACTTTTTTCGTAGTATTTTTCAAAATATAAGTGTCATAGTATAATTTATCATCACCCTTGTTCTCACTTATTTAATGTTATTTATATTTATTTATTTGCGCGACCGCCAAATAAAATAAAATAAAAATAAAATATAAACAATTCCTTTTCCTAATAATAATTTTTTTCCTTTTTTTGAGTAGTTTAATCATTACACGTAACATTTATAACTTGTTATTGATAAAATTACAAATATACCCAAGGGAATAAATCGAGAAGTAGAGGAAATGTTAAAGAAAAAAGAATAGTGAAAAAGACCATTGAAACTAGCGAGAGTTGAAGATCGAGACTGACAAAATTAAATCAAAGGTAAAATGTGAACTTAAAACGATAAATTGAAATGGGTGGATCGAGGGAACAAGTTGTGAAGACTTAGGAAATGTTCAAAGACACGTATCATCGAAAAAAGATTGAGTTAAACAATGGAGAAATCAAGTTGAATGGATATGGTATGATTAGTCGAACACCAAAGATTGAAGAGTTGAAAATATTGAATATAGGATTGTGAATCAAAAGGAAGAAGACATCAAGAGGAAGTTATGCAATCGAGAGATATACGAAAATAGTTACTTGTGTCATTACGTGATATGTGCGCCTATGAATGTTACATGACAACAAAGTGGATCAAGCAAAATGGAAGTAGTTATAAAAAATAACCGTTCTTAAATTTTTATTTATATTTTATTTGACTTTATTTTTATTTTATTTCTTATTTTTTATATTTAAGTATTTTAGCAATTACATAAGAAAAATATAAATAGTGTAAAATAAATGTAAAATGGATGATTATCAAATTGTACGAAGACTTGCATTTAGAAAAAACTACTATGAACAAGGGACAAATATTTTTCAATGGAGTTTTAGATCGCCACTTGTATTAATTTTCTTTATCAATTCATGTTTTATCCTTAGTAATGAATTATATTTATGTTTAAGCAATTTACTTTATTTGTACATTTATCTTTTGTTGCACATTTACTTTCCAATAATTTACTTTTATTGTACTTTTACTGTTATTACAATTTACTTAAATGTTACGAATTATATTAAAAATTCAAATTATATATAAATGATCTTTAATAGATATACATAAAATGATTGATATCGATTGCGTATAAATTTAGAAATTTGTGTTTGGCAGTAAAAAAAATAAAAGAATTCCTATAATATTTAAATTATTCATCGCATACTTGAATATATGTTTATTTAATCAAGGAGTGATTTACACTAGAAATAAATTGACAAACTTAATGAGACTTTTTGTTTTCTATAAAGTAGCAGTGTATGATATTAAAGAGTAATAAAATAATCATGACAAGTCAAAGTTGATAGAACTCTATATCAAATTCTACACTAACATCTAATATGGTGTCAAACAACACCAATAAAAATCAGAATATAGATATTTAATATAATTTATCATTACCTTATCTCAATTATTTGATATTATTTATAATTATTTAAAACCGTGGTTATCTAATAGGGAGTGGTTATCTCACGCATGGGGACGTGAAATACAATTTTTTAAAACCGTGGAACTGAGAGACGTGCATGATGGATCGTGGTGACAGTTTTGTTAACTACTCTTAGGAGGTTACTTGAAAGGCGCTCTATAAATAGAGCAAAAAATGAAGGAAAGAGAGAAATTGACAGAGAGAACTGAAACACTAGTGAAAAAGTCTCCCGGAGAACGACGAAATCATGAAGTTTCTGGCAATATGGATTTCCATTTTCATTGATTGTCTTTACCGCTTTTTGTACTTTTCTTGGTAATTTATGTTCATGCAATTTATTTTGATGCAGTTTACGTTTTAGCAACTTTAAGTTTCTGCACTTTCAATTCCTTGTCACTTACTTCTATGCAAGTTAAGGTTATGCGTTTAAGATCCTCGTCATTTACATTCCTGCAATTTCGATTTCCCGTTCTTTACTTTCCTGCAATTTCGATTCTTTGCCCTTTTACACTTAATACGATTTTGAGGTTTCCGCACTTTACATTTTTTCTGCAATTTAATATTCTGTACTATCGTTCGATTCGATATTTTTTACTGTTTTCTTTACTTCGCGTCTCTTAATAAAAAATACCAAAAAATAGTACTTTCGATTTACATACTAATTTGCGTTGTTTACATTCTCATGCACTTTTCGATTGAAAACCGTTTGCTAGCCTAAATAAAAAGAATCTACATGGTTAAAATTTAGTTAAAACTTAAGTCTCGATTTAATCGAAATCGATCAAATTTTAACCAGAAACAACTCTATATCAAATTCTACACTAACATCTAATATGGTGTCAAACAACACCAATAAAAATCAGAATATAGATATTTAATATAATTTATCATCACCTTATCTCAATTATTTGATATTATTTATAATTATTTATACTTATTTATTTGTAATTGTTATTATGGAATTGAGAAATATGCTAGAAAAACAAGTGTATAGGATACTTTTTCGATGTCTAATTATAAAACTTAACATAGAGCAAACCAAGAGATTTGAAAGTGTATAACGTTAAGGTTAAAATAAATCGATGTCAGGTATGTAAAGTGCTCGATAAAATCGAGATCAAAGGGAAGGCTCATTTACGTAGATATCGAAACCCTTATTAAACCTTGAAGGAAATTAGTCAAACACACATAGGGGAAGCAGTTTCTCAATCATGGAAGAGTCGAGGATCGTGAGAACGTGGGAAAACTGTAAAAAAGAAACTGTCATGTGCACGAAGAACGTGGTAGCAGTCTCGTTAACTGCTCTTAGGAGGCTTGAAGGACGCCCTTTAAATAGAACAAAGAAGGGAGAAAAAGAAGAGCAAAAATTGGCAGAAGCACAGAATCAGTAGTGAAAAGTCTACCGGAGAAACGACGAACACCATGAAGTTTCTGGCGATCTGGATTTCCCTGCTCACGGAGTACATTTATCGCTTTCTTTATTTTCCTTGGTAATTTACTTTCGAGCCATTTCAATTTAGCAATTTCATATTCTTGTATATTACATTCAATGTCATTTCGATTTCCGTATGTTTTGATTTCCTGTTATTTACTTTTTATGCAATCTTAATGGGTTTTAGCAATTTACATTTCCCACACATTTCGATTTCCTGTCCTTTATTTATCTTGCAAACTTAATTTCTTGCAAATTTGGGGTTTTCGCACTTTCTTGCAATTTAATATTCTCTTTTCTCGATTCGATACTTTACTGCTTTGTTTGATTCGAGCATTTTAGACACAAAATACCAAAAATAGGATTTCTTGATACTTATAGTTTTCGACTCTCATGCACATTTTCGATTGAAAATCAAATTGCTAGCCTAAGTAAAAAAGAACTTACATGGTAGAATTTCGATTAGGACCAAAATATCCTTAGGATCGAAATCGATCAAAATTCCACCGTAAACAGTAATAATACAAAATAAAAATAAAATATAAACGATTTATTTTCTCTTTTTAAGTAGTTTAATACACATAACATTTGTAACCATTTCTGTCATTACTTCGTATTTTTCTCGATTTTCTGTAACTCTTTTCCCGTATCAACCTCCCCTACGTTCTCTGATTCCTCGATCTTTTTCTACTTCCTTATCTCTATTTCGATTTTTTAAGCTCATTTCCCATTGTTCCGTTGTTTTCCTTGTCCTACGAATTTTTTTTCTCCCTTTTATCAATATTCTCATGAACCTTCAATTTTCATACTCTGAACATATTACCTTGAGTTTTTTTAATCTCTTTTTCTTTTGGATTTTCAATTTTTATTAACATTTGGATTTTCAAATTCATATTTGTAATCTTAGTATTCTTTCCAACTAATTTTCTTAATCCATTTGTAAATTTACGAAAATGACATTATAATCTACCATATATTCTTCAAACCATTTTATTTATAAATCATACATTCTTCGCAGAGATAATTTTGTATCAGAACATAAAATTATAATTATTTGTTATAAAAAATAATTAGAATAATTGCAATCGAGTTGAAAAGTGGCTAAATAAATAATATTTTAGACAACAAAATATTATGTTATTGAAATCACGTACCCAGAAAGTGCAGGAGAAAGAGACCAAACCCAGGTATGACCGCCACTGAATTGAACTGTAATATGTTATTTATTTCTTGTCATTTTCTTCCTGGGCAGGTAATGTGCAATCACAAAATACTTCGAAGAAGTCATGTGATAAAATATATGCAAAACGTGTCACAATTAGTTTAATGATTTTTTTAATTTGGAATTTAGTTTTTTCGAAAAAAATAATAGATGTTATTTTGAATCTTTAATAAATAAAATCTATAACACGACCATACTTTTTTTACCCTCTCGGTTATGAGCATCCGATTCAATGAATTGAACCAAAAATAGGTCGTTAGTCAGAATAAATCCATAAAACTAGTGAATAGAAAACCACACTGATAAAAGTCAATCAGTCTTTTATACTAGTTACAAATTCTTTTTACTCAATATAATATACAAATTTATTTTAATGTAACTTTTGTTTGAAAATATTTATAGAATTGTATTAAAACATATTCCATACAAAGGTATTTGTCGGAAATTATCCTTGTGCATGAAACAATCTTGTAAAAAAGCATTTTTACTTATTTCTGTATAGTTTTAAATCATACAAAAGTATGTATAATTAAGTAATGTAAAATCTTTAAAGTATATATATATTAACAGAAAAAATTATTTCATTTTTTTATAACATTAAAATTTTTTAATGATAGTTTATTGACTTCGTTGTTTACTTGGATCATAACATGCTCGTGGATGACTATTTAATTATATGCATGGCTGGATAATATATTAGTTTAATGATAACTAATAAATGGATGTACCTTCACCAAGAAGAGGCAAAATACAGATACCACCACCAGGGTATTTTTTATATAAATTTTTTTATGGAAGAGGAAGTTACGATCAAGGGAATAGAGATGTATGCTCCATTATTTTTTGTCAGATACTATGAAGTTCCATAATCTCAGGCTTCATCTAATATGCAATCCTAAACTTTTCCCCATTTTATTCTTTCCTTTTTGTCACTATTATTGATGTAAAATATTTACCATCTACATTTCTAGTTTGTATTCTTATGTTTTTCTCTACCCACCAAATATTGAATTGAAATTACCTTTTCTCTTTGTCTATCATATCTCTCTTTTTTTCTTTTTAAAAAAAGCTTTGTTAAAATTTAAAATTCTCTCTCATATAGAAACATTCTTTTATAATTATATTAACCAGAATTACTTACATTTTTTAGTATTTTTAATATAAATTCAAATAATATTTTTTTTATGAACATGGTGTCTTAAAATTTTGTCTTACATTAATATAACTTGATCTAGTTTAATCTTAAACCTTAAATTCAATACATCAATGAATTGTATCTAATATAAAAATTTCAAAAATATTTATTATGACTAAAGTAAAAAGACAAAAGATATTTGTAAATAATTTAAATTACATATATATTTTTTATTTTATATCGTCTTTAAGTCAAAATTTGAATGGATGATAAATGCAAGGATGGCATTTTTTTTATTTTAATTATTTAAGAGATAATAACTTTTAAAAATTACAGCAGTTTATAAATAACAGCAAAGCTAACAAGTTAATTTCATTTGCCTTTTTAGTATTATCCTCTCTATATAATTGATATTTTACTTCGATAATGCAGTAATCTTTCTTGATACTAATGTAAACGTTTAATTTTTCAGATTATCAAAATAAAAAGCAAATTCTAATTAAGAAATAACATTAAAAAAAAAAAAAACTTCGTCTAAGATTCTAAATTATATATCCTGTTGGAGACATATCCCCCCAAAATTAGGTCACAGATAATTTTATATCCTCCTAGAAAAGGTAGAACAGAAAATGATATCTGTCCACATGTTTGAAATCTAGCTTTTTGACAAAATGGAAGAGAAGCATATTCCAGGGGACACCACATGCTACACATGTCTCTTTGGACCACTCATTTCACATCAACAACCACACAAAGTTCAACAAATTATGCAACAAAGAAATCAATAGATTCACCCACATGTGTAATTCAAAATTTCAACTATCATTTTGGGTAGATACATTATACCTACATGGTGCTATCATGGAGCATACATCCATTTGTGGACCCAAATCAAAATCAACCACTCCCTTACAAATTAACAACTATATTTTGTCCTCTTAGGCCTTATTTTAGAGGAGAAAATTTTGATTGAGAGACTAGCAATATTAAATGTAACCTTAAACAATTGAAATTTTACTTCTTCCTACTAAATTATGTCATCTAGCAATAAAATAATGTTATTTATGGTTTGTTTGGGTATGAGGAGGTAGAACAATAGTTATGGAAGATGGAGCGAGAAAAAAAAATTATTTGGGATGGTTTGATTTAGTTTTTAAAAATAATTTTATAAATCAATTTTAAATAACTATCTTTGAGAATAAGTTAAAGAATTTATCTGGCAACTTCAATTTGAAAACTATTTTGGATAGAAAAGAATAAAATCAATTGCCATAAAGAGTCATGATAATGTTTGAAATGACATAAAAGAAAAACTCTATCACAACATAAATGAATGATGTAATGCAACTATTAATAAATACACACATGAAAATAAAAATCTAGAAGAATAAACACATTTCATCAGTTTTGTTATTTTAGCTCTAAAAACTAAAAAAATAAAAATTGTTTTCAAAAACAATTTTAACAAAATAGTTATTGCACAACTTTTTAGTTTTTTTAAAATTAAAAAAATGAAAATTATTAAAAAAAAAATAAGCAAACCCTTCAACAAGACTAATTTTTTGTTAAATAAAATGACTCAATTTAAGAGGGAGATGTGATAGTTTTTTTTTTTTTTTTTTTAATTTTAGAAGGTTTTATAGTAAGTTGCATGCTAAATTTATACCGGTCATTTATTGATTAATGGCGTTATCTGATGACAAAACAATTTATATATACAAAATATATGACTTAACTAGTAAAGTAAGAAATAATTAATCTATGCAAGAACACAAAATATATAGATGCAAGAAAAGAAAGTGGGATTGCACACATAAGAATTAAAATTGGTTCGCCATCTAATTTAGAGTTACATTTAATTATTTAATCTTATCAACTACACAATTCACCAGATATCTTAAAATGCATAAGAATCTTATCTTAGAAAACAAGATATAAGTAATCTTGAATTACAATATTACTACCTTGCATAACGTGAAACAATATCACGAGACTAACTCTTTACCATATTAGTCAAGAATTTATCCAACAAAACCAGTTAGACCAAGAAGCAGTCTTGTATTTCGCAAGACCTCATAGTCATTGCATCAAACAATGCTATTTGACTAGTATTAACAACACAACCAAAAACCATGATCTTTGTCACACTTATCAAGAACACAATCAAGTTACACTATTTAACTAAAACTTAAAAAGAAAAAGATATTATATGACAACAGATATGTGTTTATCAAGTGTATTTCATCTTTCTCACTTGATGAAATGTCAAACTTGAAGAACTCATTGAGATCAAGTTTTCAAAAATGATTTTCTCTCATGGAAAGTTTTAAATAGGTTAAATGTACAGAGTTTTAACTTCTCAAAAAATTTGAAAACAAATGTTAATTAAGTGTCAGCTCTTTCGTAGCCATGCTTATGTAAGACCAACTAAGATTACCAAATATAGTTAAAAAATGAATTAACTAATAGAATGATAAACTAATGACGTGACAGATGATAAAGACTATCAAATAGAGATCAACTAATAAAGACTGCTAGATACAACTAGAAAATGAATAGTTGATGGTATTGGTACGTAAAACTAATAATAATAAGTTAATTAGTTTTAAAATATTTATTGGAATGTTTTGTAATGATAAGTTAATTAGTTTTAAAATATTTATTGGAATGTTTTGTAATGGTTGAAAGTTTTGAAACTGTTGTTGTCGCTGCCGTCAAAACGAGGGCGGTCAGAGTGACGCAATGGTTTCCGACTCTCTTGATTTTTTCGTTTTTATTGGTGTGATTACAACGCCTTTAGGTTGTCCGATAACCGGGCTGAACCTAAGGGTGATGTTTTCGAAAGGGCGTTCTTGGGTTGTCCGATAACCGGGCTAACCCAAGAACTAGTTTTGAAGGGTTCTGTGGAGTCGCCACCGATGTTTTTACCGGAAACATCGGAAAAGGAGTCAAAAGGCGTTGGTTTTCGAAAAACCAACTTTGGTCGTTAGAACCAGAGTTGGGTAAGGGAGTTAGTTACGTGCAAGGGAAGTGTTAGTTCCCTTACGACGCCCCTTTCGGGTTTCCTATGATAGGCCAGTTATTTTAAAATAATTAAACCGATGAAAATACGCTTTTACCCTTTTATTTGCGGAATTTAAATTATGACTACATGGCCCTAATGTCTATTGCATAATTTAAAATAAAGCGGTAAAAGATAGAGAGAGAAAGTGGAAAGCTCCGAGGCTAGCTTTCTATTAATTCTTTCTGAAAATAGGGTGCTTTGCGGCAGCCCTTCACTCTACACAGCGTCGAAAACCTCTCGAAACGCTAAAAAAACTCTTAGAAACGCTCAGAAACTCCGAAAATGCTTCGGAGGGATTCTAGAGAGAGAATCTAATGATGTGACTAGAGAGAGAATGGAAGATTTGTGTGAAATGAGGGGAATGGCGCGGCTATTTATAGGGATTCGCGCCTGTCAGGTCGAGACGGCCGTCTCGTCTAACAAGGTCGAGACGACCGTCTCGCCAAACGAGACGGCGGTCTCGCCACTTGCGCGAGGCGAGACGACGGTATCGAATCCGAGACGGCGGTCTCGACCTTAAAAGGCGAAAATCCTTATTTTTATGCCAAAAAACCCTCCTATCCTAGTATGGGGCCTAATAGTCTCTCCTAGTGGCTTCTTAGGCTTCATCCATCTTCGAATAGAAGGTCTTCTGGTCTTTATTAGGAGGCCGGGCAAGATTTGGGGTCTACAGCTGCCCCCCTTTACCCGACTAGTCGACTGCTGGCCTATTGTGCCAAGGAGATCGACTGGAGGGTAAAGGAGTTGACCCTCTTGCCCGGTTGTCCTTCAGATGCTCCGTCTTGGTGGCGGTTGATCTTCCGGGAAGAAGTGTGCTTCTAGGATGCTCCTTCTGGTGGTAGCTGATCCCTTCGGATGATAAGTACGAACCCCCATCTGGTTTGACAAGTATGAACCCTCGCCCGGTAAGCCCCCTTTTGTAAGGCCTGATGAGTATACACCCCCATCTGGTGTTTGGCAAGTATGAACCCTCGCCCGGTAAGCCTCCTTTTGTAAGGCCTGATGAGTATACACCCCCATCTGGTGTTTTGCCTCTGGATGCTCCTTCTGGCTGTAGCCGATCCTTTAGCTGTGGTGGCGTCTTACTGCTCTAGCTCATGCACCGATGTTGAGGTGTGTTCTCTCGTCTTCTGAGATTTGGTCATCCGGTCTGCGCCGGGGATTTTGTTGTTGTTCATCCAGCTTGTTAATTGCTGGGGATTCTTTGTTTTTGATCTTTTGATGGTATTTACCCGACTCTTGTTGGTTGGTCGGGTGGTCTTTGTTAGCTTGTTTTAATCCTGCCTTTTTCTCGCGGTTTTATCTCTTTTTCTCTCGCGATTTTTGGATTTTGGATTTTTCTTGAGCGTACGTCTTTTTACTCTTAGTTTCTTTTGGTTACACTGACTTTTGAAAAGGATGGCAAAGAGTGCATGAAATGAAAATTTTATTTATAAGGGAAAATTTTATTACAGCAGCTTTATTTTCTAAGCACTATCCCTAATGTTGAACATTCAAGGACTTGATGTTGCACTTGATGGACATGAAGATTGTTCATTTTGATGATGATTCAAGAACTCAAAGACTTAGAGTGTTGAAGACTTGTTTTGTATTGTAATAACTCTGTTTTAATTAGATTGAGTCTGTAATATTAGAGTTTGAGATAGCCGGTACATAGTCTGCACCTTAGAAGCTTCAAAAAGCTAAAATTTATCATCCAGGCTCGACTTTAATCGATTAAATAGGGAAATAATCGATTAAAACAATGAGAAAACCATTTTCTGTATCTGCTCACTGGTTTAATCGATTAACAGGCCTGTTAATCGATTAAAACAGTGTGTTTTGGGGTTCTGTTGATTTTGGCTCTGTAATAATCGATTAATACTTCATTTAATCGATTATTTCAGTCAGATTTTGATTTTTAACTTCAAATCAACCCTATTTTCGAAAACCCTTTTCCCAAGAACCCTAATTCCGAAATTCCCAAACCCTAATTTCTCTACTTAAGCTTCTCTATGGCACTCAGAAAATTAGAACAACCTTTTTCATACAAAAGTTAAGTGTTGTGAGTGGCAGAGAACTGTTTGTTGCAAGAAAAAGGGGCTTTCGAAACCTGGTGTGGGCTAGAAGTGATAAGAATCACTAAGTGGAGTTCTTAGTGGATTGTGTGTTGTGCCGTCTCTAGGGAAAGTTGTTCATCATCTCTTGTGGATTTCAAGAGAGGTGTTTTCTTATCTTTATCTTTTCATTGTAATTTGTTTGTAACAATTGTGATTATAGTGACAACGTTAATCCTCTCTTTGAGTGATTAACAACTGGACGTAGGGTCTTTTGATCCGAACCAGTATAAATCCTTTGTGTAAGATTCTCTTCTCTTCTCTATTTACATTTACACAGTTTTTAATCGGTAAAATTTGGGGAAATTTTTGAAAACCTAATTTTTATTAAGAAACCAATTCACCCCCCCTCTTGGTTTTTGTCCGACCACGCAAACATTCCGCTGCGCGATTCTAACAAGTGGTATCAGAGCTTGCTTTGATAGTCATTCAAACTTTTCAAAAATGGCCGGACAAAATCAAACTTTTGCCGAAGGTGCATCTATCAACAGACCCCCACTTTTTGCGGGTCAAAATTATCCTTTTTGGAAGGTAAGAATGCAAATCTTTTTAGAGTCTGTTGATAGAGGCGTTTGGGACGCTATTTTAAACGGTCCTTTTATTCCTAAAGTTTTTGAAAATGGAGTAGAAGTACCAAAACAATTTTCTAGATGGTTGGATGAAGAAAATAGGAAAGCCCAATATGATGTTAGGGCTAGAAATATAATTTCATCTGCTTTAACCCTTGACGAGTTTTACAGGATCTCCAGAGTGCTCAAGAAATGTGGGATAAATTAAGAGTAACTTATGAAGGAACCGATGATAGTGACTCGATTTCAGAGTCAAGTGATCTGGAAATAGAAGCTAACATTTGCTTGTTGGCAAAAGACAATATATCTTCCGACTTTGAGGTTAGTGATTTTGACTCATCCTCAAGTGATGATGAAAATGATTTTGATGAATTACAAAATGCATATAATGAAATGTTTAGTGCCTTTAAGGACTTGAAAAATGAATACAAATCTGTGAAAAAGAGTTTGAATAGATCCGAAAAAGAGGTAGAGTCCTTAAAAACGAAAATTACATGTTTAGAGGAAAAGGAAACCTTAGAAACGAAAATTGTATGCATAGATGAGAATGATGATAAGAATATGACATGTGCATCTTGTAAAGAGTATGAGTATGACATAGATATTCTTAATCATCTACTTGATAAAGCCGAAAAGGAGATAAGTGATTTTAAGAAGGATAAAACTATTTTTGCTCAAAATAGTGTAAATTATCAGGTTCCTTTGAAAAAGCCTAAAAGGAAAAATAAAAGAGTATGGGTAGAAAAAGGAACTAGAACATCTATGGTTAAAAATTCATCATATTCTAAAATTACATCTAATGCATGCTTTTATTGTATGAAACATGGTCATACTTCAAATAGATGTAAAATCAAACATTTTAGTGTTCCTAAAGGAAAATATATTTGGGTTCCTATAGTTAAATGAATTGTTTGTCTCTTGTATTTATTCAAAGAAAATTGATCATTTAGTATGCTTTGAATAGGATGCTCATTAGGTCAATTATAAAATCAACTCCCTATGAATTGTTAAATGGTAGAAAGCCTAATGTTGCTCATTTGAAAATTTTTGGATGTAAGTGCTTTGTATTAAATAATTGAAAGGACAACTTAGGAAAATTTGACTCTAAAGCCGATGAGGGCATTTTCTTAGGTTATTCATTAACTAGCAAGGCTTACAGGGTGTTTAATAGAAGAACTTTGAATATAGAAGAATCTATTCATGTTACTTTTGATGAGATTGTAGACCTTGGGGGAAATCCTCTTGAGTCAAATAAAGAATTTGCAGGTGATGATGAATATATAAGAGAGGATCTTGATGAATTGTATTTGGAAGAAAATGAGCCTTCTCAAACGCCGGAATTAGCAAAAGAATGGCAATCACCTAGAGGACTCTCAATGGACAATATCATAGGTGATATCTCAAAAGGGGTAAGAACTAGAAATATGACTAATTTTTGTATGTCTGTAGCTTTTGTGTCACAGATTGAACCCAAAAACGTTGAGGAAGCGCTTAAAGATGAACAATGGTGCATAGCCATGCAAGAAGAACTTAACCAATTTGAAAGGAATCAAGTCTGGGAATTAATCCCAAGGGAAGAATCACATCAAGTTATTGGAACCAAATGGGTGTTTAG
The DNA here is from genome assembly GCA_963425845.1 of Sphenostylis stenocarpa. Lineage (NCBI taxonomy): Eukaryota > Viridiplantae > Streptophyta > Magnoliopsida > Fabales > Fabaceae > Sphenostylis > Sphenostylis stenocarpa. Next base: position 37,661,182 of record OY731401.1, read on the forward strand.
AAATAAGCTTGATGAAGATGGGAACATAACAAAGAATAAAGCTAGACTTGTTGCCAAAGGCTATTGTCAAGAGGAAGGTATAGACTATGATGAAACTTATGCTCCTGTTGCCAGGTTAGAGGCTATACGCCTACTTCTTGCTTATGCATCTTTGATGAAATTTAAATTATATCAAATGGATGTTAAGAGTGCATTTTTGAATGGTTTTATTAAAGAATAAGTTTATGTGGAGCAACCCCCTGGTTTTGAAGATTTTAGTTTTCCTAATCATGTTTTTAAATTAAAGAAAGAATTATATGGGTTGAAACAAGCTCCTAGATTTTGGTATGAAAGGCTAAGTAGTTTCCTAACATCAAATGATTTTTCTAGAGGAAAAATTGATTCTACACTATTTATAAAGAAAGTTAAAGAACATATCTTATTGGTCCAGGTATATGTTGATGATATTATTTTTGGATCAACTGATAATTCGTTATGTGTAGAATTTGCTAAGATAATGCAGGAAGAGTTTGAAATGTCTATGATGGGAGAATTGACATTCTTCCTTGGACTACAAATCAAGCAACTTAAAGATGGCATTTTCATCTCTCAAACCAAATACTGCAAAGAGATCCTTAAAAAGTTTGGAATGGACACCTCTAAGGAAGCTAACACACCCATGGGAACTTCATGCTATCTAGACAAGGATGAATCAGGTTTGGAAGTTAATCAATCTATGTATAGAGGTATGATAGGTTCACTCGTTATACTTAACCGCAAGTAGACCCGATATTATGCATTACGTCAGTGTGTGTGCTAGATTTCGAGCTTGTCCAAAAGAATCTCACCTAATTGCAGTAAAACATATTTTAAAATATTTAAAAGGAACTACTCGGTTTTGGTTTATGGTATCCTTCGATGCTTGTAGTAGTTTAATAGGATATTCTGATGCTGATTATGGTGGATGCAAAATTGATAGGAAAAGTACTAGTGAGACATGTCATTTGTTAGGTTCATCCTTAGTATCATGGCATTCTAAGAAACAAGCTTGTGTTGCTTTATCTACCACTGAAGCTGAATATATTGCAGCTGGTAGTTGTTGTGCTCAAATTCTGTGGATGAAACAACAGTTAGAAGATTATAGTATATTTTTAAATGACATACCTTTGATGTGTGATAATACGAGTGCAATTAATCTTACTAAGAATCCAAGTAATGCACTCTAGGACTAAGCACATAGAAATTAGGCATCACTTTTTGAGAGATCATATCAGCAAAGGGAACTGTAAAATAAAATACGTTGATACAAAGCATCAATTAACAAATATTTTTACTAAGCCTCTACCCAAAGATAGATTTTATGATCTTAGAAGAGACTTAGGGATATTAGAAATAGCTTAAATTCTGCTTATTGAGACAGTTTTTGGATGATTGTAATGTTAAAATTCATTATACAGGATGTTCATAGTTTATCATGTGTTAAAACCTCAAAAATATGATGTACTCTCTGGAATAATCGATTAATTGGAGTTATAATCGATTATTTGCATCCAAAACACTCAAAATAGGGCATTCCTCTCTGGATTAATCGATTAATTCGATAATTAATCGATTAAATACAGAATTAATCGATTATCTGCTCAATTTAATCGATTAAATGACTCTGGCACTGGTTTAATCGATTAAACTGAGTTTTAATCAATTAAACCTGGCAAGTTTGGCTTCCTAGCCGTTGCCAACGGATCTCTTGACCTATATTCACTTCCATATGACCGTTGGACATGCTTGATTATAAATAGGGGCCTCCATATCACTTCTACTCACTTCTATCTCTTGAAATCAAGCTTTCTTACCTTATTCTAGCTAAATTGCCCTCTTCTCACTACACTTAGCTTTCTAAATCTTCTTGTTATTCCTCTAATCTTTCAATGGCCTCATCTTCTCGTGCTAAGATCCCTACTAGAAGAAGATCTGCACCCTCATCTCGTCCCCATCCTAAATCTGTAGAAGGATGGATTTCTGATACAGATGGCCAACAAGAATTTCTGACCTACTGGAAGGAACGTGCTATTATTTCTCCTAAGTTTCTTATTGGTGAGAAATTCATCAATAGGGGATTCAATTTTCCCAACCTTCTTGAAATTCAAAGAGTTCTTCCCTTTATCCAAATGCAAGGTACGTATTATCCTGACCTTGTTAGGGTATTTTACTCTAGATTTAAATTTAGAGATCAAATTGCTACCTCTAGAGTAAAAGGCGTCACAATTATTCTTGACGATGATATTTGGGAAAACGTCGCTCACTTTCCAATTAGAGAAGATGCTATTAACATTTATGGTGAGCTAGATGATTTTGACAGGTTCTTAGCTTACCGTTCTTTTCTGCGAAATCCCTCCATGGAGATTGGGCGTCTCCTTCTTGTTGGACCTCTAAAGAAGGAGGAATGCATGATTCTACATCTAATTGTCTGGATCCTCTGTCCCCGGGCTACAAATCATGCTCAATGTTCTTCAATTGATCTTAGGATTATTCATGCCATAATGAATAATGAGCCCTTAGATTGGGGCGTTCTTGTCACCATGACTATGTTAAAATCCAAACGCCATCCCACTTTCAAAATTCCATATGCTCTCCTTGTCTCTCGGATTCTTGAACACAAAGGAGTAAATGTCGAAGGTGAACAAACAGTAAGAACAAATAACTTAAATTGCATGCTTAACAGCACATTGATCCAACTACAAATGGTGCGTGTCAACGACATCTATGTTCACAAGGATGACGTTCCGAATCAAGGTGGTGACAATGAAGATTCTGATGAAGATATGCCTCCTGCTGCTGAGTTTCCCTCTGATCAAATCCAAAGTGTTGGAACTTCCTCTACTCATCATGAAACCCGACAATCCATGGAAGACATGTTATCTGACATGAATCAGAGGATGCAGTCATTCTTCACTCTTTCTGGAGTACGACATGAGGAAATAATTCGTCGTATATCTGATGTAGATGATAAAGTGTGCCGTTTAGAAAATAGATTTGATGCACACTTTCATAGTGATGATAGTGAAGAATTTTAAATTTGTTGTTATTTCTTATATTGTAATGAATGCTTTTCTTTGAAATAAAATGCGATGTTTTGTTATTGCTTTGATTGAGGCAGAGTTTTCTCTAAATTATGCATATTTTGAGGGGGGAGATTTTATGTTTGTAATAGATAAATTATTTTTTATTCTAATCAAAATAGGGGGAGAAAATATTTAAAGCCTAATATGATTGTTTTTAAATATTATCTGGTATATTATCTGGTATGTTTAATGTGTTTGTTAGTATGACAGATAAAACAGGTTATTACAAGGCTTTAAAAAGATAATTTTGATCATCATCAAAAAGGGGGAGATTGTTGAACATTCAAGGACTTGATGTTGCACTTGATGGACATGAAGATTGTTGATTTTGATGATGATTCAAGAACTCAAAGACTTAGAGTGTTGAAGACTTGTTTTGTATTGTAATAACTCTGTTTTAATTAGATTGAGTCTGTAATATTAGAGTTTGAGATAGCCGGTACATAGTCTGCACCTTAGAAGCTTCAAAAAGCTCAAATTTATCATCCAGGCTCGGCTTTAATCGATTAAATAGGGAAATAATCGATTAAAACAGTGAGAAAAACCATTTTCTGTATCTGCTCACTGGTTTAATCGATTAAACCACCTGTTAATCGATTAACAGGCCTGTTAATCGATTAACAACCCTTTTAATCGATTAAAATAGTGTGTTTTAGGGTTCTGTTGATTTTGGCTCTGTAATAATCGATTAATACTTCATTTAATCGATTATTTCAGTCAGATTTTGTTTTTTAACTTCAAATCAACCCTATTTTCGAAAACCCTTTTCCCAAGAACCCTAATTCTGAAATTCCCAATTCCCAATTCCCAAACCCTAATTTCTCTACTTAAGCTTCTCTATGGCACTCAGAAAATTAGAACACCCTTTTTCATACAAAAGTTAAGTGATGTGAGTGCCAGAGAACTGTTTGTTGCAAGAAAAAGGGACTTTCGGAACCTGGTGTGGGCTAGAAGCGATAAGAATCACTAAGTGGAGTTTTTAGTGGATTGTGTGTTGTGCCGTCTCTAGGGAAAGCTGTTCATCATCTCTTGTGGATTTCAAGAGAGGTGTTTTCTTATCTTTATCTTTTCATTGTAATTTGTTTGTAACAATTGTGATTATAGTGACAGCGTTAATCCTCTCTTTGAGTGATTAGCAACTGGACGTAGGGTCTTTCGATCCGAACCAGTATAAATCCTCTGTGTAAGATTCTCTTCTCTTCTCTATTTACATTTACACAGTTTTTAATCGGTAAAATTTGGGGAAAATTTTGAAAACCTAATTTTTATTAAGAAACCAATTCACCCCCCCTCTTGGTTTTTGTCCGACCACGCGAACATTCCGCTGCGCAATTCTAACACCTAAGGGCTATCATCTGGAGACGATCCATAGGAGGGGAATTGCCAGTACATATGTTCCCGGAATTCTGCTTGTTCCCGGGCTTCCTCGCGATACTCTTGTTGGAATGTGGCCCAGTCTTGCCTCATCCCCTCTTGGCACTAGTAGATTGTCTCTAGTCTTGTGTCAAAGGCTTCCTGCCTTAGGGACAATTGTTCTTGCCGCACAGACATCTGATCAAATTGCTGGCATAGATCGTAGATGTTGCGGTTTACGCCAGCAAAATCATCTGTGTATTGCTGCAGTTGTTGGTGCTGATGTGGCTGCTGTTGGAAATCGGGAGGTGTCGGGAGATCGTGCATTGCCACGATGTCCTGGAGATCTAGGGCGAAGTCCAGCGAGGGATGAAGGACCAACTGGGTCCCATGACGCATTAGCATCCCCATACTGACGAGTACCGACCCGTTGATGGACTCGGATCGGAGGCTGGGGGTCAGTTCTTCCCTGCCAGCACATCCCCATTTTTCTGCCAGGGGAGTGATAAGAGGAGCCATGAGGACGGCTCCCACTGGTCTACTCCCGAAGTCCTTGAGGGCCCTCAGGAAGAAGTAGCCAGGGTTGCACCACCGCCTCTGACTCATGCAGTAAAGTACAAAGAGGTCTGGGAGGGTTACCTTCCCCTGGCTCTCTTTGCGCCCATGCACAGTCCCAGCCAGTAGCTTGTGGCAAATGCGGAGTGCCGGGGGGAGTGTTGAGCCCTTCATCAGCGTGGGCAGCGTGGGCGACCTGGTAAGCTCTTCCCACATTTCGCCGGCAGTGAGGTTGGTGGGGCGTGCGCAGATGGCTTCCCGGTACTCCCGGGTTAGCACGTCCTCTGGTCGGACGAACCTAATGCTCACATTGAATTCGTCGAGAGTGGTGGTTCGGTACGTCCCACCCATAAAGTATGTCACCATCTTCGTTGGTGACAGGCCCGGGACCATGGAGGGAGCCTCGGCGTAGGAGATGGAGGCCAGGAACTCCAGTACTGCTTGAGGGTACACGTGGATAGGTGGAGACTGCAGCAGGAAGCCCCACCCGATGCTGTCGATATGGGCCCGGACATCGTCCTCCCACCCAAACTCGGCGAGGATGCCGAAGTCTAGCCTGAGCATGATGCCATGTGTAACCCCTGATGTGCTCGAGCCGGGCCTGGTGCGGCGGAGAGAGTTGAGTGGGGTCCTAAGGGGCTGGTGCCGAGGAACTGCTAGCGCCGGCAACGCCTCTCCTCTTTCTAGACTGACTTCCACGGAACATTTTGATCAGAAAGTGCTCGGAAGTGAGATATCAGAGAGTTGGAGGTTCTGGGGTGCAGAGGAGTTGTGAGGGATCCTCCACACGCCTCCCCTATTTATAGGGAAAAAATTGATTTCGGGACCGCCGTCTGGGAAGTCGAGACGGCGGTCTCGATTTTTTGCAGGTCGAGACGACCGTCTGGGTCCTCGAGATGGCGGTCTCGACTTTGGCCTTAAGCGAGACGGCCGTCTCGCCAAGTGGGACGACGGTCTCGTGTTTGGCCAAGTCGAGACGGCGGTCTCGTTGGTCGAGACGGTGGTATGGGAATCCGGACGGCCGTCTCGATTAAAAGGGTTTTTTTTTTGTTTGAAAGTAGAAAGGAAATAGGACCTGGTTCAAAAACATTTCATGCATGCAATGTTTTTATGTTTGATGTCCTATAATGCCTATTTTAATTAATTTTTTAGAAGGATTTAACTAACGTGTCTCGTAGCATCGAGTGCCTCCTGATCTGTCGTGCTTACACTTGGCTGTACCATGCCGGACTTCTTGTGACCGAAGGATAACTTGTTTTTTTCTTTTTCCTTTCTTGTAGAGCACTCTTTGCCATGTAGTGTCTTTTTTTCTCCACTCTAGGGGTTTCAATCCTCTTGTTGACTATACGCCTCCATATTCCCAAATTAATCATTAGAATATTGTTGTGAAGGTCAAGAGAAAAGAAGTAAAGAGGCAAACTCAATGGCTTGTGTTTTAGAAGGTTGATTTTTATTTAGAAAGTGGTTTTTGTAAGCATGGTTGGCTAGGGTTAGGCTTAGGTGTTTAGGTTTCGTCTAAGCAAACGTTTTTTCCCCCTTTTTGTATTTGCGCCTTAGTTTTAATTGCATTGCTTCTTATGCCTAGCTGATCTCCCTAGATCGCCCTTTGGGTTTTCGAACTAGGATATTGTGTTTTGGCCCTAACTTTTGTCTAGGTTCCTTCTTTTTGTGTTTTTTTTTGGGGAATCCTAGCGGACCTTATTTTGTAACCCTAACTTTTTCCTAGGCTACCCTTTATTGTTGTTCGGGTATCCTACCGGGTCGACCCTATCTTTTGCGTAGCCCCCTTAGTGGGTTTCCTACCGGGTATTTTGCCCTTTTCTTTGGCCTTTTGCCTCTATGGGCTTTTCTTTTTTGTGTATTTATTTTTTTGTTCACAATATTGGCGAAGCATGACTTTTTTTTTATAGTGAGGTAAAGTCTTATTTTTTTGTGCTTCTAATCAACTAGCATGACTGTAATGGCAATGGCGAATGTTGATTATTTGGATGCGCTTTTTATTCTTCTCTTTTTTCGTTTACTTAGACAGGGTTATTTTTGTGGTCTAGTCAGAAATAGAAAGAAGAGAAGCAGATAGTAAGAAGTATTCTTTATTAATTAATAAGGGAATATGTGCCCTGAAATGCCCGGGGGTCGGGCTAGCCCCGGGGGATAATCTCTAACAATCATGGGGTTTACACCCCTTAAATGAAGAAAAAGATCTCCTAATGACTAGGGTAGCTCTTGACGCTTGTACTCCTCCACTTCGGAAAATTTGGTTGAGTGTGCTGAGGGGATTGTCTTTGAATTCTGGGGGTTCCCTCATGCCTTGGGAATTTGCCCCCAGTTCTTGGCCAGGATGGTAGCCATGCTTCAACATCATGCGAGCTACCTTTGCATTTTGGGGAAGTCTTTCGATATTGGCAATTTCGAGCGCTTGAAAAGATGTTTCAAGGGCCTTTTCAGCCGCATCCACATAAGGTTAGGTGGACGGTCCACTGATCAGGATATCATCTTCTGCTTGGACCGTGACCAATTTGTCATCCACTATGAACTTGACTTTCTGGTGGAGCGTCGAAGGTACTACCTTAGCGTCATGAATCCAAGGCCTGCCGAGGAGACAACTGTATGCTGGAGTAATATCCATTACATGGAAATCGACGTTGAAGATAGTGGGTCCAACTTGGATTGGCAAATTAACTTCTCCCACTACTTCTTGTTTTGATCCGTCGAAGGCTCGAACGATAGTGCTGCTTGGGCGCAGACGGGTTCCTTGGATAGTCAACTTGTCCAGTGTGCACTTGGACATCACGTTCAAGGATGACCCGTTATCCACAAGAACTTTGGCGATGAGGTATTCCTTGCACTTGACTGAGATGTGCAAGGGCTTGTTATGGTTTGATCCCTCGAGGGGGAGTTCTTCCTCTGTGAAGGTGAGGTGATCGCTTGCCATAATGTGACCCACGATCCTCTCAACCTTTTCTTGGGATATGGTATGAGGTACATGCGCTTCGCTCAAGACCTTCAGTAGGGCGTTTCTGTGCGGTTCCGAGCTCATTATTAGAGATAACAACATTATCTTTGTAGGTGTACGATTGAGCTGGTCAATAATGGAATACTCGCTTTGCCTTATAAACTGGAGTAATTCCTCTGTCTCCTCCTTGGATTCCTTATTTTCTTTTTCTTTGGTATTTTTATTTTTTCCTTTATTTTTGAGGACATCTTCTTGAGAGTCCTTGGGGGAGTAGACTCTTCCACTTCTAGTCATGCCCCCAATGCCAGCTATATTCGTGATTTCCTCCTTTATTGGTGAAGATTCTCCATATCTCCACGGTACAACTTTATTTGATTCGTAGGGGCAAGGACGTGACATAAATAGTCGCACTGGCGTCCTTGCCCCCTCTTCCTTATTTTTGAGGACCAACGGTCGAGGCTTATTTTCCTCTTGTGGCGAGTCAACCGTTGGGAAAAGCTTGATTAGGAGTGACTTTCTCTCCATTCTTCTGATTTGGAAGACGTGTCAGTTAATCCTTCCTTTTTATTATCTTATTAATTAAGAATGAAGGAGGGGAAATTAAATATGCAAATGAATGATATGCATGCAAGTAGACAATTGTTGAATAAAGAAAAATTTCATTTATCTGTTAGAAGGTGTACATTCCCCTATTCCATACTACGAAGCAACTTTTGACAGAAACGAAAAAGTCTAAAGAAACCCACAGGCGGGTCTTGTTCCCTATGTAATTCCCTTTCGGCTTCTCGGACGTGACGAGCAAGTGCTTTGCTTTGCTTCTGGACCGCCTGGCTCATATCTTCACTATACTTTTGAGCCTCTTTAATCTTCGCCTCTTGATGGACGACCAAGGCTTGTAGTTCATCGAGTTTGGCAAGGGCTCGGTCCTTTTCTTGTAGTACTTGGCCGTACTGAGCTAGCCCGTCTCTTTCTTTACAGTGTAGCTCAGCGAGACTTTTGTTGAGTCTCCGATTGGCCTCTCGCTCTTGGCATATTTCTGACCGAGTCTTGGTGAGTTCTTGCAACAACTCCTTGATCGTCTGAGCCTGTTTTGCTGATTCGGCCTCAAGGCGTGCTGATTTGGAGGTTATTTCTTGAAGTTGACTATCCAAGCTGGTTCTAGCGACTTTGGATGCTCGGATAGCTTGCTCATTAGAGTCAGCACACTGATCCTTGAGGCGCTCTATTTCATGATCCTTTTTCTTGCATTGCCTTTGCAGACCGTCAATGGTGATGATAGATTCTTGCTCTCTTTCTTCAAGGGCCCTCATCTGGGCTCCCATGATTTCTATCCTCTGGGTCAAGGCGTCGACTTGAGCCTGCAACTCTTCACTATTGGCGCTTGTAACGAGTGAGGTGGATGGCAGAGACATCCCTCTTCTTTTTCTCCATACCTCGTAGTCACTAGAGACAGTCACTTGAGCTTTTCCTAGCTCTCTATCTCCCATAAAGACTAGTTTCTCCCATGCTTTTCTCACGGCTAGTGAGTTGGCGATTGTGCATGGGTCTCCGAAGAAACACAGTCCTCCGAGTTCCCCTCGAGAAATTGTAGTTTGAGTCCTCATGAGTTGCCTCATAGCTACTCTAGGTGAGTAGGCTATGCAACCCCTGAGTCCTATCAAGGGTACGTTCGGATAGTCTCCACATCTGATGAGGACTGGACCGAGTCGGAACCAAGGGCAGACCCAGGATAAGTTGTTGGCGTCCCATTGTTCCAACTGTCCCTCCATTCTGAAGTTAGGCGTCGGTGGAGAGGGATTTTGGAGAAGCTCCTCAAAGGGTCGGGGAACATCCCCATGTGACTAGAGGCGTAAAAATGTGTAATGCCCCACACAAATAGTAGTGAAGAGCAGCAGCAAAGTGTTTTTCCTTGCTTCTGGCGCCAGAATTCTACCGAGAGCAAGGTGTCGACAAGAATTGCAGGCAAGAGACTCTTCGAGTTCACGTCCCAGGCGAAGAAGGCGTCCATGACGACTTGATCCACTGTGTCGAGGTGGAAGGGAGACAAGATCGTTCCAAAAATGATTAAGGCCAGGGTTTTGTTAAAAGCGACCCACTCTGTCCTTTCAGCCAAGTTGGACAGGTGGTCTTCTAACATTGAGACTTTCCAACCCTGGATGTTCCCTTTTCTTATCAGGGCAGTCTGTCGGAAAGGAAGTTGAATGATGGCAGCGACTTGTGCTGCAAGAGTATACGCCCCGTGGCGGATATGGACCCCAGCTGATTTGGGCCATTTCAACATAATTTCGTACTCCTCCAAGATAGGCACCATATCGAACTGCGGAAATTCAAAGCATCGCAGACTGGAGTTCCAAAAGTGAATTAATACCCTGAGGAACACTTGATCGACACAGATCTTCAATAGGTCGAGAATCCGTCCATAGGATTTTTCAAAGTCGGCGCGGACCTCTGGTGGCATTAGCGCGCAAAGCCGTTCCAACTTCTCAGTATGGTATCGGGGAATATCCACCTTCTTCAATTGTCTACTAGTCCCCTCCATTTTCTAAAACCAAAATGCATGTTTTATGAAAATGATGCTTATTGAATGAATATGAGTGTTTATTATTTATCATGTTTTGTAGGGTATTTATGTATTTTTTTTGAAAAATAAACTACATATATGAATGATTTGGAATGTTTATGAATCGGGTCCCATTTATTGTTTTGAACTGGATTTTTATTTTTATTATTATTTATTATTATTATTATTTTTTATAGCCTTTTATCTCTTACGTCGGAACTGCGTGACTACTTAGCTTACAAAGAACCTAAAACCAGGCTAGCTAAAAGGCGGACTGTCCGAGATAAAAAATGGCTTTATGCGAAAAAAATATTTAGCGTCCCTTATCTCTTCTGTCGGAACTGCGTGGCTACTTAGCTTACAAAGAACCTGAAACCAGGCTAGCTAAAAGGAAGACTGTCCGAGATAAGGGTGTTTATTGTAAAAAAAAGTTTTTTTTTGTTTCTGTTGTTTGGTTATGCTATGCAACAGACAAATGCAAAAAACAAATGCACACACAATTTCGATCATCCACGAACAGGCGAGAAGTCGTTTTAATCACGAGGTAGGGTTTTCCTGCAGAAAAGTGATTTGGCGAAGGTAGGTTCTAATTGTTCTCACCAAGGCTAAGGCCCCCAAGGTGCCCCCATTATAGGGTCCCCACTCTCCAGCCTTCCAACCATGCTTAGCACTAAGGCCATAGTCAGTCTTTGTGCCAAAAGAGGAAGGTTATCGACTTGAGTGGTGGTTTTCGATCACACTGGTGGGCACAAGGCCATCACTACAGCGAACCGTACCTACCACCCGCTCCCTATGGATTTCTCACTTGCCCCCGGGTATAGAGGGAACTGTTGTGTGCAAGGGTTTGTGTACAGTTTGTATTGCAAACAATTGCATAAACGTAAACAAACAACAGTTATTAAAGCCAAGCATTAAAACATATTATAATACAAGGTAGGGTAAAAACGTAATTTTCTTGGTTTATTTATTTTTAAGCTGGCCCATCACTAAATGGGATCAACTCTCTAGGCTTCCCCAGTGGAGTCGCCATCTGTCGCTGCCGTCAAAACGAGGGCAGTCGGAGCGACGCGATGGTTTCTGAATCTCTTGATTTTCGCGTTTTTATTGGTGTGGTTACAACGCCTTTAGGTTGTCCGATAACCGGGCTGAACCTAAGGGTGAAGTTTTCGAAAAGGCGTTCTCGGATTGTCCGATAACCGGGCTAACCCAAGAACTAGTTTTGAAGGGTTCTGTGGAGTCGCCACCGATGTTTTTACCGGAAACATCGGAAAAGGAGTCAAAAGGCGTTGGTTTTCGAAAAACCAACTTTGGTCGTTAGAACCAGAGTTGGGTAAGGGAGTTAGTTACGTGCAAGGGAAGTGTTAGTTCCCTTACGACGCCCCTTTCGGGTTCCCTATGATAGGCCAGTTATTTTAAAATAATTAAACCGATGAAAATACGCTTTTACCCTTTTATTTGCGGAATTTAAATTATGACTACATGGCCCTAATGTCTATTGCATAATTTAAAATAAAGCGGTAAAAGATAGAGAGAGAAAGTGGAAAGCTCCGAGGCTAGCTTTCTATTAATTCTTTCTGAAAATAGGGTGCTTTGCGACAGCCCTTCACTCTACACAGCGTCGGAAACCTCTCGAAATGCTAAAAAAACTCTTAGAAACGCTCAAAAACTCCGAAAATGCTGCGGAGGGATTCTAGAGAGAGAATCTAATGATGTGACTAGAGAGAGAATGGAAGATTTGTGTGAAATGAGGGGAATGGCGCGGCTATTTATAGGGATTCGCGCCTGTCAGGTCGAGACGACCGTCTCGTCTAACAAGGTCGAGACGGCCGTCTCGCCTTGTAGAAATGGCGAGACGGTGGTCTCGCCATTCGCAGGTGGCAAGACGACTGTCTCGCCAAATGAGACGGCAGTCTCGCCACTTGTGCGAGGCGAGATGGTGGTTTCGCCACTTGCGCGAGGCGAGACGGCGGTCTCGAATCCGAAACGGCGGTCTCGACCCTAAAAGGCAAAAATCCTTATTTTTATGCCAAAAAACCCTCCTATCCTAGTATGGGGCCTAATCGTCTCTCCTAGTGGCTTCTTAGGCTTCATCCATCTTCGAATAGAAGATCTTCTGGTCTTTATGAGGAGGTCGGGCAAGATTTGGGGTCTACAGTTGTTATCAGGATTATTATTGTAAAATATTTTCTATTCTAGGAAGTTAATGTTTTGGTTTCGAAAGAGTTTTTAGGTGTGTTTAAATACATAGTTGTAATCTTGATTTCAGTATGACAAATAATCAATAATATTCCGTTTTAAAAAAAAATTGTCATCAAATTTATATCAAAGTTTCGAAGAGCTCATGTTGGTTTTTTTAGTGTCAGAAAAAAGTGAGAATGGCTAGTCTGACGAAAGCATGACTAACATAGAAAGACAAAACTAACCAACAAGAAGAGAGGATCACGTTAGTGAAGCGACCAACATAGCTAAACTAAGAAAATAACTTGAGAAATTAAAAAGGGAAAGCTCAGAAGAAATAATGTCATTGAAAAAAGAATATGACTGAATCAGAAAGCAACTAGAAGAAAAGGAGGGGGAGCATGATCCAAAAAGTTTGAGAATGTCTAAAATGCGAGACCACCCAAGTAGTATCTGTCCCCTGTCACCCCTGGGGCAATAACAAACCCCATACTAGCCATAGGATCACGTCGACACCCTTTTGTCAACGAGATTACAAAATTTGCCCTACAGGCTTCTTGGAAAAGGCTAATGATGGACTTATGTGATCCAATCTTTTGTTGAGTGTTCCCGACCTCGTTAAAAGGAGTGACGTTAAACTAGTTTACTAGGTTGCCTCCATACTCGGTTGATTGTTTGAAACCTTAGTGGCCAAGTTTGGAATGCAATTCGCCACCAATCAACTGCATCATCTCATATCAATCACCCTTGTCAATATAAGACAAGAGAATAAAAGTGATGAAGATTTTATTGTTGAAGATCTTAACGATTTGATGAAGTCAAAGACTACTTGGGTTAAATGGTAGAGTGATTAGTGAGTCAGCATCAATATTAATAGGTATAATCATTCCTATCTCTCTGTTACATGAGGATTATTCATTTTGAAAGAATTTGGAAATGCCTCTAAACGTTTTAATCTGTTAAAATTTGAATTAATCGATTAATATGATCTTAAGGATTAGATTTAACTAATATACTCTAAGGTTAATCGATTAAAATGAGCTAGAAACATTCATGACAGAGTTTTAACTGATATGTTTTCGAAATAATCGATTAAAACCATTTAAAACATACACTGGAATTGTTTTAATTGATGCACACTCAAATTAATCGATTATTTTTATTAAAAAAGTATTTGAAAACTATCTGTCAGTATTTTAACTTATATAACTTTGAATAAATCGATTTAAATCACTTGAGAAGTATGGAAAAATATTCTACCAGTATTTTAATCGATGTAACTTCGAATTAATCGATTAAAACCACTTAAAAAGTTTTGAAAAGTATTCTGTCAGTATTTTAACTGATATAACTTCAAATTAATCGATTAAAATCACTTGAAGTGTTTTGAAAAGTGTTATGTCAGTATTTTAATCGATGTAACTTTAAATTAATCGATTAAAATCGCTTGAGATGTTTTGAAAAGTGTTCTGCCAGAATTTTAATCGATGTAATATCGAATTAATCGATTAAAACAACTTAATGAAATTTTTGTCAAATGTTTTAATCGATTAAAACTAGCTTCTATTAGTTAAAATCACTTATGAAGTTTTGAGAAATTGTATGACAATATGTTAATCGATTAAACCGTGAATCAATCGATTAAAACAACTTAGATAATTTTTGTTTAACTTTTTAATCGATTAAAACATCGTTGTATCAGTTAAAATAAATATGAAAAATGATTAAACACATTTTCACCGATTAAAAGAAGAATTAATCGATTAATCAACATTTAATAATTGATTAAAAGAAAGTTTTAACCGATTAATTAAACTTGTAGTTGAAAAATAACTCTATATAAACAGCATTGCTTCAGCGTTTTAAAATACATCTTTGAGTTATCATACAACCAATCATTAGAGAAGTTTTTCAAGAAAGAAGCGCACTACATTTGTGAAGTTTTTCAAAGTTCTTTCTTGAGGCATTTTTTCATTCTTACACATGAAGAAACTCATTTTGCAAGAGCTGCATAATCCGGGTTTGATTGTTCTAGTTTTTTCTCTTTGTTTCTTTTCGATTCTTTACTGTATTGTGAGTGTCTGGAAGTGTTGGGCACTGGTTTTATAGCTGGAGTTTGGCTGCAGGTTGGTTCAAGAACTGAAACTTGGTTCTTGGTGAATGTTTGGTGCAAGAACGGAAATTTGGTTCTTGGTGTGGATTGGGTGTTTTGTGATTCGGGTTTGTAATCAGAAACATAATCAATCTAGTGGAACTCAACTAAAATTTGGTTGAGAACTGGATGTAGCCCTGTGGTTTGGATGAAGCAGTATAAATCTTGTGTGTCTTTCTTTAAACCTTTACTTTCTTTTATTCTGTTTGTACTTTAAATAGATCTACTTGTTTTTCTTGGTTCAAAACTTGATCTGAATTTATAATATTTGAAATAGATAATTTGTATTCTCAAAAGTGCAAAAATCTTTCAAAGATCAATTCACCCCCCCTCTTGATCTCAACCTACTTTTCTAACAGAGAAAAGCAAAAGCCTCAGAGCTTTTAAGGAAAGGTTCTGGAAGGTAGCCCTAAACATAAGAAACCTGAATCTAGAGGTTGCTTTGCATCACTTGGTAACATCCATAAAGCCCATGATATTCACTGATAGTTTGTGTAAAAAGCTGGCAAGAGACCTAGATGAATGGAGAAGGAGAGCAACACAGTTCATGCAATTGGAGGAACTAAGGGAGTACCACAACAAAGCAAGGGCCAATAATTCTACAAACATCCAGCTGGCCGAGAGGGACTAAGGTCAGAAAATAAGCCTCACAATAGGTCCGGGGAATCAAGGAATCTGCATTTCGTCCATTACACCCCCTTAAATGCCAATCGGACATGAGTCCTATTTGACCTTCCATTTTTAAAGATGCATATGAATTTGTGAAAAAGTGTGATAAATGTCAAAAATCTGGTGGAAATATTACAAATAGGAATGTGATGCCAATGAAGCCAATAATTATATGTGAGATATTTGATGTATGGGGCATAGATTTTATGTGTCCTTTTCCGAACTCTAATGATTTTAATTATATTTTAATTGATGTGGACTACGTATCCATATAGGTTGAACTCAAGACTACTAAGCATGATGATGCTAAGAAAATTTCAAATTTTTTGAGAACTAACATATTTTGCAGGTTCAGTACGCCTAAGGCTATCATTAACGATTAAGGCAGTCACTTTTGTAATCATGTGATATCAAGTCTTTTGCAGAAATTTGGAGTGACGCACAAAATATCAACCCCTTACCAGCCACAAACAAATGGTCAAGCTAAAGTATTCAACAGAGAGGTGAAGCACTTACTTTTGAAACTAGTCCAACCCAATAGGAAGAATTGAAGTTACTTTTTAGATGAAGCACTATGGGCACAACAGACAGCTTTTAGGACACCTCTTGGTATGTCTCCTTTTAGAATTATTTTTGGGAAACCATGTAATATACCCATAGAGATACAACACAAAGCATATTGGGCCATGAAGCAATGTAATCTGAATATTGATGAAGCTAGAGAGCATATGAAGTTACAATTGCAAGAATTAGAAGAAATTCGGCTGGAAGCATATGAGAATTTGAGATTTTACAAAGAAAGAACTACCAAGTACCATGATTTGAAGATTTCAAGGAAAGAATTTAAAGAAGGACAAAAAGTTTTATTGTATAATTCAAGGTTGAAGATATTTGCTGGGAAGTTAAGATCAAAGTGGGAAGGACCTTATATTGTTGTCAAAATATACTCCCATGGAGCCATCAAGATTAAAGATCCAAAGACTGATAGAATACTCAAAGTTAATGGTCACCAGTTGAAACCTTTTCATGAAGGAATGCCATCCATTGCTAAAATCAAATTAAAATTGAGTGATCCACCAGAGAAGCATCTCCAAACTCATCTTTTACATTTTTAATTTTTCCTCTCTTCTACTTCTACTTCTTCTACTTCTTATTCTTCATGAATTTTTCATTTTTTCTTTTTCTTTACTTCTTCCATTGAGGACAATGTCTATCTTAAGTGTGGGGGAGGGGAGAATACATAGCATTTTTTTTTTAGTTTTTCTCAACATTTTATTTTGCATTTTTTGTATTTTGTTCTTACTTGTTTTTGCATCTTTTTCATTTTCTTGTTTTTGTTGCATTACATCCACTTTCTTAAATTTTTTAGTACTCCATAATATTTTGGTTTTCAAATAAATTTTCCTAGTCTGTTTTTTTTTTTTCTGTATCCTAATGAATAAACACATTTTTGAGTTGTGTTTTGATGCATTAATCATAGTTTAGAGTCTTTAAAGTTAATTGAAATTTTTGCACTTGTTAGAATCTAGGTATTTTTTCATGACCTTTGGATTTTGATTCCATTTTTGGTGATAAATATTAATCTTGTGAGTTTTGGGCCAATTTTCCTTACTGTGTGAATTCACTAGTGATTGCAGACATTTCTGAACTTGTTCTAATTCTTTTTGGCACAATTGGATTTAATTGCACTCTTGATATGATTTAGGTCATCTTTTCATTTTTAGCCACTAGCCAAATAAAGCCTCACCCTTAATCATTTTTCCATTGCACCCATATTTGAGCTTATTAACCACTTTCTTTGTTTTTACCAACATTACAAGCCATAAATACCGGAAAAACCGTTTATCACCTAACCATGAGAATAAGGAACTTTGGAATTTTTTTGGGAAGGGGAGAAAAGTTTAAGTGTGGGGGTTGTTTTCTTAAAATTATAAAATCCCCCAAAATAAATAAAAAATATATAAATAAATAAAAACAAAAAGGACGAGAAAAATAAAAAGTGTTGAAAAATAAACAAATAGAAAAGTCGAAAAAAAAATTGTTGGGTGAAAGTTCTGAAAAGGAAACACCACTACTCTTGCTTAATCCACTTCCCCATTGTTTCTCATTTCTTTTTGGTTTTTAAGCCTTGCATCTTCTCATTATCCTACCCTTTTTACCTTAGCCACGCTATAAGCCAAATAAAAGTCCTTTTGATCTTGAGTTGCATTTATTTTTCAATAGTATAAATCAAAAGATTTACAAGTTTATAAATTGTCTGTTTTCCATTATGTGTAGAGAGTAAACACTAATTCCAAACACTTGAGAGAATGAGTTAAACAGTTCCAGTGAGATTGCCAAAATTTTGTTTCATTTTCTGAATTGATTGAATTTCTCTTACATTTTAACTTTGTGTACATAATTATGATTGATTGAATTCTGATTAATGAAGATTTACTACTACTCTTGATTTCTTTGTCATTAGATATGGACTTTGAAATAATGTTTTCCATTTTTTCTTTAATCGTTTGTTTTCCTTCTTTTCTTTTGTCCAAGAGTACAAAATAGTTTAAGTATAGGGGTGTGATGACAACTCATTTATTAGTATTTTTCTTAGTTAATAGAATATAATTAGATTCTTTTAGGTTCTTATTCTATTATATTAGATTAGATTTTCATTTTTAGGAAAAAAATATGCAAAATCACAAAAATATACTAATTTCTGTATTTTAACATAGTTTTCTGTATTACTTCTGATTCTTCACTGACCAGTTTTGACCTTTGCCTCTTCTTTGATTTATATATTTTTCTATAAAACTCTGATTAAGCTTATTCTTTTTGAGTTGGAAACTAGAAATCTTAAGCTTTAACTTGATTACAAATTTGACTATTTTTGGAGCCAGGAGCTATCTTTAATAAATCATACAAAATGGTGACGTGAAACTAAAAATCCTGTTATGGAAGTGATAGGGAAATTAACTATAATTAGATTTAGGACACGCTTGTAATTAGTTTTAATCATAGTTTAGTTAGTTTTAACTCTAGTTAACTCACATCTGAACCTATAAATAAGGCATTTTCGTGCCATTGTAACACACACCGAATTCTATTCTTCAATTGATGTGAAACTAGTTCAAGTTCTCTAAATTATGATTCTTTCTCTTGCCCTCTCTTTAGTTTTTAGTTTAGTTTTCTTTTTGTCTCTTTAGCTTCCACTTTTTCTGATTTGTTTAGTGTTCTTCTTGATTTACTTTAGTTGTTCTTTCAATTCAATTATGTTTAACATTTGTTTTACACAATGCATCACATAATCATAGATTATTCACAATGTTGTTTCCAGTTTTGTTCTGGCAGTGATTTGAGCATAATCATAGATTATTCACAATGTGAAATTGTTTTCAATTTTTACATTGTTTTGGCAGTGATTTGAGCGTGATTCTTTTTATTTTTCAAGCCTTAATCGGTTCCTTATTCATTAAGGAGAAGAATCACATCTCATTAGTCAATTTCACAAAGTTTTCATGTGTTGTTTTGTTGTTCTTGTTGTTTTGACGCTGTTTTACTATTTCAATTTTGTTTTTGTTGTTTTTGTTTAATTTCTTCAATTTGAATGGTTAGAATATTGTTTCAAGTTCTTTTGCTTTCTTTTAGAATTCAATCAATCAAAAATTGTTTTAAGAGTATTTTCTATTTGGTTTGTTCATAGCAATTTAGGAGTAGTTTTCAATTTAGGAAGAGCTTTTACATTTGATTGAATTTTTGTGTTTGATTTTGTAGAACTTATTCTTCATAATCCTTTGCTATTTTTGCACAATTTAGAAGTTCTAAACATTAGTTAATTGGTTTTTAAGTATTTCAAACAATTAGAAGTTTGTTTCCAATTAATCTTGGCATTCTGTCATGAGTAGTTTCAAGTTTTTGTCTATTTGAATTATTCAATTGTTCCAATTTGTTCTTATTGTATTTTCTGTCCATATTTAATTCCAAGCATGATTTGATTCTGTTTTTGTTAATTCCAAACTGTTTTAGTTTCTAAAATTTTTTACAAACATGTTACATGCACTAGTTTAGTATAGTTTAGAATTCTAGTCTAGTTTTTTTATGTTGTTTCAGATCATAGGCTTAATTCTTTGTGTTCTAAAGCATTTAGAAACATTTCTAATTCTGTTTAGAACTTATTTTAATTCTGTTTGCATTTTATTAGTTGCATATTTTAGACAATTTCAGTCATAACATGTTCATATGCATAATTAACAAATGTTTTAGTTTAATTGCATTTTTCAATTCGGTTTTCCAAAGTTTTTTGTAGTTTTTACATCATTTCAATCACTTTCTAGCTCCAATTTGAAAGAATTAATGGTTGAGTTCAAGAGGGGGGGTGAATTGAACTTTATAAAACTTTTTCGCAAAACTTACTTTCTTTTGGAAGAATGATTTATCTTTATTCAATTCTTGTGTAGGTAGATTGATTTTAAACACAGCAAGTATATAGACAAGAAATAAAGGAGATGAAAGAAGAAATTCAACACAACAATTTATACTGGTTCACTCTTCACCAGAGCTACGTCCAGTTCTTGACAAATCTGCCAAGTTCCACTAATACCAAGTGAAAATTACAACCAGTAGATACTCACCAATCTACCCCAAGAACTATCTTACAAACCCACAAGATAGACTCTTGAAAACCTCCCAGTAACCAAATCCAGTTACTGTAACAAGTGCAGATCAAATTCCAACCTGCGCAAATACACTTTACAAAAGATTATGAAAAAAAAACCTGGACTGCAGCTCTATCAGTAAAATTGTCCAGAACAGATTCTAACAGATCACTTTCTCTCTTTGATTGACCACAATTTTGATCAAAGCACCTTATGATATAACAAAGTTCTTGAATGCAGAGAAAGTCACGGATATGATAGCTTCACAGATTGATTTCAAATGTTTTCTCAAGTTGTGTTTTTTCAAAAGATAGATCAAATCTGTATTTATAAAGTAAAACAGAGATCCAGAACGTTTCATTAATTAAAAACTGAATCAGAGAGGCAAATGATCGATCAGAATGAAAATATAACAGGTTAAAATCGATTGTGATCGATTAGAATAGTATTATGATCGATTAGAACAAGTTATGATCGATCAGAATGCATTTCAATCGATTAAAACGATGATTCAATTGATTGATTTCATTTAAAACTTCATTCAATCGATTGATTCGAGTTTTTAATGGATTGAAACAGCTTTATGAAAAATGATAGCTCTCTGTTTCAATCGATTGAAAATCATTTCAAAAGATTGAAATCCTGCAGACTCTTAGATAGAAAAATAGTCTCTCTGTTTCAACAGATTAAAAAATATTTCAACAGATTGATTTTCTGAAAACTCTTAGACTGAACAAAATAGTCTTTCTGTTTCAACAGATTGAAAATGCGAAACCTTGATATTGAAAAATTCATTAAGTCATTTTAACAGATTGATTTTCTGAAAACTCTTAGACTGTTCTTTTAATGTTTAAATGTTAGTTTTTCATGCAGAAAAATGATTTTACTGAGATGCATCATATTAAGGCGCTTATCACAACATATATTGGCCTATCAAGAGATTAAGTTCAAGCTCCTAGCCTATTCATCTACACACCCACAAACTAAACTATATCCACTCAATATTATGTCTTCATCAAATCCACCAAGTGCTTCAATCTCCCCCTATTTGATGGAGACAAATAATCACTGCACCTGCACAAATAATAACAGACCATATATTTTGTGGTGTGTGTGTAGTGACAGTTTTAAGAACACTTCTCCCCCTATTTGACTGCATCAAATAAAAGTGTTTTAGTTACAGTCCATGGTACCACGTAGATACCCCAAAATGAAACAAAATGATAAAAACAAGAGACAGAAACAAGATAACAGAAGCATAAAAAAAATAAGCCATCATTCATCCCCGGGACCTTGATTAAATTGTAGTTCAACAATCCTGTTGTTGATGTCTTCTAATTGGTTGTCAATATGTTGAAATCTTGCAATGAAATTTTCATCCAGATAATGCTGACGAGCCCACAGAGCAACGGTCATCTCCATGTGCCTTCTTTGGTTGGTTTGCAGTTCATTCATCCGATGTAGCATGGTTCTCTCGAACCGAGACAGGGCGTGCCACGGTCAGCCGTGGAGTGTATGGAATCATTTCCAGTGGAGACTGCTCTTCCATCGGGTCTGATGGTCTTGCTGCAGAAGTTCCCGGAACATCAATATTGACTCCTTCCTCTTGCTCTTCTTCTTCAATTTCTTCTCCTTTCCCAGCTTCTTCTTTGGAAATCCATTCACCATCAATTTTAATGAATCCCATTTTATGAAGAACAAAATTATTGACCTCATTTGTTGGACGGACAGATTCAACTAGTTCTCCTTCCAAATCAACACCAAAATGTGTTAAAAACTTAGAAATCAAAATAGCATAAGGATACCTAAAATCACTCAGCCGCTTAGCTTTGATCATGTGGTCCTTGATAACAAAAACCCAGTTCACCCTTATTCTGTGGTGAATGCAGTACATCAGTACTAAATCTCCTTCATTTAGTATTGCATGATTGCTCCCCCTGGGTGTGAGCTGCCAGGCCACAATGAAAGCGAGAACCCTTTCCTCAAGCATCATCTTTCCAGCATTGAAAGAACTTACAGAGTCACGATTATTCTTCATGCATGAACGAAAGTACTCGAACTTTATTAAACTCTTCCACATCCGAAGTATATCCTTTGGTGACTTTTACACCTTCATCCTTGATTCCAACGAACCTCTTTCCGGACATTTGGAGTTATCTCAATATCTACTCCTTTGACTTGAGTTTTTAAAGTGGAACCTTCAAAGGACAAGTTGGTGAAGAAGACTTTAATTAAGTCAGGGTAAATCCTACCATTCAACTCCAGAAACTTTTGAAGTTTTTGATGTTGCAGTAGCTTTCGAACACTTCTGAATCCTTCAGCGTCAAACCAGGAGAACTTTAGGACCTTGGGTATATTGACTTGTTTCCTGCTCATTTCATGAATAAACAGATCCATTTTCTCTTGGTTCCCATTGAACCAGGTTTCAATGTGTCCTTCAACATTTGGTTCTTGCCTTGCAGTAGAAGACTCGCCTCTGCTGGACTTCTTCCTACCGGATTTTGTGTGTTTGAGCATTCTTGATTTTTGGAATGAACAGAGGAATAACCGAGAAGAGAGAATGGTTCAAGGAGGAAAAACACTACAGTTTTCTTTAGAGCACACGATCCCTTTAACTTCACAGTTTTGTCTTTACTGTATAACTCCTTCTCTGCTTCCGTGCAGTGATGATAAAGGTGGAGAGAGAGAAAGAATGGTTACTGTGCATCTTAATTACCCTCACATCTGATATCCAATCAGAGTCAATCAACTTTTATTGGATATCTTTGATATTTAAGAGAGTAGCTGAAGTCTATCTCGTTGTAATTGCATTCAACCCACTCTGCAGTAATTGTTTAGTGACAGAGTATACACAACTAGCCCTAGAAAAAAAAATTAATCAATTGATTTTTCGTGAAACCAATTGATTTTGCAATTGCAGATACTCAGAAGTAAAATAAATCGATTGAACCGAAGATCTAATCGATTGATTTTGTGAAAGAAAATCATGCAGAGTATCAAAAGTGAATTCAATCGATTGAATCGAAGATTTAATCGATTGATTTATAGAAGAAAATATGCAGAGCTACAAGGTTAATGAAATAAATCGATTAAAAGCTTATTTAATCGATTGAACTGATAACATATCAATAACAGAGAGTAAGAATCAGGAAATCAACAGATTATTTCGCAATTTCAATTGATTGAAACATATAATTTCAAGTTTTTCATACAATTTATTAATCGATTGAACTTGTTATTAACCTGTTAAAGAGCACATAATCACCATAAAGAATCAGTTATTCAATACTAGATATATCTAGAATTCCTAATTCAGTCCTAAACATATTAAGTCTGTCTCTAGGAAGTGGTTTAGTGAATAAATCAGCTAACTGTTTTTCAGATTCAATGAATAAAATTTCACAGTCACCCTTAGATACATGTTCTCTAATAAAGTGATGTCTAATTTCAATATGCTTAGTTCTAGAGTGTTGAATAGGATTCTTAGTTAAATTTATTGCACTAGTATTATCATAAACCAGAGGTACCGTATTTAGAGTCACTCCATAGTCTGTTAGTTGTTGCTTAAGGTAGATACTTTGAGCACAACAACTTCCAGCTGCAATGTATTCAGCTTCTGCAGTTGAAAGAGCAACACATGCTTGCTTTTTGCTGTGCCAAGATATGAGACTGCTTCCCAGTGAATGACATGTACCAGAGGTACTTTTTCTGTCCAATCTACATCCTGCAAAGTCAGAATCAGAAAATCCAACAAGTTTAAGGGATGCACCTTCAGGATACCATAGTCTGACATTAACTGTTCCTTTAAGGTACTTCAAAATCCTTTTAGCAGCTGTAAGATGTAATTCTTTTGGGTTTGCCTGAAATCTAGCACAAAGGCACACACTAACCATAATGTCAGGCCTACTAGCAGTCAGATATAGCAGAGAACCAATCAAACCTCTATATTTAGTTTGATCAACAGATTTCCCTTTTTCATCTAACTCTAGACAGCAGTTAGTAGACATGGGTGTAGAGGATTCCTTGCAATTGTGCATATCAAACTTCTTTAACAACTCATTGCAGTATTTAGATTGACTTAGAAAAATGCCATTTCTTAATTGTTTAACTTGGAGACCAAGGAAGAAATTCAATTCTCCCATCATAGACATTTCAAATTCACTTTGCATTTCCTTAACAAACTTATTACACAAGGAATTATTTGTAGAACCGAAAATGATATCATCCACATACACCTGCACCAGAATAATGTCAGTTCCAGATTTCTTAATGAATAAGGTTTTATCAACTTCACCTCGTTTGTACCCTTGATCAATTAGGAAGTTACTTAACCTCTCA
This sequence comes from Sphenostylis stenocarpa, assembly GCA_963425845.1. Classification (NCBI taxonomy): domain Eukaryota; kingdom Viridiplantae; phylum Streptophyta; class Magnoliopsida; order Fabales; family Fabaceae; genus Sphenostylis; species Sphenostylis stenocarpa. The sequence continues at coordinate 37,685,678 of OY731401.1, forward strand.
TACCATTGTCTAGGTGCTTGCTTTAAACCATAAAGGGCCTTTTTCAATTTGTAGACATGGTCAGGATGCTTGTGATTTTCAAACCCAGGAGGTTGAGAAACATACACTTCTTCATTGATGAGTCCATTAAGAAAGGCACTCTTGACATCCATCTGTAGTAATCTGAAACCACTTATACAAGCATAAGCTAATAATAATCTGACAGCTTCAAGTCTAGCTACAGGTGCAAAGGTTTCATCAAAATCAATACCCTCCTGTTGGTTATACCCTTTGGCTACCAATCTAGCTTTATTTCTAGTGATAATGCCGTGTTCATCTAGTTTGTTTTTGAATACCCACTTAGTACCAATTACATTGATATCTTTGATTTTAGGAACTAATTCCCACACGTTATTCCTTTCAAATTGATTAAGTTCATCATGCATGGCACTAACCCAGTATTCATCATTTAATGCTTCTTTAACAGTTTTAGGTTCTATTTGTGAAATGAATGTCATATGATTGCAGAATTGATTAAGAGAATGTCTAGTAGATACTCCCTTATTGATTTGCCCGATGACATTGTCTAGAGAGAGATCTCTTGGGACAATCCACTCTTTGGGAAGCTCTTCCAGGACATCTTCTTCCTGTTCTTCAGTAATTCTTGGTGGATCAGCTTTTGCAGGATCAACTGATTGATCACATTCTTCGATAGTATGCTGATCTGAGCTACTGGGAAGTTTCAACTGATAAGAATTATCAGTTAAATCTTCTTCATCTGCAGTACCTGTTGTTCTATTCTGCAACACTCGAGGAGACTCATTAAAAACAACATGTACTGATTCTTCAACAGATTTCAGTCTTAAATTGTAGACTCTATATGCATGGCCGTTAGTTGAATAACCAAGAAAGATTCCTTTGTCGATTTCTCATCGGACTTGCCAATATTTTCTTTCCCATTGTTTAAAACAAAACATGTACATCCAAAAACCCCGAAATAGTTTATGTTGGGTTTTCTTCCTTTGTACAGTTCATATGGGGTTTTCTTAAGCATGGGTCTAATCAAGACTCTATTCAAAACATGACAAGCAGTGTTTACTGCATCTGCCCAAAAGTATTTAGGTAAAGAATTTTCACACAACATTGTTCTAGCAAGTTCCACAATGGATCTGTTCTTTCTTTCCACAACAATGTTCTGTTGAGGAGTTCTTGGAGCAGAAAAATTGTGTTTTATGCCAAACTTTTCACAAAATGATTCAAACTTTTCATTTACAAATTCTCCACCATTGTCACTTTGAATAGATGTAATGAGATACCCTTTTTCATTATGTAAAACCTTGGCAAGATTTTTGAAAGATTTGTAAGAATCAGATTTGGCTTTAAGAAAAACAGTCCAGGTAAATCTGGAAAAGTCATCAACAATTACCATGATATAAAGATTACCACCTAGGCTTTTATTCCTTGAAGGACCAACCAAATCCATGTGAAGCAGTTCCAAAGGTCTGGAAGTCGAAACAATGTTTTTGTTTGAAAAGGATTTTCTAGTTTGTTTGCCTTTCAAACAAGCTTCACAGATTTTGTCTTTCAAGATTCGAAGCTTAGGTAGCCTAGAAACTAATTCTTTAGAAATCAGTTTGTCAAGATGGTTAAGATGTATATGAGCAAGCCTTCTATGCCACAACCAAGATTCTTCTTCTTTAGTAAGAAGACAACTTTGAGATGATATAGAATGCTTGATATCTAACATGTATATGTTGTTTAACCTCTTACCTTCCAACATTACCGTGTCAGATTCTGATTCACAGATTAGGCACTTTTCTGGTTTGAAGATTACTTTGTGACCAAGATCACATAACTGACTTATACTGATTAGATTGTGCTTGAGACCTTCAACAAGAAGAACATTGTGAATGGTTACTGATTCACCATCTCCAATATCTCCAGAACCTAGAATTCTTCCCTTGTTGTTGTCTCCATAAGTCACATGACCTCCATTCTTCAATCTCAGTTTCTAAAATTTTGAAATGTCACCTGTCATGTGCCTTGAGCATCCGCTATCCAGGTACCAAAGGGACTCTTGTTGCTATTCCTGAAAGATCAAACATCAAGTATTTGGTACCCTTAAGTATTTTGGGTCCTTAGGAGTCAAATTTTCTGTTTAACATGTTTTGGAACCCATCTCTTCCTACCTTGCGGCACAAAATATTTCCTAGCATGACAAAATTTTATAGTATGTCCTTTCTTCATGCAGTAATGACAAGATGAGAAAGGGGATGTTGTAGCTTTTCTAAATGAAAAAAAAATTCAAATATTTTTTAGTTTTTACCCCAATCTTAGGTTTGTATCCGATTCCAGTATGTTCAAACACACAGTTTTGAGACCCAAGGAGTACATCTAAATTCTCTTTACCTTGAGTAAACTTAGACAAAGTTTTAATCAAGTAATCAACCTTATCTTGCAGAAGAATACACTTTTCACAATTCTTATTAGCAGCAACATTATCCGCAGATGCATAGATTATATCTAGATGTTCTAAATCTGTTTTTCTTTCTAACAGTTCTTTTTCCAGAACTTTAACTCTATTTTCTAACCAGTTATTTAATCCTTTTAACCGATTATTTGTATGAGATAAATTTCTGGCTTCACTATGCATTTCATTGAAAGCATTCAGTAATGTGCTGTAATTCATTTCATTTTCTGTAGGAGTTGAACTTACATGTGATGAAGAAGATTCACAGCCAGCCATCAAACATAGGTTCACCTCTTTGTTGACAATTCAAGGACTTGATGTTGCACTTGATGAATATGAAGAATGGATTTTGATGATGATCCAAGAACTAAAGACTTAGAATATTGAAGATTGAAGATTGGTGATAATTGTATTGTAATAACTCTGATTTATTTAAGATTGAGTCTGTATTTTTAGAGTCTAAGATAGCCGGTACATAGTCTGTAACTTAGAAGCTTCAAAAAGCTCAAATTTATCATTCGAGCTCGGGTTTAATCGATTATATAGGTAAATAATCGATTAAAACAGTGAGAAAACACTTTCTATACAAACTCACTCGTTTTAATCGATTAAAACAAGAAAAGAATCGATTGTTTTGTACTGTCCGTACTGAGATAATCGATTATTTCACCAAATAATCGATTATTCCGAGAGGGTTGGGTTCTGAAGTATTTGGCTTCGTTTTAATCGATTATTACTCCAAATAATCGATTATTTCGATCTGTTTTTCAAATTAAATTTCAAATTAACCCTATTTTCGAAAACCCAATTACCAAGAACCCTAGTTTCGAAATCCTCAATTCCTAAACCCTAATTTCCCTACTTAAACTCTGCTTTAGCACTCGAAACGATGAACAACTAAAGAACAACTCTTTCCATACAAAAGTTAAGTGCTGTGAGTGCCGGAGAACCGTTTGTTGCAAGGAAAGGGGGCTTTTGGAAACTCGGTGTGAGGCTAGAAGCGATAAGAATCACTAAGTGGAGTTCTTAGTGGATTGAGTGCTGTGCCGTCTCCGGGAAAGCCGTTCTTCGGGGCTTTTGGAAACTTGGTGTGAGGCTAGAAGCGATAAGAATCACTAAGTGGAGTTCTTAGTGGATTGTGTGTCAGTGCCGTCTCCGTGGAAAGCTGTTTATCATCTCTTGTGGATTTCAAGAGAGGTTTTATCTTTAACTTTATCTTTTTCATTATAATTTGTGTTGTAACAACTTTGTTCTTAGTGACAGCGTTAATCCTCTTTTGAGTGATTAGCAATCGGACGTAGGGTCTTTTGATCCGAACCAAGTATAAACCTATTGTGTAATCTTCTCTACTCTTCTCTATTTACATTTACGCAGTTTTTAATCGGTAAAATTTGGGGAAAATTTTGAAAACCTAATTTTTATTAAGTAACCAATTCAACCCCCCTCTTGGTTTTTTGTCCGACCACGCGAACATCTCACTGCGCGATTCTAACAAGTGGTATCGAGCTTGCTTTGATAGTCATTCAAATATTTTCGAAAATGGCCGGACAAAATCAAACTTTTGCCGAAGGTGCGTTTATCAACGGACCCCCACTTTTGCGGGTCAAAATTATCCTTTTTGGAAAGTACGTATGCAAATATTTTTAGAGTCTCGTTGATAGAGGTGTTTGGGACGCAATTTTAAACGGTCCATTTGTTCCTAAAATTACGGAGAACGGTGTTGACGTTCTTAAACCTTTTGATAGATGGATCGTCGACGAAAGTCGAAAAGTACAATTTGATGTTAGGGCTAGAAACATTATTTCATCTCGCTCTAACCCTTGATGAGTTCTACAGAATTTCTATTTGTAAAAGTGCACAGGAAATGTGGGAAATGCTTAGAGTAACCCACGTAAGGAACTGACGACGTCAAAAGAGCACGTAAAAATTCTCTAATTCAAGAGTACGAAATGTTCGGATGCAACCGAGCGAAACGATATTTGACGTACAAAAACGTTTCACTCATATCGTGAACCATCTCACCGGACTAGGTAAAATTTTTGACGTTGATGAATTAAATGTTAAAATTTTGAAATCTCTGGATAGGAAATGGCAACCAAAGGTGACGGCCATCTCGGAGTCACAAAATCTTGCCACTATGTCTATGGCGGCGTTGTTTGGAAAGCTTAGGGAGCATGAACTTGACCTTGGAAGACTAAATGAGGAAGAGGGTCAATATCAAAAGAAGAACCTTGCTTTCAAAACCGAGATTTCAAAAAGCAAAAATAAGAAAGAAGAAGAAGAAGACTCGAAAATGATGAAGAAGAGATGAGTCTTTTTATAAAGAAGTTCACCAAGATGATGAAAGCAAAAGGAAGACATCCTTTCAAAGGTAAGGGAAAGGTAAAAGAAAATTCTTCCGTTAATATAAAATGCTTTGGTTGTGGTGAAGCGAGGCATATGAAGACCGAATGCCCAAACAAGAAAAATGATGAACATAAGGGCAAAAAGCAATTCAAGAAGAAAGCATATATTGCTTGGGATGACAAGTGATTCAAATTCAGAATCAAGCGACTCGTAAATTGAAGCAAACATTTGCTTGATGGCAAATAACAACAATTCTTCTGGATGTTGAGGTTAGTGATTCCGATTCATCCTCTTGTGAAGAAAATGATCATGATGAATTACAAAATGCTTATAATGAGTTATTTACTGCATTTATGGATATGAAAAAGGAATATAAAGTAGTAAAGAAGAATCTAAGAAAATCGGAAAAGGAAAATGAGTCCTTAAAATTGAAAATTGCATGTTTAGAAGAAAAGGAGGTAGCTAATACGAAAATTGTATGCTTAGATGAGAATAAGGACTTAGCTTGTGCAAATTGTAAAGAGCATGAATATGACATAGATATTCTTAACCATTTGCTTGACAAAGCCGAAAAAGAAATTGATGATCTTAGGAAGAATGAAATGGTTTTTGCTCAAAATAATGTAAATCATAGAGTTCCTTTGAAAAAGAGTAAATCTAAAAAGAAAAGAATATGGGTAGAAAAAGGAACTAGAGCATGTCATGTTAATAATGTATCTTATTCTAAAGCTACTCCAAATGCATGCTTCTATTGTATGAAACAAGGTCACACTTCAAATAAGTGTAAAATTAAACATTTTGGTATTCCAAAAGGTAAATATATTTGGGTTCCAATAGTTAAATAAATCTGTTTGTCTCTTTTATTTATTCAAAGAAAATGGATCATTTTGTATGTTTTAAACAAAATGCTTAGGTAAAATCATTTTATCTTTTCTATCGCATAAAGATTCTTCTCTTAAAGATTTTTGCGAGAAGCCTCTAAAATTGTTTTAAACAACTTCAAAATAAAGTATTTTTACAAAAGCTTTCTTAAAACATGTTTTTAACCGATGCAGCTTTGAAAGAACCAAATAAAATCACTTAGAGTGGTCAAAGAAGTGTTTTTACAGCATTTTAATCGATACAACTGGTTTTTAATCGATTAAAACCATTTAGAACTCATTTTGACCGATCAGATTGTTATTATGAGCGGTCAGAAACGTTTAAATCGATTAAAAACACGTTTCAATCGATTAAAATTACTTAAAGGGTCAGGATGACCGATCAGATTTTTATTATGACCGGTCAGAGTCAGGATGACCGATCAGATTTTTATTATGACCTAGTCGTAGTCGGATGACCGATCAGATTTTTATTATGACCGATCGAACTCTTTTAATCGGTTAAAAACTCGTTTCAATCGATTAAAACAACTTAAAAACTTTTTCTACACTGCGTTTTAATCGATTAAAAGATGTTTTAACAGATTAAAATTGCACTTTTAACGATTAAAAGAAACTTTTAACAGATTAAAAGAAACTTTTAACAGATTAATTAAACCAGCAGCTTTTGAAAATCTTCTATTGAAAACAGCTTTGGCTTGAACTTTCTAAACTCACATTGAATATAAGTTTTCACACATCCTTAAGCAATCAATTGAGCAATCATGGTGCAAACACTTTGGAGATCAAAGATGTGTTACTTGTTGATATATTATTGGATCAACTCGATAGTTTGTTATGTGTAGAATTTGCTAAGATAATGCGAGGAGAGTTTGAAATGTCTATGATGGGAGAATTGACATTCTTCCTTGGACTACAAATCAAGCAACTTAAAGATGGCACTTTCATCTCTCAAACTAAATACTGCAAGGAAATTCTCAAAAAGTTTGGTATGGACACCTCTAAGGAAGCTAACACACCCATGGGAACTTCATGCTATTTAGACAAGGATGAATCAGGTTTGGAAGTAAATCAAACTATGTATAGAGGTATGATAGGATCACTATTATACTTAACCGCTAGTAGACACTGATATTATGCATTCTGTTTGTGTGTGTGCTAGATTTCAGTGCTTGTCCTAAAGAATCTCATTTAATTGCAGTAAAACATATTTTAAAATACTTAAAAGGAACTACTCGGATTTGGCTTGTGGTATCCGTCTCGATGCTTGTATTAGTTCATTAGGATATTCTGATGCCGATTATGGTGGATGTAAAATTGATAGGAAAAGCACTAGTGGGACATGTCATTTGTTAGGTTCATCCTTAATATCATGGCACTCTAAGAAACAAGCATGTGTAGCTTTATCTACCACTCAAGTCTGAATATATTGCAACTGGTAGTTGTTGTGCTCAAATTCGTGGATGAAACAACAATTAGAGGATTATAGCATATATTTAAATGACATTCCATTAATGTGTGATAATACGAGTGCAATCAACTTAACAAAAAATCCAAGTAATGCACTCTAGGACTAAACATATTGAGATTAGACATCACTTTTTAAGAGATCATATCAAGAAAGGAAACTGTAATATAGAGTATGTAGACACTAAACGTCAATTAGCAGATATATTTACTAAGCCTCTACCCAAGGATAGATTCTATGATCTTAGAAGAGACTTAGGGATACTAGAAATAGCTTAAATTCTCGCTTAATTTGATCGTTTTTGGATGATTGTTATGATTAAATTCGTGATGCAGGATATTCATAGGTTATAATGTGCCAAAACCTTAAAAACTTGATATAGCCTCCGGAATAATCGATTCATCGGAAGTAATAATCGATTATTTTCCCTTAAAAACGCCCAAAACAGGGTATTCTCCTCTGAAATAATCGATTATTTACTGGAAATAATCGATTAAAGCTATCAGATATTGAAATAATCGATTATCTTGAAATATAATCGATTAAATGCGACTCAGTTTTGCCTCTTAGCCGTTGCCAACGGATATTTTGCCATGAAATCCTTTCTATATGACCGTTGGAAGTGTTTTCTCTATAAATAGAGACATCTAGGTCAATTATACTCACTTCTAACTCTTGTAATCAAGTTTTCTTGAAATCTATACTCTCTTTGCTTCATTATTCCCTCACTTGTCTCCAAAATCTCTTCAAGTTTATCTACTCTTTCAAATGGCCTCATCCTCTCGCCCTAAGATTCCTACAAGAAGAAGATCTGCACCTTCTTCTCATTCCCGTCCTAATTCTCGTAGAAGGATGGATCTCCGATGCAGATGGTCAACAAGAATTTCTAACCTACTGGAAAGAAAAAGCTATTATTTCTCCCAAATTTCTTATAGGTGAGCAATTCATTCGTAGGGGTTTCAATTTTCCTAATCTTCTTGAAATTCAAGGAATTCTCCCGTTTATCCAAATGCAAGGTACATACTATCCCGACTTAGTTAGGGTATTCTATTCTAGATTCAAGTTTAGGGATCAAATTGCTACATCCCGTGTAAAAGGGGTTACCATAATTCTAGATGATGATATTTGGGAAAATGTTGCTCACTTCCCCATTAGAGAAGATGCTATTAACGTTTATGGTGAGCTAGATGACTTTGACGAGTTCTTAGCTTATCGATCTTTTCTCGTGAATCCTTCTCCGGAGGTTGGACGTATTCTTCATGCTGGACCTTTAAAGAAGGAAGAACGCATGCTTCTACATTTACTTGTATGGATCTTATGTCCCCAGGCTACGAATCATGCCCAATGCTCTTCCATTGATCTTCGAATTATTCATGCCATAATGAATAATGAACCTTTAGATTGGGGTGTTCTTGTCAAAATGACCATGCTTAAAGCAAAACGTCATCACACCTTCAAAATTCCATATGCACTTCTTGTATCCCGTATTCTTGAATATAAAGGAGTGAATGTTGAAGGTGAGCAAGCAGTTAGAACAAACAACTTAAACCGCATGTTGGACGAGCACATTGACTCAACTTCAAATGGTGCGTGTCAATGACATCTATGTTCACAAAGATGACGTTCAAAATCAAAGTGATGCAAATGAAGACTCGATGAAGATATGCCTCCAGTCGATAATTTTCCCTCTAACCAAATCCAAAGTGTTGGAACATCCTCGTCTCATCAAGAAACAAGACAATCCATGGAAGATATGCTTTCCGACATGAATCAAAGAATGCAATCTTTCTTCAATCTTTCTAGAGTACGCCATGATGAAATTATTCGTCGCATATCCGATGTAGATGATAGAGTGGGTAGATTAGAAAATAGATTTGATACTCACTTTAATGATGAGGACAGTTGAAGAATTTTAAATTTCGTTATGTATTTTCTTTTGTTATTGTCTTGCTATTGTAATGGATAAATGATTATGAAATAAAATTTGATGTTTCTTTTATGCTATGATTGAGGGGGAGCTTTCTCTAACTTATGCATATTTTGAGGGGGAGCTCTTATGATTGATGTTGCAGAGTTCTTTTTGATTATAATCAAAATAGGGGAGAAAAATTTAAAGCCTATGATTCAATTTTAAATTTTATCTGGTATGTTTAATGTGTTTGTTAGTATGACAGATAAAACAGGTTATTACAAAGGGCTTTAAAAGAAAATTTTGATCATCATCAAAAAGGGGAGATTGTTGACAATTCAAGGACTTGATGTTGCACTTGATGAATATGAAGAATGGATTTTGATGATGATCCAAGAACTAAAGACTTAGAATATTGAAGATTGAAGATTGGTGATAATTGTATTGTAATAACTCTGATTTATTTAAGATTGAGTCTGTATTTTTAGAGTCTAAGATAGCCGGTACATAGTCTCGTAACTTAGAAGCTTCAAAAAGCTCAAATTTATCATTCAGAGCTCGGGTTTAATCGATTATATAGGTAAATAATCGATTAAAACAGTGAGAAAACACTTTCTATACAAACTCACTGTTTTAATCGATTAAAACAACGAAAAGAATCGATTGTTTTGTACCTGTCCGTACGAGATAATCGATTATTTCACCAAATAATCGATTATTCCGAGAGGGTTGGGTTCTGAAGTATTTGGCTCTGTTTTAATCGATTATTACTCCAAATAATCGATTATTTCGATCTGTTTTTCAAATTAAATTTCAAATTAACCCTATTTTCGAAAACCCAATTACCAAGAACCCTAGTTTCGAAATCCTCAATTCCTAAACCCTAATTTCCCTACTTAAACTCTGCTTTAGCACTCGAAACGATGAACAACTAAAGAACAACTCTTTCCATACAAAAGTTAAGTGCTGTGAGTGCCGGAGAACTGTTTGTTGCAAGGAAAGGGGGCTTTTGGAAACTCGGTGTGAGGCTAGAAGCGATAAGAATCACTAAGTGGAGTTCTTAGTGGATTGAGTGCTGTGCCGTCTCCGGGGAAAGCTGTTCTTCGGGGCTTTTGGAAACTTGGTGTGAGGCTAGAAGCGATAAGAATCACTAAGTGGAGTTCTTAGTGGATTGTGTGCTGTGCCGTCTCCAGGGAAAGCTGTTTATCATCTCTTGTGGATTTCAAGAGAGGTTTTATCTTTAACTTTATCTTTTTCATTATAATTTGTGTTGTAACAACTTTGTTCTTAGTGACAGCGTTAATCCTCTTTTGAGTGATTAGCAACTGGACGTAGGGTCTTTTGATCCGAACCAGTATAAACCTATTGTGTAATCTTCTCTACTCTTCTCTATTTACATTTACGCAGTTTTTAATCGGTAAAATTTGGGGAAAATTTTGAAAACCTAATTTTTATTAAGTAACCAATTCACCCCCCCCTCTTGGTTTTTTGTCCGACCACGCGAACATTCCGCTGCGCGATTCTAACACTCTTCACCTTCGGATCCAGAACTGGAGGATGAATCATTGTCTTGCCAAGCTATGTAGGCCTTTTTCCCTTTGTATTTTGAATCTTTCTTGTTCTGATTCTTGGTCTTTTCCGGACAATCACTCCTTATGTGTCCCTGCTTACCACAAGAATAACAAGTAATAGCATTTTGAATAGATTCAGTCTTTTTATTAGTGTACCTTTTTACTTGGCCAGTTCTGTTCTTCCTTTTAAGAAATTTCCCAAATTTCTTAACCAACAAAGTCAGATTTTCGGATTCATCTTCTTCAGACTCACTGTTTTCTTCAATCGTCTTGAGAACAATGTTTCTACTTTTCTTTTCTGCATTCTCTTGTTCTTTGAACCGATTGATTTCCAACTCATGTTCCCTTAACTTACCAAATAGTGAAGCAGTAGTCATTTCAGTCAAGTCTCTTGATTCTGATATAGCTGTCACCTTTGGTTGCCAAGTTCTGTCCAAACACTTCAAGATTTTGATGTTCAACTCTTCCTTGTCAAAAATCTTTCCTAGCCCAATTAGATGATTGACTATGTGCGTGAACCTTTTCTGTACATCTGCAATTGTTTCTCCTTGCTGCATTTTAAACAATTCATAGTCCCTAATTAACTCATGCTTTCTCACCCTTTTCACATCAGATGTACCTTCATGTGTGACCTCTAGAATTTCCCACATTTCTTTGGCAGAGGCACATTGAGACACCTTGAAAAACTCATCAAGATTTAAAGCAGAGGTAATAATATTTTTAACAGTATAATCATATTGGACTCTCCTATTTTCTGCATCAGTTAATTCAGCCCAATTTTTCTCAACTACTTTACCATCCACTGTATGAGTTGGTTTGTAAGGACCATTAACAATTGTTTCCCAAATACCTCTATCAAGAGATTCAATAAAGATTTTCATTCTAACCTTCCAGAAAGAATAATTCACACCAGAAAAAAGAGGAGGCCTGTTTATGGAGGCTCCTTCTGAAAAATTCATCTTTCCCTCAGCCATTCTTGGACCGATTTCTTGAGTAACTTACAAGAACCAGCTCTGGTACCAATTGAAAGAATTAATGGTTGAGTTCAAGAGGGGGGGGGGTGAATTGAACTTTATAAAACTTTTTCGCAAAACTTACTTTCTTTTGGAAGAATGATTTACCTTTATTCAATTCTTGTGTAGGTAGATTGATTTTAAACACAGCAAGTATATAGATAAGAAATAAAGGAGATGAAAGAAGAAATTCAACACAACAATTTATAATGGTTCACTCTTCACCAGAGCTACGTCCAGTTCTTGACAAATATGTCAAGTTCCACTAATACCAAGTGAACATTACAACCAGTAGATACTCACCAATCTACCCCAAGAACTATCTTACAAACCCACAAGATAGACTCTTGAAAACCTCCCAGTAACCAAATCCAGTTACTGTAACAAGTGCAAATCAAATTCCAACCTGCGCAAATACACTTTACAAAAGATTATGAAAAGAAAAAACCTGGACTGCAGCTCTATCAGTAAAATTGTCCAGAACAGATTCTAACACAACACTTTCTCTCTTTGATTGACCACAATTTTGATCAAAGCACCTTATGATATAACAAAGTTCTTGAATGCAGAGAAAGTCACGGATATGATAGCTTCACAGATTGATTTCAAATGTTTTCTCAAGTTGTGTTTTTTCAAAAGATAGATCAAATCTGTATTTATAAAGTAAAACAGAGATCCAAAACGTTTCATTAATTAAAAACTGAATCAGAGAGGCAAATGATCGATCAGAATGAAAATATAACAGGTTAAAATCGATTGTGATCGATTAGAACAGTATTATGATCGATTAGAACAAGTTATGATCGATCAGAATGAAATTATGATCGATCAGAATGCATTTCAATCGATTAAAATGACGATTCAATCGATTGATTTCATTTAAAACTTCATTCAATCGATTGATTCGAGTTTTTAATGGATTGAAACAGCTTTATGAAAAATGATAGCTCTCTGTTTCAATCGATTGAAAATCATTTCAAAAAGATTGAAATCCTGCAGACTCTTAGATAGAAAAATAGTCTCTCTGTTTCAATAGATTAAAAAATATTTCAACAGATTGATTTTCTGAAAACTCTTAGACTGAACAAAATAGTCTTTCTGTTTCAACAGATTAAAAAATATTTCAACAGATTGATTTTCTGAAAGCTCTTAGACTGAACAAAATAGTCTTTCTGTTTCAACAGATTGAAAATGCGAAACCTTGATATTGAAAAATTCATTAAGTCATTTTAACAAATTGATTTTCTGAAAACTCTTAGACTGTTCTTTTAATGTTTAAATGTTAGTTTTTCATGCAGAAAAATGATTTTACTGAGATGCATCATATTAAGGCGCTTATCACAACATATATTGGCCTATCAAGAGATTAAGTTCAAGCTCCTAGCCTATTCATCTACACACCCACAAACTAAACTATATCCACTCAATATTATGTCTTCATCAAATCCACCAAGTGCTTCACAATTGTGTGCTTAATTAATTTGGTTTCTAGCTTTGATAATTGATTAGTTTAGTTTCCATTAGATTTAAAACATATAAAATTTTCTAGCTAAATTTGTCACAAAATCCGTAACTAGCTAGTTTTGTTTTTGAATTCTAGCAATTTTTTTTATTCGATTCTTGATTTGTTTTTAGTATCTTTAGTATTTTTTTTACCAATTGGATTTTACCATTTAGTGCTTAGTTCCATTTAAAGTTTTTACCGATTTCCATACAAAGCAATTTGGCACATTTTAGTTTACTAGTTTAAAATTTCTTTTAGTTTTTTACTTTTAATTTTTTTACTTTTATAACTCAAAATCCCCACAAATTTACTTAGTTTTTTTTTTCATTCAAATTACACACTATAAAAAGAACAATTTGCAATTTCACTCCTTGGATTGATACTTGGTTTACCTCTTACTACATTTTTGGGGAAACTAAATTTTGAAAGCCTATGTGACTAAGAGTTTATCAATATGCACTTGTTACTAGATTAGAAGCTGTTAGACTTTTACTGGCTTACACTTCAATGAAGAATTTCAGGTTATACCAAATGGATGTCAAAAGCGCCTTCTTAAATAGTTACTTCAATGAGGAAGTCTTTGTTGTTCAACCTCCTGGATTTGAAGATCATATACATCTAGAGCTTGTTTACAAACTAAAAAAAGCTCTGTATGGTCTAAACAATCCAAAAATAAAATTAAAAACGAAAATTTTGGAGTACAAAACAATTTAAGAAAGTGGATGTAATGCAACAAAAACATGAAAATGAAAAAGTTAGTAAACCTACGTGCCTATAAGAAAAATCTAGAAAAAAATGCACAAAATTATTTACAAAATCTAAAGGCTAAAATAAAATATAAAATGTTGAGAAAAACTAGAAAAAAAAAATGTTATGCATTCTCCCCTTCCCCTACACTTAAGATAGACAATGTCCTCAATGAAAGAAGTGGAGAGTAAAAGAAAAATTGAATAAAGAAGAAGAAGTAGAAAGGAGAAGAAAATAAAATAAAATGCAAAAGATGAGTTTAGAGGTGCTTCTCTGATGAATCACTCAATTTTAATTTGATTTTTGCAGTGGATGACATTCGTTCATGAAAAGGATTTAACAGGTGACCATTTACTTTGAGTATTTTACATGTATTTGGATCTTTAATCTCGATGGCTCCGTGGGAGTATACTTAGGCAACAATGCAAGGCCCTTCCCACTATGATCTAAGCTTACTAATAAATATCTTCAATCTTGAATTATACAATAAAACTTTTCGTCCTTCTTTAAATTCCTTCCTTGAAATTTTCAAATCATAATACTTAACAATTCTTTCTTTGTAAAACCTTGAATTCTCGTATGCTTTTAGCTACGATTGTAACTTGTAATTGTAACTTGTAACTTCCTATGCTACCTATGCTACCCAGCTTCATCAATACTCAAATTACATTGCTTCACGACCTAATATGATTTGTCTTGAATCTTTACAGGTAGATGACATGGTTTTCCAAAAACAATTCTAAAAGGAGACATACCAAGAGGTTTCCTAAAAGTTGTCCATTGTGCCCACCGTGCTTCATCTAAAAAGTAACTCCAATTCTTCTTGTTGGGTTGGACTAATTTCAAAAGTAAGTGCAACCTCAATCCTTAGCCCTTCGAGTTTTGATGTCTCTTTCCTACAAGAGTTTAGATGTCTCTTATGGAATAGAGTTTCCCATAAGAGTTTTTTATTCGTCTTATGGGAAATCCTTAAAGTTTATTTGATCCCGGATCAAAGCAGTAACAAGATTTCTATATTCTAAGTCTAGCCATTTGGATCCACCATCTTTGTCTCCGTGCTACACTCGGTGTGTTCAACACCTTGTTGTACATGGGCTTTTATAAAAAGGTAAAAAATCAAAGATAACAATAAACCAAAGGAAGCATAAAATCAAAGAAAGTAATAAATCGAAGAAAGCTATAAATTAAAGGAAATAGTAAATTAAAGAAAATTAGAAGGTCATAAATCAAAGAGAAACAATGAAAACAAGACAATAGTAAATCAAACAAGACAATAAAGTAATTCAAAGAGAACTAAATAAAAAATCAAGGGAAGCGAAATAAACTCAAACAAAACAAATCGAAAGTTGTGCTTCAAGCAAATTGAAATTGAGAAAAATTCTAAAAGAACACTAAGTTTGGAGAAAAAGAAACATAACAATCGAACAACACTCCAACATTGTAAAACTTGAAGATGGTTGAACCAACATTCAAAGCTTAATTAGAAACTTGAATAGTAAAATAACTGCAAATAAGATGAATAGAAAAATAAACTTTGTTAGGTTGCAAGTTAGATATAATCTAGATACATTAACAATACTAAAACTTAAATCAAATAGGATAACACAACTATAAAACAAGGATTAAAATGGGAGATTAATAAGATCAAGCAATGGAACATTAAAAAAAATGAGTGTGTCAATTGTTCATAAGTTAAAAATATAGCATGAAGTAAACTCTTTGCATTCTTAATCTCCCTCCATTACTCTCTACCCTATTACTTTCTCCAGAGAATGAAAATTCTAAACAATATATATATATATATATATATATATATATATATATATATATATATATATATATATATATATATATATATATATTCAAAGTAACCCCCGAAAAAAGAGAATTGCTCCAAAGTCTCCCCCCCAAAAGCAACCTCCTAAACTCTTCTCCTCCCCCTCTATATATAGAACGTTTCCCACATTAAGAATAAAACAAATAGAATTCTAAAAAGTTTTTCCGAAAAATCTTCACACGACAATGCCAAATGGTACAGATGACGTGTGGATGGTACATAGCCTCGTTTATTCTGCATCTTGTCGATTGAGATGGCATGTATCCACAGTTATCCTAATTTCTCTTCTCGTGGGCCACAATTTTGACATAGCCAAATACATGTGGAAGTCTCATCCAGGAATTGAGAATCAAGTAGAGTGTTAAATTTTGTTCATCAATCCTAGGCTCAACATGTCGTCTTCATCTTTGATTGTTAATCGAGAGTGACTTAGTGCTCCAAAAATCATGTTCTTGCATTCAAATCAAAGCTCTTAGATTCAAGAATCCCACACAATAAATTTCAGGTTAATCAAACATTTTGTGGGAAATCGAGAAAAGATGTGGATTTAAATTCATGATTCAGCTTCCAAATATGAATTTTAATTCGTATTTTATTCCTTCTCCTAAAATTCCTGAAAGATGGGAAACTAAGTTAAGAATGAAAATTTAGAGAAATGGAAATCATAACAAGATGCAATAAGTTATAAGATGTGAGTATGAAAATTGAACCATCAAATACCCCTACACTTAAAACTTTGCACTCTTGAGCAAAAATAGAAATCAAATAACACATGAAAATTGGACCCAGACAATAGAAGTAGCAAAGACAAGAGAGAATTATGTATGTTGAGACTAAGCTAGGAAACTTATGCACACACTATTATCATTTGTTCAAAAGTGTATGCAGAGATGTGAGTGAGAAAATATTCATTCATTAGAGTTAAAGGCATCCAACATAGTCAAGAACATGTTACAAGCATTAAGAAAATGAGACACTCATTCAAACCAGAGTTCAGGATCATTTCACAACTCTCGAGGTATATGTTTCACTCAATCTCTCATGTGTTTCAGGTTTAATTGTACCCTCTGCACATCATGCAAGCAAACACTACCTTGAACTTGAAAAATCTCTAATTTTCAAATTTTAAAAGGAAAGCACTCAAGATCAATAAGACTTGTTTATGGCTTGTAATGTCGTTAAGGTGAGGTAAGGTAAAGGAAATGTTTGAGGCTAAAAATCGATGAGAAATGAGGAACAATAGGAACAATATTGCAAATTTCATGCTAATGAACTCCTTTCTTTTCCATTTTCTCTTTTCTCTTCCATTTTCTCTTTTCTCTTTTCATTCAAGTTCAAAACACATTCATTCTTTGATTTTCATATTTTCGTCCTTCTTGTATATTTTTTGAATAACTTTTGATTTTTTTTTTCAGTCAAGTAGCTTCGATGCATGACTTATGAACATAACACCTCTCCCTACACTTGAATTCTTCAATAATTTCACAAAGCATATTCGAAGTTCCTTAAAAGTCAAGGACTTGGTGTAAACATGGTTTTATTGTTTCAAGGCTTCGAGTTGGATTAGGAAATTATTAAGAAATAAGGTAAATTAAAGCTCGAATAATACCTTGTCGCGTAGATCTCATAAGAGAATATGCAAGGAAAATAATGTAGTGATAAGACTAGCCTAGGTCGTGTCCTTGAGGAGAATTAGTCAATATTTCTTAAATATTGATTTCCACTTGTCAAATTTTAGGAAATAGGAGGATTTCAAATAAAAACATTGAAATGTAGAAAATTATTCTAATATCCTAATGAAAGCAATAAACTAATATAATAAAAATAGTAAATGAAAGCATTTAAAGAAAGCAAAAATTGTAGAAAATGTAGATGGAAAGTAGTAAAGAAAAGCTAAAAATGAAAACGATAATGAAAGCAATAAGTCAATTTAAGAAAGATTTTAAAAGAAATGTGGTATCTAATTCTATGAAAGCATTTAAAGATAAGAAATTAAAGAAAAGCATGTAAGTCTACTCTATAAAAGTGTACTAAAATAAAATTAGAAATTAGGAAAACAAAGGTTGAATCTTCAATCATTACTTGTTCCTATGATTATCATTTATTTCTAGAATTTTGTCTTGCAATAAAAAAACAAATACACAATAGTTCTAAACAATTGCAATCCAATTGAAGTAAGTAAACATAACTCAATTCCTAAATCAAACAATCACTTAAACCTAGAAATTTAATTGTTATGTTAATGAGACATTCAGTCAAATAACCTCAATTACATTTATTGTAATGGACTATAATTGGTTAGAATCGTTATAAACCAAATCTAAACCATAGAAAATAAGTTTTGATTGGTGAAATAACTTAGAAATGAATAAAAAACACATAAGAACAATAGATGAACAAAATAAAAATGAAAGAAAACAGTAACAAGAACAAAAACTCTGCAGAAAAATAGTAAAAGAGAATAGAAAAACAAAAATTAAATGGAGAAGATTGAGAAGTGGAAATAAATGCTATCTAAAGCATCTTAAATTGATTATCTTCAAGGAACAATTTGTACACGAAGCTCAAGAATTAGAGAAGATAAACTACTATAAGAATATGAACTAAAAATAAGAGAAAGGTAGAGAGAAATCTAAATTTTACTACTAATGAAGCAATCTTAAGGATAACTTATGTCTTTTCGCTTTCCCAAGTCTATTTATATAACAACAATCATGTACAAGATGCGCAAGGTCCATCCACGACCCATAATTAATCAATTACATAACATGGAACTTGAATCATGCTTCTGCATTATTGAGGTTCTACGACAAATTCACTCAGTGGTTTAACATTAACTGAACGAATTAAGCAGATTCTTTGAGCGAATTTGACAGATAAATAGTTTATTAGAGAAGACATTTTTGCTCAACAAATGGTTCCTTCGCTGAGCGGATTGGAAATGCCATGATTGATGCATCTAGATGAAATTCGTTGAACGAAATTGCTAGGTGCTAAGCGGATTCTTCAAGATAACACTTTATATTTTTCTTTAATTTATCATTCATGTAATAATAAAAAAATAATTAGTTAAAATATACAATTTAAGTAATAAATTAGATTAAGAGATATTTATTTCCTTTTTAGAAAAAGTATATTAGTTATTAATAATTAATTAAAGAAATACACTAAATATATATAAATTATATTAATAAATTTATTGATAAAATGTATTATCTAGGATGTAAGGGAAAATCATGCATGGTAGGCTATTTGGCTAAGTAGCTGAAAAAGGCCTAGATCATTTCAAGAGTTCAATCAAACAAGTATCATCATAAAGAGTTTAATCAAGTTCTGGAGTGTAATACAAGCATGAGTAAATGACACAAGAAAGAAAATAGGCTCAAAGCTCACTAAGGTTGCATTTATCAAATATGCTTCAAAAACAAAATTTCCATGAGAATCCCACGTGGTTTTGAAAGAGTTCTTATCAACTTTCATCGATTTCTCTTCAAATTTCAATCTACCTAGTTCAATAGCATTTGGTATAGTATTCTTGAAATGTATACAATTATTAGTCCAATGATCATATATATTATGAAATTTTCTATATTTTCTTCCTCTTTTTATTCTAAAGTGGGTAATTTATGATCATCACTTAACTTTATTTGCTTATCCTTTAGCAAAATATAAAAAATTTAACTAGCTTTTAACACATTGAAACTATAAGTTCGATTTGTCATTTTATCTGAAACTTCATTTTTTTTGCAATAACTTACAAGTATAAGGTGGTCCTACTTTTAAGTTCAGTAAGATGAATTTCTTCATTTTCACTTAACTTAGTATCTCATCCACCTCTAAAATATCAAGCAATTTATTGTTCGATGTCTAATATAGCCGATTTTGTCCTTTTTAACAAGTTTTTCAAATTGTGATATCTTCCTTTTTCATATTTAATTTGTTCGATCACTCGTACCTTATCAGCCAACTGAGCCATATCCCTTAAGGGTAAGTTAACCAATTTCTTCCATATAAAAAATTATAACCCTATTGTGGCCATTCTTACTATCTAGACTTCATCTTTTGAAATTTGTTCAAATAATCATTAATATTCTCATTATGATATTTTTTTCACATTCATTAAATAGATAAAACTAACATGTGTCTCTCCCCTTAAAAACTTCTCATGAAAATTTCTCTCTAATTGAGCCCAATTATAGATTGAATTAGGAGGAAATGTAGTGAACTATGTGAAAGCATTTTTTGTTAAAGAACTAGAAAACACTACAAGAAAAATTGGATTTTCTGACGAACAAAATTCGTCGAAAAGTAGGTAATGCACTCACACATATTTATTTATTTATAATCCCTCTCTACTTATCTAATTTTATTTATTTATAATACCCTCTATTTATCTAGAGGTCCCCCTTCCCATTTATATTATACAAAATTCGTCGAAAAGTATGCACTCATACATATTTATTTATTTATAACCCCTCTCTACTTATCTAATTTTATTTATTTATAATACCCTTTATTTATCTAGATGTCCCCCCTCTCATTTATATTATATAAAATTCGTCAAAAAGTAGGTAATGCACTCACACATTTATTTATTTATAACCCCTCTCTACTTATCTAATTTTATTTATTTATAACACTCTCTATTAATCTAGAGGTCCCCCCCTCTCCCATTTATATCATACAAAATTCGTCGAAAAGTAGGTAATGCACTCACACATATTTATTTATTTATAACCCATCCACAAGATGCTTCCTTTGATCCTGTGGTTGATGAGTACGAACCCCCATCTTATTTTGAGTCCCCTTTTGTAAGACTCGCCCACAGGATGTTCCCTTCGATACTTGTGGTTGATGAGTACGAACCCCCATCTGGTTTTGAGTCCCCTTTTATAAGACTCATCCTTAAGATGCTCCTTTGATGCGGTAGTTGACCCTACGGTTGATGAGTACGAACCCCCATCTGGTTTAAGTCCCCTTTTGTAAGACTTGCCCACAGGATGTTCCCTTCGATCCTTGTGGTTGATGAGTACGAACTCCCATCTGATTTTGAGTCCCTTTTTGTAAGACTCTCCCACAGGA
This sequence comes from Sphenostylis stenocarpa, assembly GCA_963425845.1. Classification (NCBI taxonomy): domain Eukaryota; kingdom Viridiplantae; phylum Streptophyta; class Magnoliopsida; order Fabales; family Fabaceae; genus Sphenostylis; species Sphenostylis stenocarpa. Next base: position 37,706,485 of record OY731401.1, read on the forward strand.
TGTTCCTTTCGATCCTGTGGTTGATGAGTATGAACCCCCATCTGGTTTGAGTATACTTTTGTAAGACTCGCCCACAGGATGCTCCCTTTGACCCTGTGGTTGATGAGTACGAACCTCCATCTGATTTTGAGTCTTTTCCTTGGACTGAACTGTGGGATAGCAGCTTACTGATCTTGGTCACGCGCTGACTCCATGGGGAGTAGTTCTGCTTGAAGATGTGTTTGATTTTTCTGTGTAGTCATCCGGTGTGCTGGGGATTCTTTGATTTTGGGTTTTTGTAATAGCCATCCAGCTTGTTGATCGCTAGGGATTCTTTGATTTTAGGCTTTTACCATAGTCGTCCAGCTTGTTGATCGCCAGGGATTATTTGATTTTGGGTTTTTACCATAGCCATCCAGCTTGTTGATCGTCGGGGATTCTTTGATTTTGGTGTTTTCCAATAGCCATCCAACTTGATGATTGTCGGGGATTCTTTTTGGGCTTTTCCAATAGCTATCTAGCTTATTGATTGTCGAGGATTCTTTGATTTTGGGCTTTTCCAATAGTTATCCAACTTGTTGATTGTCGGAGATTCTTTGTTTTTGGGCTTTTATAGTAGCCATCTAACTTGTTGATTACCGGAGATTTTTGATAATTTCCTCTGAGGTAGGCAGGAATCCACTGGGAATTTATTGATTTTGTTTATGCCTCTGTGTAGGTAGATGCTTCATTGGAAGTGAAAACTTTTGGTTGCATGGCTTTGCCTTTGAACAGGCTGATATTCCATTTTGGGGATGCTAGCTCTTGCTTGCCAGATCTTGCCTATGCATAGGTAAGCGACTCTTTGAGGATGTGAGTCTGAAGATTGCCTTTGCAATAGTCTCACTTGGAATATATTTCTCTTTTTGGTGATCCACTATGGAATTAGTTGGCTTCCTGGGGATCTGATTTTGATTGGAACTGACTTTGTGAAGCTCTTTTTCCATTGGGGGAATGAAATTTTTGATTCCTTGGTTTGGTTGCTTTATTCTTCCCTTTTTTTGTTTTTTAATGTGACCCACTTGGGGGATTTATTAGCCTTCCTTTGTCATGGCCTTTTTTCTTTTTGGGTATCCGCTGGGGATGAAGGGTTTTTCTCCTTGATTATTTGGTGATGGGCTTTTGTGAAACCTTTATTCTCCGTTGGGGAATGTTGGCGGAGATTTGGTTGAGTATGCTTGATGACTCATGTGGTGGCGATGCTGAGCCTTAAGGTATTATTTTTTTTATTTTGCCTCTAAAGTAGGCAAGTATCCGCTTGGGGATGATTGAGCCTTTCCGTTGACTTTTCTTTGTTAATGATTATGCCTTCTCTTTCTTGGGTGGAAGGATGATGGTTGAAGCTTTGGGTTCTGGAAGCCCTTATTTTGCTTTGAGTCACTTGATTAATGGCGACAACTTGCTCTGTTCTTTTTAGGGGGAGCATCATTTGGAAACTCGATGTTGGCGCTTCTTGTTTTCAATCACAAACATGGAGCCTAGTTTCCTTATATACATGATTCTCGTTTTTTATTATTTACCTAAAGAGATTTTATTTTTTTATTTTTGATTTTGACAGAGTCGTTTTGTTCGACAACTTGTGTGTGGATGTCCTAAATGCAATCTATTCTCTTATTTGATGCATCTAGAAAAGTGACCGACATTTTCCTACTAGACTTTCATGATTATACTAATGGGCTCTTTTTTTTATTCATATTTTTTATTTAGCCCTAACTTTTGCCTAGACCGCCTTTTTGGGGTTTTTGATCTAGTGGACTGCCTTAATTTTTGCCTATGACATCTTAGAGGGCTTTTTCCTTTTTATGAGTGCCTTAACTTTTTCCTAGACCGCCCTTTTTGAGATTTTCGATCTAGCAGGCTGCCCTAATTTTGTCTAAGAATTCTCCTAGCAGACAATATTTTTTATCCTCCTTTTTCCCTTTTTTTAATGTTTCCCTGTTTTAGATGCATGATTTGATCTTGACAAAAGGACTTTGCGCATATTTATGATTTATCAATATAGAGGCATTTGCACAAATTGGTCAAGAGAAAAGAAATGAAAGAGGATTTTATTGACATGCATGAGCAAAAGTTTTATTATTTCTTTTTGTTTTTACAGAAGGATTACAAGGGGATTTAGAAGAATGGCTAGCCAAGATTGGCTACACTGTGTGGGCTTCAACAATCATGTCTCTAATATCTATCCTCCTTGTTCTCTTAGTTGCTTCAATTGAGATGCTCGAGCCTAGAGTGAAGATTATACAAGTTGTATGTTTCTAGAAGGATGTTATCTTAGCCACCTTTTGATTTTCGACTAAGATGACCATTGCTCTTAGGAGATTTTTTTTTTTAAATCTGTAGATTTTTCCTAGGACGTATCCTAGCAAGGAATGTGGACCCTAACTTTTTCCCAGGATGCCCTTTACAAGTTTTCATTTTGGCGGGTCTTGAGCAACGTCTTCAAGCATAATACTTCTTCACCGCATCAGAATTGATTGGGTGTTGAAGTTCCTCTCTATCCATGTCGGTGAGGATAAGAGCTCCTCTCGAAAAAGCTCGCTTAACCACGAAGGGTCCTTCATAATTTGCCGCCCATTTCCCAACTTTATCTTTCTAGGTCGGAAACAATTTTTTTACCACTAAATCTCCCTCATGGTAAGTATGGGGGTTAACCTTTTTGTCGTAAGCCTTTTTTATCTTCTTTTGATAGGCTTGTCCATGACATATGGCGTCCAATCATTTTTCTTCGATTAAGTTCAATTGGTCGTATCAGCTTTGGACCCATTCAGCTTCTGTCAATTTTGCTTCCATGATAATTCGCAGGGAAGGTATTTCAACCTCTATCGAAAGTACGACCTCAATGCCATATTCAAGGGAGAATGGAGTAGCTCCTGTGGAGGTCCGTACGAAAGTTTGAAAGCCATGAAGGGAAAAGGGCAACATTTCACGCCAATCCTTGTAGGTTTTGACCATCTTTTGGATGATCTTCTTGATGTTCTTATTGGCTGCCTTTACTGCACCATTCATTTTAGGTCGGTAGGAAGAGTGTAGACCCCAAATCTTGCCCAGCCTCAAAATAAAGAGCAGAAGACTTCTGTTCGAAGATGGGCAAGGCCTAGAAGGTCCCTAGGATAGATCAATAGACCCCATTTTAGAATAGGAAGGTTTTTTGTACGGGAAAAATAAGAAATTTCACCTAAAGGGTAGAGACTATCGTCTCGTTTGGCGAGACCGCCGTCTCGTTTAGCGATACTGTCGTCTCGCCAATCGCCAATTGCGAGACCCCCGTCTCGTTTGGTGAGATAGCCTTCTCACCATTTGTCAAGGACAAGACCGCCGTACTGTTTGGCGAGACGGCGGTTCCGACCTGACAGGCGTGAATTTCTATAAAAGGGGGGGGGGGGCGACCTCATCCTTTACACAACATAGAACAACTTTCCCTTTTGCAACTTTCTCAAATTCTTCTCCTAGGATCCCTCCGAAGCATTTTCGGAGTTTCTTAATATTCTTAGTAAGCGTCCCATAGTGTTGTGAGAAAGAGCAATCAACACTGTAGAGCATGGAGGTTGCCAAAAAGCACCTTTCTTTACCGAGAATATTAATACAAAGCTTGCTTTGAAGGTTCCTACACTTTCTATCTTCTTTTACCGCTTTCTTATTACATCTATTTGTGCATCAGTTGTTAGGGTAATGTAGTCAACCATTTAAATTTCACAAGTGAATAAATAAGGGTAAAAGCGTAATTATAGAGTTTTTTTTTATTTATAAAATAAATGGTCCATCATAGGGAACCCGAAAGGGGCGTCATAGTGAAGCTAATACCTTCCCTACATGTAACTAACTCCCTTACCCAACTCTGGTTATAATGGCCAAAGTTGGTTTTTCTAAACCAACACCTTCTTTTTCTTCCTTTTCCAATGTTTCTGGATAAAACATTGGTGGTGACTTCAGAACCCTTTTCGAAAACGTCGTCTTTAGGTCCAGTCCGGTTATCGGACAACCTAAAGGCGTTGTAACATCTTTTAAAAATGCGAGTCGAAGAAAAACCATCGCGTCGCTCCGACCGCCTCTTTTGGCGGTGGCGACAAAGAGGAATTATGATGCTGAGTTCTGAAGTACTGGCATGTCATGGTAGGACCATGTGAATGCATCCACATACTCTCTTAGTTGTACTAATCCTCCCCCAACATTATCATTTGGGTATCAATACTTATTTCTTTCTTATCATCTTTCTGTCCCAAATCAATGGCCTTGGTTTCTCACTAGTAGGGTTGTATAGATCGAGCTTTCATTTCTAGCAGCCTTTTGCATGTCTGAGGAGACGATCCCCTCCTCACTGTCTGACTTGATTCATTCACCTTCGGCTTTCGGATCCCATAGAGAGTCATCCATCATAGACATGATTGTTTTTATGGTTCTGTTTAGGTTTTAGATTTTATTATCAATTACTTTGAAAGAATAATGAGGGAGAAAAGAATGAAAAAGAATATGAATGCTATGAAAATACCTCAGTATTTGATAAAATGAAATATTTACAAAGTCCTTTTAATCAAATATCTCGCGGCCACGGGTAGGGACTGCGAGAGATACACCGAAAGCTTACAAATGCGAATACTAAAATGAAGAGCCCTAATCAGCTGGTCTTCTCTTATTCAACCCCACTATTCCAGTGGCGATAGAGGCTTGATGCCCACATTAGGAGCGGGAGCATCGAAAGTGATCCACCCGACATCCAACAATTCTTGAACCTTATACTTCAAGGTCAAGAAATTCTCCACAGAATACCCAGGGGCACCTGAGTGGTAATCACATTTTTCGCTTGGCTTGTACCAATCAGGGTAGGGTGGTTCCATCTTCCTCATTATGAGAGGCATGGTCACTGTGAGGGCCCTCATTGTGGAGGCGTTGTTAGCGCATTAGCTCCATCAATTGTGCCATCTGATCCTTCATGGCATTAAGTTCGGCGGTGAGCTTGCAGTTTTGTTCTTCCAATTGCTCCATCCTCTTGGCTCTTTGTGTGCGGGTGAGGACAGGAAGAAGACCAGCCACTTTCTAGAATGCAAATGAATTAAGGATTTTTATTTTTGTTTTTGAAACGAATGATTAGTTTGGGATGGATATGTCTTAAGACAATAGCTTTGATATTCTCCTTAAAGCTTATGCTTCACGGAGCACCACACTCACCTTGGTGTAATAGTTTCTTCCCCATCATGGATTGACAAGTATAACGAAGGTTACCACACCTTAGCACACTTTTCCCTTCCTTGTCACAGATTGACAAGTTTAACGAAGGTTATGTAGACCCCAAATCTTGTCCGACCTCACAATAAAGATCAGAAGACCTCCTTTTCGAAGATGGCGAAGCCTAAAAAGCCACTAGGAGAGACTATTAGGCCCCATACTAGGATAGGAGGGATTTTTGGCACAAAAATAAGGATTCTTGCCTTTTAGGGTCAAGACCGCCGTCTCGAATTCGAGACCGCCGTCTCGCCTCGCACCAGTGGCGAGACCGCCGTCTCGTTTGGCGAGACGATCGTCTCGCCATTCCTGTAAGGCGAGACGGCCGTCTCGACCTGACAGGCGCGAATCCCTATAAATAGGGCCTCCATTCCCCTCATTTCACACAGCTTTCTCACTCTCTCTCTAGTCACATCAATAGTTTCTCTCTCTAGAATCCCTCCGACGCATTTCTGGAGCTTCTGAGTGTCTCTAGAGTTTTTCTTAGAGCGTTTCGAGAGGTTTCCGACGCCGTGTAGAGTGAAGGGCTGCAGCAAAGCACCCTATTTACAAAAATTAATAGAAAGCTAGCCTCGGATGTTCCTACTTTCTCTCTCTATCTTTTATCGCATTATTTAAATTATGCAATAGACATTAGGGCCATGTAGTCGTAATCTTTAAATTCTGTAAAATAAAAGGGTAAAAGCGTATTTTTCCGGTTTATTTATCAACAGAATAGTTGGCCTATCATAGGGAACCCAAAAGGGGCGTCGTAAAAGGAACTAACACTTCCTTTACGCGTAACTAACTCCCTTACCCAACTCTGGTTCTAACGACCAAAGTTGGTTTTTCAAAAACCAACGCCTTTTAAACTCCTTTTCCGATGTTTCTGGTAAAAACATCGGTGGCGACTCCAGAGAACCCTTCAAAAATAGCTCTTGGGTTAGCCCGGTTATCGGACAATCCAAGAGCACCCTTTCGAAAACCTCGCCCCTAGGTTCAGCCCGGTTATCGGACAACCTAAAGGCGTTGTAACCACCAATAAAAAACGCGAAAATCAAGAGAAGTCAAAACCATCGCGTCGCTCCGACTGCCCTCATTTTGACGATGGCGACAAATGGCGAATCCGCTGGGGAAGCCTAGAGAGTTGATCCCATTTAGTGATGGGCCGGCTTAAAAATAAATAAACCAAGAAAATAATGCTTTTGCCCTACCTTGTATTATAACATGTTTTACTGTTTGGCTTTAATAACTGCTATTTGTTTATACTTACACACTTGTTTGAAATACAAACTGTACACAAACCCTTGCACACAACAGTTCCCTCTATACCCGGGGGCAAGTGAGAAATCCATAGGGAGTGGGTGGCAGGTACGGTTCGCTGTAGTGATGGCCTTGTGCCCACCGGTGTGATCGGAAACCACCACTCAAGGTGATAACCTTCCTCTTTTGGCACAAAGACTGACTATGGCCTTAGTGCTAAGCATGGTCGGAAGGCTGGAGAGTGGGGACCCTATAATGGGGGCACCTTGGGGGCCTTAGCCTTGGTGAGGACAGTTAGAACCTACCTTCGCCAAATCACTTTTCTGCAGGAAAACCCTACCTCGTGATTAAAACGAATTCTCGCCTGTTCGTGGATGATCGAATTGTGTGTGCATATGTTTGTTGCATAGCATAACCAAACAACAGAAGAAAAATCACAAAAAAATATTTTTACAATAAACACCCTTATCTCGGACAATCTGCCTTTTAGCTAGCCTGGTTTCAAGTTCTTTGTAAGCTAAGTAGCCACGCAGTTCCGACAGAAGAGATAAGGGACGCTAAATATTCTTTCGCATAAAGCCACATTTTATCTCGGACAGTCTGCCTTTTAGCTAGCCTGGTTTCAGGTTCTTTGTAAGCTAAGTAGCCACGCAGTTCCGACAGAAGAGATAAAAGGCTATAAAATAAACAAATAAACATCAAATAAAATAAATATCAAATAAGATCCGATTCCAAAACAATAAATGGGACCTGATTCATAAACATCCCAAATCATTCATATAGGTAGTTTATGAAGCACTTGTTGGATTTGATGAAGACATATAGAGTTTATAGAGTTTATTTTGTGGGTGTGTAGGTGAATAGGTTATAGGTTTAGAATTTAATCTCTTGATAGTTCAATAGATCTTGTGATAAGCGCCTTCAAAAGATGCATCTCATTGAACTTATTTTACTGCATGAAAAACAAACCGTTAAGCATTAAAAGAACAAACTGAGTTTTTCAATCTGTTAAAAAGAAGTTTCAATCTGTTAAAATAACTTAAAATAGGAAATGTCCATATGTTGTCAAAATTTTAATTGATTGAATCGCAGAATCAACAGGTTAAAATGTTCTTAATGATTTTTTCATATTAAAGGTTTCGCATTTTCAATCTGTTGAAATCAAGATCAATCTGTTGAAACAGAGAGATGTCATTTTTCACTTTGAAGTATCTCAGGATTTCAATCTGTTGAAACAGAGAGCTATCATTTTTTTCTAAACTGTTTCAATCCATTGAAAACTCGAATTAATCGATAAATGAAGTTTTAAATAAAATCAATCGATTAAAACGACATTTTAATCGATTGAAAAACATTCTGATCGATCACAATTCAATTCTGATCGATCATAACTGATTGTGATCTGTCATATAGATATTCTGATCGATCATCTGCTACTCTAAATCAGTTTTAATCAAATTTAATCAATTAGTTTCTCTCTTTCATTCTATAAATACAGTTTTGATTTCTCTTTTGAAAAACACAATTTGGAAAACAATTGAAAGCAATCTTAGAGCTCTCATATACGTGCCTTTCTCTGTGCATTCATAAACTTTTCATATCATAAGGCGTTTAGATCAAGATTGTTGAAAGATCATCAAAGAGAGAAAGTTCTGAGTTAGAATTGCTTCTGGACTTCTATAGTGTTAAAGCTGCAGTCCAGGTTTATTCTTTTCATTTACTTGTATAAAGTGTGATTGTGTAGATTGGGTTTGAATCTGCACTGGTTACAGTAACTGGATTTGGTTACTGGGTGGTTATTCAAGAGTCTATCTTGTGGGTTTGTGAGATAGTTCTTGGGGTAGATTGGTGTATATCTACTGGTTGTAATTTTCACTTGGAATTAGTGGAACTTGGCAGATTTGTCAAGAACTGGATGTAGCTCTGGGAAAGAGTGAACCAGTATAAACTTTTGTGTTGAATTTCTGCTTTCATCTCTTTTATTTCTTGTCTATATTCTTGCTTTGATTAAAACTAAATCTACCTAATAGAAGAATTGAATAAAGATAATTCATTCTTCCAAGAGAAAGTGTGTTTTTAGAAAAAGTTTTCTAAAGTTCAATTCACCCCCCCTCTTGAACTCAACCATTAATTCTTACAATTGGTACCAGAGCTGGTTCTTGTAAGTTACTCAAGAATTCGGTCCAAGAAAGGTTTAAATGGCTGAGGGAAAGATGAATTTTTCGGAAGGAGCCTCCATAAACATGCCTCTTCTTTTTGCTGGTGTGAATTATTCTTTCTGGAAGGTTAGAATGAAAATCTTTATTGAATCTCTTGATAGAGGTATTTGGGAAACAATTGTTAATGGGCCTTTCAAACCAACTCATACAGTGGATGGTAAAATTGTTGAAAAAAATTGGGCTGAATTAACTGATGCAGAAAATAGGAAAGTCCAATATGATTATACTGCTAAGAACATTATTACCTCTGCTTTAAATCTTGATGAGTTTTTTAGGGTGTCTCAATGTGCCTCTGCCAAAGAAATGTGGGAAATTCTAGAGGTCACTCATGAGGGTACATCTGACGTGAAAAGGGCAAGAAAGCATGAATTAATTAGAGACTATGAATTGTTCAAAATGCAGCAAGGTGAAACCATTGCGGATGTGCAAAAAAGATTCACGCATATAGTCAATCATCTAATCGGGCTAGGGAAGACTTTTGACAAGGAAGAGTTAAACATCAAAATCTTGAAATGTTTGGACAGAACTTGGCAACCAAAGGTGACAGCTATATCAGAATCAAGAGACTTAACTGAAATGACTACTGCATCATTATTTGGTAAGCTAAGGGAACATGAGTTGGAGATCAATCAATTTAAAGAACAAGAAAATGCAGAGAAGAAAAGCAGAAACATTGTTCTCAAGACGATTGAAGAAAATAGTGAGTCCGAAGAAGATGAATTTGAGAATCGACTCGTTAGTTAAGAAATTTGGGAAGTTTCTTAGAAAGAAGAACAAAGCTGGCCAGGTTAAAAGGTACACCGACAAAAGAACTGAATCTACTCAAAATAATTTTACTTGTTATTCTTGTGGTAAGCGGGGACACATAAGGAGTGAATGTCCGAGAGAAATCCAGGAATCAAAACAAGAAAGAGTTAAAGTACAAAGGGAAAAAGGCCTACATAGCTTGGCAAGACAATGATTCATCCTCCAGTTCTACATCCGAAGGTGAAGAAGTGAATCTATGCTTAATGGTCAGTTGTGAATCCTCTTCATCGCATGTAAGTTCAACCCCACGAGAAAATGAAATGAATTACGACACATTACTAAATGCTTTCAATGAAATGCATAATGAAGCTAGAAATTTATCTCATACAAATAATCGGTTAAAAGGACTAAATAACTGGTTAGAAAATAGGGTTAAAGTTACGGAAAAAGAGTTATTAGAAAGCAAAACAGATATGGAACATCTTGAAATAATATACAATAATTCATCTACTGATAATGCTGCTTGGTAACAACGAGTTGTGAAAAGTGTATCTTTCTACAGAATAAGGTTGAGTACTTGATTAAAACTTTGTCTAAGTTTACTCAAGGTAAAGAAAATTTAGATACACTTCTTGGGTCCCAAAACTGTGTTTTTGATCATACTGGAATTGGGTACAAACCTAAGGTTGGGGTTAAAACTAAAAAGTATTTGAACTTCTTTTCTTTTAGAAAAGCAACATCATCTCCCTTCTCATCCTGTCATTACTGTATGAAAAAAGGGCATACTGTAAAATTCTGTCATGCTAGAAAACATTTTGTGCCACAAGGTAAAATGAGATGGGTTCCAAAACATGTTAAACAGAAAATTTGACTCCCAAGGACCCAAAATATTTAAGGGTACCAAATACTTGATGCTTGATCTTTCAGGAACAGCAGCAAGAGTCACTTTGGTACTTGGACAGCGGATGCTCAAGGCATATGACAGGTGATATGTCAAAATTCCAGAAACTGAGATTGAAGAATGGAGGACACGTGACATATGGAGACAACAACAAGGGAAGAATCTTAGGTTCTGGAGATATAGGAGATGGTGAAACCATGACCATTCACAATGTTCTTCTTGTTGAAGGTCTGAAGGTCTCAAGCACGACTTAATCAGTATAAGTCAATTATGTGATATAGGTCACAAGGTTATCTTCAAACCAGAAATATGCCTAATTTGTGAGCCAAAATCTGACACGGTAATGTTGGTAGGTAAGAGGTTAAATAACATTTACATGTTAGATATCAAGCATTCTATCTCATCTCAAAGTTGTCTTCTTACTAAAGAAGAAGAATCTTGGTTATGGCATAGAAGGCTTGCACATATTCATCTTAATCATCTTAACAAACTGATTTCTAAAGATTTAGTCTCTGGGCTACCTAAGCTTCAAATTCGAAAGACAAAATATCGTGAAGCGTTGTTAAAAGGTAAACAAACTAGAAAATCCTTTTCAAACAAAACATTGTTTCTACTTCTAGACCTTTGGAACTGCTTCACATGGATTTGGTTGGTCCTTCAAGAAATAAAAGCCTAGGTGGTAATCTCTATATCATGGTAATTGTTGATGATTTTTCCAGATTTACTTGGACTATATTTCTAAAAGCCAAATCAGATTCTTTCAAATCTTTTAAAAAGCTTGCCAAGGTCTTACATAATGAGAAAGGTTATTTCATTACTTCTATTCAAAGTGACAATTGTGGAGAATTTGTAAATGAAAAGTTTGAATTATTCTGTGAAAAGTTTGGCATAAAACACAACTTTTCTGCTCCAAGAACTCCTCAACAGAATGGTGTTGTGGAAAGAAAGAACAGATCCATTGTGGAACTTGCTAGAACAATGCTTTGTGAAAATGCTTTACCTAAATACTTTTCGGCAGATGTTGTAAACACTGCTTGTCATGTTTTGAATAGAGTTTTGATTAGACCCATTCTTAAGAAAACCCCATATGAACTTTACAAAGGAAGAAAACCCAACATAAACTATTTCAGGGTTTTTGGATGTACATGTTTTGTTTTAAACAATGGGAAAGAAAATATTGGCAAGTTTGATGAAAAATCTAATAAAGGGATCTTTCTTGGCTATTCTTCTAACAGTCATGCATATAGAGTCTATAATCTAAGACTAAAATCTGTTGAAGAATCAGTACATGTTATTTTTAATGAGTCTCCTCGAGTGTTGCAGAATAAAACAACAGGTAATGCAGATGATGACGATTTAACTGATAATTCCTATCAGTTAAAACATCCCAGTGATTTAGATCAGCATACTGTCGAAGAAGGTGATCAGTCAATTGATCCTACAAAAGCTGGAAATAGGGTTAAAGTTCTGGAAAAAGAGTTATTAGAAAGCAAAACAGATATGGAACATCTTGAAATAATATACAATAATTCATCTGCTGATAACGCACCTTTACGCCTCCAGTCACATGGGGATATTCCCCGATCCTTTAAGGAGCTTCTCCAAAATCCCTCTCCAACGACGCTTAACTTCAGAATGGAGGGACGAGTTGGAACAAAAGGACGCCAACAGTTTATCCTGGGTCTGCCCTTGGTTCCGACCAGGCCCAGTTCTCATCAGATGTGGAGACTACCCGAATGTACCCTTGATAGGACTCAGGGGTTGCATAGCCTACTCACCTAGAGTAGCTATGAGACAGCTCATGAGGACTCAAACTACCATCTCTCGGGGGGAACTCGGAGGACTGTGTTTCTTCGGAGACCCATGCACAATCGCCAACTCACTAGCTGTGAGAAGAGCATGGGAGAGACCAGTCTATATGGGAGATAGAGAGCTAGGAAAAGCTCGAGTGATTGTCTCCAGTGACTACGAGGTGTGGAGACAAAGAAGAGGGATGTCTCAACCATCCACCACACTCATTACAAGCGCCAATAGTGAATAGCTGCAGGCTCAAGTTGACGCCTTGACCCAGAGGATAGAAATCATGGGAGCCCAGATGAGGGCCCTTGAAGAAAGAGAGCAAGAATCTATCCTCACTATAGACGGCCTACAAAGGCAATGCAAGAAAAAAGATCATGAAATAGAGTGCCTCAAGGATCAGTGTGCTGACTCAAACGAGCAAGCTATCCGGGCATCCAAAACTGCCAGAACCAGCTCGGATAGTCAAATTCAAGAGATAACCGCCAAGTCTGCACACCTTGAGGCCGAATCAGCAAAACAGGCTCAGACGATCAAGGAGTTATTGCAAGAACTCACCAAGACTCGGTCAGACATACGCCAAGAGCGAGAGGCCAACCGGAGACTCAACAAAAGTCTCGCTGAGCTACGCTGCAAAGAAAGAGACGGGCTAGCTCAGTACGGCCAGGTACTACAAGAGAAAGACCGAGCTGTCGCAAAACTCGATGAACTGCAAGCCTTGGTCGTCCATCAAGAGGCGAAGATCAAAGAGGCTCAAAAGTATAGTGAAGACATGAGCCAGGCAGTCCAAAAGCAAAGCGAAGCACTTGCTCGTCACGTCTGGGAAGCCGAAAGAGAGCTACATAGAGATCAAGACCCGCCTGTGGGCTTCTTTAGGCTTTTCCATTTTTGCCAAAAGTTGCTTCGTAGTATGGAGTAGGGGAATGTACACCTTCTAAATGGATAAATGAAATTCTCCTTTATTCTACAATTGTCTACTTGCATGCATATCATTCATTTGCATATTTAATTTCCCCTCCTTCACGCTTAATAAATAAGATAATAAAAAGGAAGGATTAACTGACACGTCTTCCAAATCAGAAGAATGGAGAGAAGGCCACTCCTAATAAAGCTTACCCCAATGGTAGACTCACCGCAAGAGGATAATAAGCCTCAACCGTTGGTCCTCAAAAATAAGGAAGAGGGGGCAAGGACACCAGTGCGACTATTTATGCCACGTCCTTTCCCCTACGAATCAAATAAAGCTGTACCGTGGAGATATGGAGAATCTTCACCAACAAAAGAAGAAATAACAAACATAGCCGATATTGGGGGCATGACTAGAAGTGGAAGAGTCTACTCCCCCAAGGACTCGCAAGAAGAGGTCCTCAAAAATAAAGGAAAAAATAAAAAGACCGAAGAAGAAAAAGAAAATAAAGAATCCAAGGAGGAGACAGAGGAATTACTCTAGTTCATAAGGCAAAGCGAGTATTCCATTATAGACTAGCTCAATCGTACACCCGCAAAGATTACGTTGTTGTCTTTAATAATGAGCTCGGAACAGCATAGAAACGCCCTGCTGAAGGTCTTGAGCGAGGCGCACGTACCTCATACCATATCCCAAGAAAAGGTTGAGAGGATCGTCGGTCACATCACGGCAAGCGATCACCTCACCTTCACAGAGGAAGAACTCCCCCTCGAGGGGTCAAACCACAACAAGCCCTTGCATATCTCAGTCAAATGCAAGGAGTACCTCATCGCCAAAGTTCTTGTGGATAACGGGTCCTCCTTGAACATGATGCCCAAGTGCACACTAGACAAGCTGACTATCCAAGGAACCCGTCTGCGCCCAAGCAGCACTATCGTTCGAGTCTTCGATGGATCTAAACGAGAAGTAGTGGGAGAAGTTAATTTGCCAATTCAAGTTGGACCCACTATCTTCAACGTCGATTTCCATGTAATGGATATTACTCCAGCATATAGCTGTCTCCTCGGTAGGCCTTGGATTCATGACGCTAAGGCAGTACCTTCAACGCTCCAACAAAAAGTCAAGTTCATAGTGGATGACAAATTGGTCACGGTCCAAGCAGAAGACGACATTTTGATCAGTGGACCGTCTACCCAACCTTATGTGGATGCGGCTGAAGAGGCCCTTGAAACATCTTTTCAAGCGCTCGAAATTGCCAGTATAGAGTGACTTCCCAAAAACACAAAGGTAGCTCGCATGATGTTGAAGCATGGTTACCATCCTGGCCAAGGACTGGGGGTAGATTCCCAAGGCATGAGGGAACCCCCAGAATTCAAAGACAATCCTTTCAAGTCCCCCCAAAAAGGGAAGTCCCCCCTCTGCACACTCAAGCAAATTTTCCGAAGTGGAGGGGTGCAAGCGTCAAGAGCTACCCTAGTCATTAGGAGATCTTTTTCTTCATTTAAGGGATGTAAACCCCATGATTGTTAGAGATTATCCCCCGGGGCTAGCCCGACCCCCGGGCATTTTAGGGCACATATTCCCTTATTAATTAATAAAGAATACTTCTTACAATTTGCTTTTCTTCTTTCTATTTCTGACTAGACCACATAATAACCCTGTCTAAGTATACGAAAAAGAAAGAAGAAGAATAAAAAGCGCATCCAAATAATCAACATTTACCATTGCTATTGCCGTCAAGCTAGTTGATTAGAAGCACATAAAAATAAGACTTTACCTCACCCATAAAGAAAGTCATGCTTCGCCAATATTGTAAATAAAAAATAAAGAAACAAAGAAAAGCCCATAGAAGCCAAAGGCCAAAAAGAAAAAGGGCAAAATACCCGGTAGGAAACCCACGAAGGGGGCTACGCAAAAAATAGGGTCGACCCGGTAGGATACCCGAACAACAATAAAGGGTAGCCTAGACAAAAGTTAGGGTTACAAAATAAGGTCCGCTAGGATTCCCTGAAAATACCAAAAGAAGGAACCTAGACAAAAGATAGGGCCAAAACACAATATCCTAGTTCGAAAACCCGAAGGGCGATCTAGGGAAATCAGCTAGCCATTAAAAGCAATGGAAATAGAACTAAAAGGCGCAAATACAAAAAAAAAAAGGAAAAAAATGTTTGCTTAGACGAAACCTAAACACCTAAGCCTAACCCTAGCCAGCCATGCTTACAAAAACCACTTTCTAAATACAAATCAACCTTCTAAAACACAAGCCATTGATTTTTACCTCTTTCTTTCTTTTCTCTTGACCCTCACAACAATATTCTAATAATGAATTTGGGAATATGGAGGCGTATAGTCAACAAGAGGATTGAAACCCCTAGAGTGGAGAAAGCGAGACACTACATGGCAAAGAGTGCTCTACAAAAAAGAACAGAAAAAAAAGAAGGAAAAAGAAAGAAAAAAATTATCCTTCGGTAACAAGAAGTCCGGCATGGTACAACCAAGAGTAAACACGGCAAATCAGAGGGCATTCGGCGCAATGAGACACGTAAGTTAAATCCTTCTAAAAAATTAACTAAAATAGGCATTATAGGACATCAAACATAAAAACATTGCATGCATAAAATGTTTTTGAACCAGGTCCTATTTTCTTATTAAAAAAAAAAAAACTTAACCGAAAATTCAAGATGGCCGTCTGGGATTTCCAGACCGCCGTCTCGGTCCTCAGCAAGTCGAGACCGCCGTCTCGACCTACGAGACCGCCGTCTCGAGAACCCAAACGGTCGTCTCGACTTCCCAGACGGCGGTCCCGAATTTTGGAAAATCCCCTATAAATAGGGGTGCGATGGGGGGGGTTTCTCACAACTCTCTGCACTCCAGAACTCTCGACTCTCAAATCTACCACTTCCAAGCACTTTCTGGCCAATATGTTCAGTGGAAACCCCTCCAGGAAGAGAAGAGGCACTGCCGGTGCCAGCAGTTCCTTGGCACCAGCCCCTCAAGACCCCACTCAGATGTCGCCACAGCACCAGGCCCGCCTCAAGCACATCCGGGAATATTCTTGGCACCCCATGTTCAGACTGGATTTCGGCATCCTCGCCGAGTTCGGGTGGGAGGATGATGTTCGGACCCACATAGACAACATTGGGTGGGGCTTTCTGCTGCAGTCTCCACCTACCCACGTGTACCCTCAAGCGGTACTGGAGTTCTTGACCTCCATCTCCTACGCCAAGGCTCCCCCCATGGTCCCGGGCCTACCACCCACCAAGATGGTGAATTACTTTATGGGTGGGGTGTTAGAATCGCGCAGCAGAATGTTCGCGTGGTCGGACAAAAACCAAGAGGGGGGGGTGAATTGGTTACTTAATAAAAATTAGGTTTTTCAAAATTTTCCCCAAATTTTACCGATTAAAAACTGCGTAAATGTAAATAGAGAAGAGTAGAGAAGATTACACAGTAGGTTTATACTGGTTCGGATCAAAAGACCCTACGTCCAGTTGCTAATCACTCAAAAGAGGATTAACGCTGTCACTAAGAACAAAGTTGTTACAACACAAATTATAATGAAAAAGATAAAGTTAAAGATAAAACCTCTCTTGAAATCCACAAGAGATGATAAACAGACTTTCCCTGGAGACGGCACAGACACACAATCCACTAAGAACTCCACTTAGTGATTCTTATCGCTTCTAGCCTCACACCAAGTTTCCAAAAGCCCCGAAGAACAGCTTTCCCGGAGACGAGCACAGCACTCAATCCACTAAGAACTCCACTTAGTGATTCTTATCGCTTCTAGCCTCACACCGAGTTTCCAAAAGCCCCCTTTCCTTGCAACAAACAGTTCTCCGGCACTCACGAGCACTTAACTTTTGTATGGAAAGAGTTGTTCTTTAGTTGTTCATTGTTTCTGAGTGCTAAAGCAGAGTTTAAGTAGGGAAATTAGGGTTTAGGAATTGAGGATTTCGAAACTAGGGTTCTTGGTAATTGGGTTTTCGAAAATAGGGTTAATTTGAAATTTAATTTGAAAAACAGATTGAAATAATCGATTATTTGGAGTAATAATCGATTAAAACAGAAGCCAAATACTTCAGAACCCAACCCTCTCTGGAATAATCGATTATTTGGTGAAATAATCGATTATCTGTACGGACAGGTACAAAACAATCGATTCTTTTGCTTTGTTTTAATCGATTAAAACAGTGAGTTTGTATAGAAAGTGTTTTCTCATCTGTTTTAATCGATTATTTACCTATATAATCGATTAAACCCGAGCCTGAATGATAAATTTGAGCTTTTTGAAGCTTCTAAGTTACAGACTATGTACCGGCTATCTTAGACTCTAAAAATACGAGACTCAATCTTAAATAAATCAGAGTTATTACAATACAATTATCACCAATCTTCAATCTTCAATATTCTAAGTCTTTAGTTCTTGGATCATCATCAAAATCCATTCTTCATATTCATCAAGTGCAACATCAAGTCCTTGAATTGTCAACAATCTCCCCCTTTTTGATGATGATCAAAATTTTCTTTTAAAGCCCTTTGTAATAACCTGTTTTATCTGTCATACTAACAAACACATTAAACATACCAGATAAAATTTAAAATTGAATCATAGGCTTTAAATTTTTCTCCCCCTATTTTGATTATAATCAAAAAGAACTCTGCAACATCAATCATAAGAGCTCCCCCTCAAAATATGCATAAGTTAGAGAAAGCTCCCCCTCAATCATAGCATAAAAGAAACATCAAATTTTATTTCATAATCATTTATCCAATACAATAGCAAGACAATAACAAAAGAAAATACATAACGGAATTTAAAATTCTTCAATCTGTCCTCATCATTAAAGTGAGTATCAAATCTATTTTCTAATCTACCCACTCTATCATCTACATCGGATATGCGACGAATAATTTCATCATGGCGTACTCCAGAAAGATTGAAGAAAGATTGCATTCTTTGATTCATGTCGGAAAGCATATCTTCCATGGATTGTCTTGTTTCTTGATGAGACGAGGATGTTCCAACACTTTGGATTTGGTTAGAGGGAAAATTATCAGCTGGAGGCATATCTTCATCGAGTCTTCATTTGCATTACTTTGATTTTGAACGTCATCTTTGTGAACATAGATGTCATTGACACGCACCATTTGAAGTTGAGTCAATGTGTCTGTCCAACATGCGGTTTAAGTTGTTTGTTCTAACTGCTTGCTCACCTTCAACATTCACTCCTTTATGTTCAAGAATACGGGATACAAGAAGTGCATATGGAATTTTGAAGGTGTGATGACGTTTTGCTTTAAGCATGGTCATTTTGACAAGAACACCCCAATCTAAAGGTTCATTATTCATTATGGCATGAATAATTCGAAGATCAATGGAAGAGCATTGGGCATGATTCGTAGCCCGGGGACATAAGATCCATACAAGTAAATGTAGAAGCATGCGTTCTTCCTTCTTTAAAGGTCCGAGCATGAAGAATACGTCCAACCTCCAGAGAAGGATTCCGAGAAAAGATCGATAAGCTAAGAACTCGTCAAAGTCATCTAGCTCACCATAAACGTTAATAGCATCTTCTCTAATGGGGAAGTGAGCAACATTTTCCCAAATATCATCATCTAGAATTATGGTAACCCCTTTTACACGGGATGTAGCAATTTGATCCCTAAACTTGAATCTAGAATAGAATACCCTAACTAAGTCGGGATAGTATGTACCTTGCATTTGGATAAACGGGAGAATTCCTTGAATTTCAAGAAGATTAGGAAAATTGAAACCCCTACGAATGAATTGCTCACCTATAAGAAATTTGGGAGAAATAATAGCTTTTTCTTTCCAGTAGGTTAGAAATTCTTGTTGACCATCCGCATCGGAGATCCATCCTTCTACGGAATTAGGACGGGAATGAGAAGAAGGTGCGAGATCTTCTTCTTGTAGGAATCTTAGGGCGAGAGGATGAGGCCATTTGAAAGAGTAGATAAACTTGAAGAGATTTTGGAGACAAGTGAGGGAATAATGAAGCAAAGAGAGTATAGATTTCAAGAAAACTTGATTACAAGAGTTAGAAGTGAGTATAATTGACCTAGATGTCTCTATTTATAGAGAAAACACTTCCAACGGTCATATAGAAAGGATTTCATGGCAAAATATCCGTTGGCAACGGCTAAGAGGCAAAAGCTGGTCGCATTTAATCGATTATATTTCAAGATAATCGATTATTTCAATATCTGATAGCTTTAATCGATTATTTCCGAGTAAATAATCGATTATTTCGAAGGAGAATACCCTGTTTTGGGCGTTTTTAAGGGAAAATAATCGATTATCACTTCCGATGATCGATTATTCCAGAGGCTATATCAAGTTTTTAAGGTTTTGGCACATTATAACCTATGAATATCCCGCATCACGAATTTAATCATAACAATCATCCAAAAACGAGTCAAATTAAGCGGAATTTAAGCTATTTCTAGTATCCCTAAGTCTCTTCTAAGATCATAGAATCTATCCTTGGGTAGAGGCTTAGTAAATATATCTGCTAATTGACGTTTAGTGTCTACATACTCTATCTTACGAGTTTCCTTTGCTTGATATGATCTCTTAAAAAGTGATGTCTAATCTCAATATGTTTAGTCCTAGAGTGCATTACTTGGATTTTTTGTTAAGTTGATTGCACTCGTATTATCACACATTAATGGAATGTCATTTAAATATATGCTATAATCCTCTAATTGTTGTTTCATCCACAGAATTTGAGCACAACAACTACCAATTGCAATATATTCAGACTTCAGTGGTAGATAAAGCTACACATGCTTGTTTCTTAGAGTGCCATGATATTAAGGATGAACCTAACAAATGACATGTCCCACTAGTGCTTTTCCTATCAATTTTACATCCACCATAATCAGCATCAGAATATCCTAATGAACTAATACAAGCATCAGACGGATACCACAAGCCAAATCCAGTAGTTCCTTTTAAGTATTTTAAAATATGTTTTACTGCAATTAAATGAGATTCTTTAGGACAAGCTCGAAATCTAGCACACACACACACGGAATGCATAATATCGAGTCTACTAGCAGTTAAGTATAATAGTGATCCTATCATACCTCTATACATAGTTTGATTTACTTCCAAACCTGATTCATCCTTGTCTAAATAGCATGAAGTTCCCATGGGTGTGTTAGCTTCCTTAGAGGTGTCCATACCAAACTTTTTGAGAATTTCCTTGCAGTATTTAGTTTGAGAGATGAAAGTGCCATCTTTAAGTTGCTTGATTTGTAGTCCAAGGAAGAATGTCAATTCTCCCATCATAGACATTTCAAACTCTCCCTGCATTATCTTAGCAAATTCTACACATAACAAACTATCAGTTGATCCAATAATATATCAACAAGTAACACATCTTTGATCTCCAAAGTGTTTGCACCGCAGTTGCTCAATTGATTGCTTAAGGATGTGTGAAAACTTATATTCAATGTGAGTTTAGAAAGTTCAAGCCAAACTGTTTTCAATAGAAGATTTTCAAAAACTGCTGGTTTAATTAATCTGTTAAAAGTTTCTTTTAATCTGTTAAAAGTGCAGTTTTAATCTGTTAAAACATCTTTTAATCGATTAAAACGCAGTGTAGAAAAAGTTTTTAAGTTGTTTTAATCGATTGAAACGAGTTTTTAACCGATTAAAAGAGTTCGATCGGTCATAATAAAAATCTGATCAGTCATCCTGACTCTGACCGATCATAATAAAAATCTGATCGGTCATCCTGACTCGACCGGTCATAATAAAAATCTGATCGGTCATCCTGACCCTTTAAGTGATTTTAATCGATTGAAACGTGTTTTTAATCGATTGAAAAATTTCTGACCGCTCATAATTAAAATCTGATCGATCACATTTGCTTCTAATCGGTCATAATTTGATTTTGATCGATCATCCAGACCCTTTAAGTAATTTTAATCGATTGAAACGTGTTTTTAATCGATTTAAACGTTTCGACCGCTCATAATAACAATCTGATCGGTCAAAATGAGTTCTAAATGGTTTTAATCGATTAAAAACCAGTTGTATCGATTAAAATGCTGTAAAAACACTTCTTTGACCACTCTAAGTGATTTTATTTGGTTCTTTCAAAACTGCATCGATTAAAAACATGTTTTAAGAAAGCTTTTGTAAAAATACTTTATTTTGAGTCTGTTTAAAACAATTTTAGAGGCTTCTCGCAAAAATCTTTAAGAGAAGAATCTTTATGCGATAGAAAAGATAAAATGATTTTACCTAAGCATTTTGTTTAAAACATACAAAATGATCCATTTTCTTTGAATAAATAAAAGAGACAAACAGATTTATTTAACTATTGGAACCCAAATATATTTACCTTTTGGAATACCAAAATGTTTAATTTTACACTTATTTGAAGTGTGACCTTGTTTCATACAATAGAAGCATGCATTTGGAGTAGCTTTAGAATAAGATACATTATTAACATGACATGCTCTAGTTCCTTTTTCTACCCATATTCTTTTCTTTTTAGATTTACTCTTTTTCAAAGGAACTCTATGATTTACATTATTTTGAGCAAAAACCATTTCATTCTTCCTAAGATCATCAATTTCTTTTTCGGCTTTGTCAAGCAAATGGTTAAGAATATCTATGTCATATTCATGCTCTTTACAATTTGCACAAGCTAAGTCCTTATTCTCATCTAAGCATACAATTTTCGTATTAGCTACCTCCTTTTCTTCTAAACATGCAATTTTCAATTTTAAGGACTCATTTTCCTTTTCCGATTTTCTTAGATTCTTCTTTACTACTTTATATTCCTTTTTCATATCCATAAATGCAGTAAATAACTCATTATAAGCATTTTGTAATTCATCATGATCATTTTCTTCACAAGAGGATGAATCGGAATCACTAACCTCAACATCCGAAGAATTGTTGTTATTTGCCATCAAGCAAATGTTTGCTTCAATTTCTGAGTCGCTTGATTCTGAATTTGAATCACTGTCATCCCAAGCAATATATGCTTTCTTCTTGAATTGCTTTTTGCCCTTATGTTCATCATTTTTCTTGTTTGGGCATTCGGTCTTCATATGCCCTGCTTCACCACAACCAAAGCATTTTATATTAACGGAAGAATTTTCTTTTACCTTTCCCTTACCTTTGAAAGGATGTCTTCCTTTTGCTTTCATCATCTTGGTGAACTTCTTTATAAAAAGACTCATCTCTTCTTCATCAATTTCGAGTCTTCTTCTTCTTCTTTCTTATTATTGCTTTTTGAAATCTCGGTTTTGAAAGCAAGGTTCTTCTTTTGATATTGACCCTCTTCCTCATTTAGTCTTCCAAGGTCAAGTTCATGCTCCCTAAGCTTTCCAAACAACGCCGCCATAGACATAGTGGCAAGATTTTGTGACTCCGAGATGGCCGTCACCTTTGGTTGCCATTTCCTATCCAGAGATTTCAAAATTTTAACATTTAATTCATCAACGTCAAAAATTTTACCTAGTCCGGTGAGATGGTTCACGATATGAGTGAAACGTTTTTGTACGTCAAATATTGTTTCGCCTGGTTGCATCCGGAACATTTCGTACTCTTGAATTAGAGAATTTTTACGTGCTCTTTTAACGTCGTCAGTTCCTTCGTGGGTTACTCTAAGCATTTCCCACATTTCCTGTGCACTTTTACAAATAGAAATTCTGTAGAACTCATCAAGGGTTAGAGCGAGATGAAATAATGTTTCTAGCCCTAACATCAAATTGTACTTTTCGACTTTCGTCGGCAGTCCATCTATCAAAAGGTTTAAGAACGTCAACACCGTTCTCTGTAATTTTAGGAACAAATGGACCGTTTAAAATTGCGTCCCAAACACCTCTATCAACAGACTCTAAAAATATTTGCATACGTACTTTCCAAAAAGGATAATTTTGACCCGCAAAAAGTGGGGGTCTGTTGATAGACGCACCTTCGGCAAAAGTTTGATTTTGTCCGGCCATTTTCGAAAAGTTTGAATGACTATCAAAGCAAGCTCTGATACCACTTGTTAGAATCGCGCAGCGGAATGTTCGCGTGGTCGGACAAAAACCAAGAGGGGGGGGTGAATTGGTTACTTAATAAAAATTAGGTTTTTCAAAATTTTCCCCAAATTTTACCGATTAAAAACTGCGTAAATGTAAATAGAGAAGAGTAGAGAAGATTACACAGTAGGTTTATACTGGTTCGGATCAAAAGACCCTACGTCCGATTGCTAATCACTCAAAAGAGGATTAACGCCGTCACTAAGAACAAAGTTGTTACAACACAAATTATAATGAAAAAGATAAAGTTAAAGATAAAACCTCTCTTGAAATCCACAAGAGATGATAAACAGACTTTCCCCGGAGACGGCACAGACACACAATCCACTAAGAACTCCACTTAGTGATTCTTATCGCTTCTAGCCTCACACCAAGTTTCCAAAAGCCCCGAAGAACAGCTTTTCCCGGAGACGGCACAAGCACTCAATCCACTAAGAACTCCACTTAGTGATTCTTATCGCTTCTAGCCTCACACCGAGTTTCCAAAAGCCCCCTTTCCTTGCAACAAACAGTTCTCCGGCACTCACAAGCACTTAACTTTTGTATGGAAAGAGTTGTTCTTTAGTTGTTCATTGTTTCTGAGTGCTAAAGCAGAGTTTAAGTAGGGAAATTAGGGTTTAGGAATTGAGGATTTCGAAACTAGGGTTCTTGGTAATTGGGTTTTCGAAAATAGGGTTAATTTGAAATTTAATTTGAAAAACAGATCTGAAATAATCGATTATTTGGAGTAATAATCGATTAAAACAGAGCCAAATACTTCGAACCCAACCTCTCTCGGAATAATCGATTATTTGGTGAAATAATCGATTATCTCGTACGGACAGGTACAAAACAATCGATTCTTTTGCTTGTTTTAATCGATTAAAACAGTGAGTTTGTATAGAAAGTGTTTTCTCACTCGTTTTAATCGATTATTTACCTATATAATCGATTAAACCCGAGCCTGAATGATAAATTTGAGCTTTTTGAAGCTTCTAAGTTACGGACTATGTACCGGCTATCTTAGACTCTAAAAATACAGACTCAATCTTAAATAAATCAGAGTTATTACAATACAATTATCACCAATCTTCAATCTTCAATATTCTAAGTCTTTAGTTCTTGGATCATCATCAAAATCCATTCTTCATATTCATCAAGTGCAACATCAAGTCCTTGAATTGTCAACATGGGGAATACCAGACTACCACCCTCGATGAATTCAATGTGAGCATTGGATTCGTCCACCCCGAGGACGTGCTCACTCGGGGATACCGGGAGGCCATCTGCAGCCGCCCCGCCAGCCTCACCGCCGCCGAGATGTGGCAGGAGCTCACCAGGGCGCCTACGCTACCCACGTTGATGAAGGGTTCTGCACTCCCTCCAGCCCTCCGCATTTGCCACAAGCTGCTGGCTGGGACTATCCATGGGAGGAAGGAGAGTCAGGGTAAGGTAACCCTCCCAGACCTCTTTGTACTTTATTGCATGAGCCAGAGGCGGCGTTGCAACCCTGGCTACTTTTTCCTGAGGGCCCTTAAGGACTTCGGGAGTAGACCAGTGGGAGTCGTCCTCATGGCTCCTCTTATCACTCCCCTGGTAGAAAAATGGGGATGCACCGGCCGAGAAGAACTGGCCCCCAGCCTCCGATCTGAGTCCATCAACGGGTCAATCCTGGTCAACATGAGGATGCTGATGCGCCGAGGGACCCAGTTGGTCCTTCATCCCTCCCTGGACTTCGCGCTGGACCTCCAGGACATCGTGGCGATGCATGATCTCCCCACGCCTCCCGACTTCCAGTAGCCACATCAGCACCAACAGCCCCCGTAGTACACGGACGACTTTGCTTGCCTGAATCGCAACATCAACGATCTCCGCCAGCAATTCGATCAGATGTCGATGCGGCAAGAGCAGATGTCCCTAAGGCAGGAAGCCTTTGACACCCGACTGGAGACGATGTACCAATACCAGCAGGGAATGCGACAAGACTGGAAAACCTTCCAGCAAGAATACCGTGATGAAGCCCGGGAACAAGCAGAATTCCGGGAACAACTATACCAGCAATTCCCCTATCCCGGATCGTCTCCAGAGGATAGCCCTTAGGGACAGTACTTGTAAAAATAAGTGGTTGTAATAAAATTTTCCTTATGAATAAAAATTTTATTTCACGCATTCTTTGCCATCCTTTCCAAAAGTCAGCGTAACAAAAAAACTAAGAGTAAAAAGGCGTACGCTCAAGAAAAATGCCAAAATCCTAAATCGCGAGAAAAAAGAGATAAAACCGCGAGAAAAAGGCAGGATTAAGACAAGCTATCACCTCAACCAACAAAGTTTCGACTACCAAGCCAGAGTCGAACAACAAACAAAGATCGCCCGACCAGCCAACAAGAGACGGATGATTACCACAAAAGATCCAAATCAAAGAATCCCCAGCAAACAAGCAAGCTGGATGAGCACCCACAAAATCCCTGGCACAGACTGGACAACCATATCTCCAAAGAAGACCAACAAAAAGTACATATCAACGACCGGCGCATGGGCCACCTGAACAGTAAGCCGCCACTACCACCAGTCCTACGCAGTGGACTGTACCAGCCTGATAGGGGGTTCATACCTATCAACCTGCGCATGCGGTGCGCCTGATCTGCGCTCGAGCCGGATCAGTAAGTCGCAACTACCAGCCTGATGGGGGGTTCATACCCATCCAGTTCGACACACAACGGACTGCAACTACCAGCCTGATGGGGGGTTTATACCCATCAACCGAAGGATCGGCTACCGTCAGAAGGAGTATCCTGAGGTTCTACCACGTGTCCACCGAAGGGATCAGCTACCGTCAGAAGGAGTATCCCTGAAGTGCACGAACACAAGTTTTCCCCAGAAGATCAACCGCCGCAAGACGGAACATCCAAAGGGTAACCGGGCAAGAGGGTGAACTCCTTTACCTTCCTATCGATCTGTCTGGCACAACAGGCCAAACAGCCGATTAGTCAGGTAAAGGGGGGGCAGCTGTAGACCCCAAATCTTGCCCGACCTCACAATAAAGATCAGAAGACCTCCTTTTCGAAGATGGGCGAAGCCTAAAAAGCCACTAGGAGAGACTATTAGGCCCCATACTAGGATAGGAGGGATTTTTGGCACAAAAATAAGGATTCTCGCCTTTTGGGGTCGAGACCGCCGTCTCGCCTCGCACCAGTGGCGAGACCGCCGTCTCGTTTGGCGAGACAACCGTCTTGCCACCTGTGAATGGCGAGACAACCGTCTGGAATGTCGAGATGGCTGTCTCGACCTTGTCAGGCGAGACGGTCGTCTCGACCTGATAGGCGCAAATCCCTATAAATAGGGCCTCCATTCCCCTCATTTCACACAACTTTCTCACTCTCTCTCTAGTCACATCAATATTTTCTCTCTCTAGAATCCCTCCGATGCATTTCTGGAGCTTCTGAGTGTCTCTAGAGTTTTTCTTAGAGCGTTTCGAGAGGTTCCCGACGCCGTGTAGAGTGAAGGGCTGCCGCAAAGCACCCTATTTACAAAAATTAATAGAAAGCTAGCCTCGGAGGTTCCTACCTTCTCTCTCTATCTTTTACCGCATTATTTAAATTATGCAATAGACATTAGGATCATGTAGTCGTAATCTTTAAATTCCGTAAAATAAAAGGGTAAAAGCGTATTTTTCCGGTTTATTTATCAACAAAATAGTTGGCCTATCATAGGGAACCCGAAAGGGGCGTCGTAAAAGGAACTAACACTTCCTTTACGCGTAACTAACTCCCTTACCCAACTCTGGTTCTAACGACCAAAGTTGGTTTTTCGAAAACCAACGCCTTTTAAACTCCTTTTCCAATGTTTCCGTTAAAAACATCGGTGGCGACTCCAGAGAACCCTTCAAAAATAGCTCTTGGGTTAGCCCGGTTATCGGACAATCCAAGAGCACCCTTTCGAAAACCTCGCCCCTAGGTTCAGCCCGGTTATCGGACAACCTAAAGGCGTTTTAACCACTAATAAAAAATGCGAAAATCAAGAGAAGTCGAAACCATCGCGTTGCTCCGACCGCCCTAGTTTTGACAGCGACGACAGGTTACAAACGCACTTGGGTCTCTTTTTCCTTTGTCTAATGATATCCAATGCCCCCTAGAATGAATGTTTTCCTTATGTATTTATTTTCTCTCTTGGTTTTACCACTCCTAAAATGATGAGGGTATGAATGATTTGACTTTATCAAAATTGTTTCCTTATATTTTGTTATTATTTTTTTTTGTTTTTAGGCTATTGTATGATCATTCTATGCTAATGCAACAAACAAATGCAACAACCATATGCTCAAACAATTCACTCATCCACAAACAGAGTGACGACGTTTAATCATGAGGTAGGGGTATCCTGCAAAAAAGTGCATAGGCAAGGTAGGTTCTAACTATTCTCACCAAGGCCAGGTCCCCAAGATAGGGTCCCCACGGTCTCTCAGCCCTCAAACCTTGCGTGACTCAAAGGTCGTATCGACGTCCTACAGACTGAGAGAGGAGGGTTATCACCTTGAGTGGTGGTTTTCGACAACGACCTGCTGGCACTAGGGCCATTACCACGGTCGGTCGTAAATGCCACCCACTCCCTAAGTTTTATCACTCATGCCCTCGGGTATAGAGGAACTGTTGTGTGCAATGGTTGTGCATAGTTTTTATTTCAAACAAGTGTGAAAAATGACCATACAATAGTTATTAAAGCCATACAAATAAAGCATGTTATACACACAATGAAGGGTAAAGGCATAATTTGAAATCTTTAATTTTCTTTTGAATTAATCCATCACTAAATGGGATCAATTCTCTAGGCTTCCCCAATGAAGTCACCATCTGTCACCGTTATCCCCCGCACGGGGGAAGAAATGTGCAAGCAGTCGCGATGCGATGGCTGAAACTTGCGTTTTCGTAAAATAATTTGGTCATCACTTTTAGGATGCCCGATAACCGAACTAACCTTAGTGAGGTTTTCGCAAAATGGGTTCTATGGAGTCGCCACCAATATTTTAACCAGAAACATTGAAAAAGGAAAGAAAAAAGGCGTTGGTTAAGAAAAACAAACTTTGGCTCTCTGGGATTTGGGACGGCTGTCCCGGGTCTTCTGACAAAATTTTATTTTTTATTTTCTATTTTTCTCTAAGAAAACTCTCCTTTTCTTACATGGAGCCTATTGAACACTAATAGGGGCCTAATGTAGCCTTGTCCATCTTCAAAACAGAGGATTTCTGAACTTTTTGTAAGGTCGAGCAAGATTTGGGGTCTACAATACTCAAAATCATTAAAAACCCCTTATTTCCTTGCTTTTGACATTGAAAATCAAGATTTAAACAAAATAAAACAATCTTGAGGACACAACCTAGGTCATCCCTAGTACTGCATTATTTTCATTAAAAATTCTTTGATGAGATCTAGGCGACAAGATTCACTTCATCAATGTTCCCTGATTATTCTCATTCAATGGATTGTTGACCATATGATGGAAATATTCTTTCTCGTTCCACCAAGTACCATGACCAAACACCCTACACCATGAACACCCAAGAATTCCTTATTTAGGAGAGTAGGAGAAAGAACTCCAAAGGACACTTGAAGATAAGAAAATTTAGGGTACAAAATATTTCCGCTAGTTCCACACACTAAGCTTAATTTCATACAAATGTGCCTTAAAAGCTACACAAGGGTCATATATATAGTTGCTCCCCTGTCATTTCACTCACTCAACTAAGGGATGTTGGACTAATTTGGCATTCTACAATTGTTTCCCGAATTTCTCAATTACAAAGGGTTTAAGTCCCACATTTCTTTCATTGAAATAGTTTCAAGTGTTTGTATATGCTCATACTCTCAATAGTTGCAACCAAGGATTGAAACTTGGAGCTTTTAGCTTGGAATTGGCTTTTTTGGCCAAGCATGTGAGGGAAAACAGTGCAACTCATTTTGTTCCAACCAAGTGTTGATTGTTGCCCCTTTCTTTTAATGCTTCACCCCCTCCAAGTCCCACATAGCTTTGGGAAAGATATTTTAAAGTGTTTATATACAAAGGAGTTTCCATAATGTGCAACTAAGTGGAATGAGTGAAGGAATGGTCGTGTTTCTCTCCATGAGCGTCTCTAAGGTGGTGGACCATCGCCTTGTAATTGTAGCTCTTCGCCAAGTGTGCCCTACAAAAGAGAAAAACAAAGGTTTTTACAATTTTATACAAGACTAAAGGTAAAAGAGAATTTTTAATAAGAGAGAATTCAAAGGAGGAGTGTTATTAGGGAAATTTTCTCTTTTATCCATTAGGCCTTAGGCATCATGCTTAGTTGAGGCCCAATGTGTTATGGCCTAGGTGGTCATCCATCAGACCCTCCCTCTTGAGAAGGATTTGACCTCAGATCCAAATCTTCACTGCAAAAGAATATTTATTAATAATAGCTCTAATTTTGAGATGGGAGATTTAATCTACGTGTAACACAAGGACTTAGACTCTCCTTGATCTCAACCCTTCTTCACCAAGTCACTTACTTGATTTTCTATTTAAGGGGTCTTTTTAATTTTTTATTCCCTTAAAGTGGAAGTCTATAAGATACTTCATTGGGAAATAGATCATCAATCTCTTAAAATTTTGTTATACCCCGTGTGGTAGAGAATTAAGTATGTGACTTCTGACAACTAATGTTCTTTTTATGAGATTAGGAAAATAAGTTGTTCAAAATTTTGAGGAGAATTTTTTTCTTTTTAAGATTTTTTCTAAACAACTGTTTTGGAGGGGACACAAACCCCCCAAACCCTATTCCTTCTTAATAAAATATTTAGTTGAAAGAGGGAGTTTTGTTTTGACTATTTCTTCATTCTTTCAATTTTATTTGGTCCTCTCTCACTCGATGAGGTGTGAGAGGACATAAATTATTATTTTTTTGTGAAGGAAACTTATCTTATTAGTGTGACCATCATTGATAATTGTCTATGATGTTGCCATGGCCTACCAAGTAGGACATGCCCAACATCCATAGGAACTACATCACACAAAATATTTTCTTGAATGATTCCTATAGATATTGATATATCTACTTATTTATTGTTGTCGCTGTCAAAAGAGGCGGTCGGAGCGACACGATGATTTAGGAATGACTCGCAATTTTT
Source organism: Sphenostylis stenocarpa (assembly GCA_963425845.1). Taxonomy (NCBI): domain Eukaryota; kingdom Viridiplantae; phylum Streptophyta; class Magnoliopsida; order Fabales; family Fabaceae; genus Sphenostylis; species Sphenostylis stenocarpa. The sequence continues at coordinate 37,736,728 of OY731401.1, forward strand.
GAAGAAGATGTTCAACATTCTTAAGATGCCCGATAACTGGACTATTCTTAAGGATGAGGTTTTTGAAAAGGTTCTATGGAGGCGCCACCGATGTTTTTACCGTAAACATCGAAAAAGGAAAAAAAGTGTTGGTTTTAGAAAACCAACTTTGGCCGTCACAACTAGAGTTGGGTAAGGGAGTTAATTACATGTGGGGAAGGTGTTAGTACCCCATAACGCCCCTTTCGGGTTCCCTATGATGGACTAGTTTATAAAATAAAGACTAAGAGACTATGTTTTTATCCTATTTATTTATTGACTTGCAGAATTTAAATGTCTACATGGCCTTAATATCTAATGCATACAAAGAAAGTGATAAAGGAAAGCAGTAAAAGAGAATATAAGGGAAGAAACCTCCGAAGCAAGCTCTGTATTAATTTCTTCAAAGTTGACGATTCTTTTTGTCTATCCTCTCACTCTCTAATGTTGATCAGTCTTCTACCAAACAAAAGACCCTAGCTACAGAGTGCCTGAAAAGAGCACTTAAACTCCGGAAAGTGCTCAGAGTTGGCCTAAAGGAGGTAGGAGAGTGTATTCAAGTTAGAAATCTCAGATTCTGTGTCAAATGAGGGGGGTGAGGTCCTATTTATAGGAATCCGTTCCAGTCAGGTCGAGATACCCATCTGGACCCTTGTCAGGCGAGACGACCGTCTGGACCCTTGTTAGGCAAGATGACCGTCTGGCCAAACGGGACGGCTGTCTCGGACTATTAGTGAGAATTCTTTTATTTTCGTGTATAGAAGGCCTTCCTATCCTATCATGGAGCCTAGTAAACATGCCTAGGAACCTAAAGAGGCCTTATTCATCTTCGAGCGGAGGTCTTCTGGCTTTATTGTGAAGTCGAGCAAGATTTAAGGTCTACAGCTACCCCCCTTTTACCTTACCAATTGACTATGGGTCGGTGTGTCATAAGGTCGATTGGCGGGTAAAGGAGTTAACCCTCTTGGTCGGTTGTCCTTCGGATGCTCCTCTTAACGTGGTAACTGACCCTCGGGGACTATGAGTGAAGTCTTAGTACTATTTTTAGTATGTTTCCTTGCTACGGAGGCTGGCCCTTCGGACTATACGTGTGAAGCTTCAGGATGCTTCTTTGATGCGGTAGCTGACCCTTCAGCTGGATAATGAAGTTCTTTCCTTGGGATACTCCTTTGATGCGGTAGCTGACCCCTTGGATGTGGATGGTGGGTTATGTCTTCTGGATACCCCTTTGCAACGGAGCTGATCCTTTGGACGATGTAGATCCCGCCTTCGAGATACTCCTTTGCAATGGAGTTGATCCTTCGGGAAATTACGGTGGATTATGTCTTCTGGATGCTCCTTTGCAACGGAGCTGATCCTTCGAAAGATATGTAGAACTCTATCTTCTGGATGCCCCTTTGCTATGGTGGTTGATCCTTCTAATAGAGAAAAAGGGTGGCGGCTTACTGCTCTAGCTCATGCGCCGTCTCCATGGGGAGTAGTTGTATTTGTACTTGGCTTTTTGTTGGCCATCCAACTCTGATTGTCAGAGGTTCTTGATGAATGCCTCTTAAGCAGATAGGAATCCATTGGGGATTTGTCGATTCTGACAATGCCTCTGAGTAGGCGGATGCTTTACCAGAAGTGAAGGTTTTCGGGTTGTATTGCTTTTGCCTCTGAGTAGGCTGATGTTCCATTTGGAGATGTTGGCTCTTTGACTGCTAGGTTTTTGCCTATGCGTAGGCGAGTGACTTGCTGAGGGTAAGTCTTTGGAGATCGCCTTTGCGGTAGGCTCACTGGGGATGGATTTTCTCTTTTTGATGATCCGTTGGGGAATTCTTGTTTTCCCTGGGGATCTCATTTTGGTAATCCTCCGGGGAGGGAGATGGAGTCTTGCTTCCTGGATCATCTTTTTGTGAAGCCTTTATTATCCCTTGGCGGGTGTGATGGAGAATGAATATGTTCGATGACCCATAATGGCGATGGCATTGAGTCGTGTGAAGTTGTTTTTGTTTGCCTCTGAAGTAGGCAATAACCCGCTTGGAGATGGAGCCTTTCCGCCAACTTTTCTTTGTTGGGTGAAAGTTGCCTTCTCTCCTTTTTGGTGGAAGGGCGGTAGTCGAAGCTTATTGGAAGCTCTTATTTTGTTATGAGTTGCTTGTTCAGTGATGACTTGCCCTGTTTTCTTGAGGGGAAGCATTTATTTGGAGATTGGGTTTTGGGTGCTTCCTGTTTTTCAATCACAAACATGGAGCTAGTCTCCTTATGCATGGTTATTAAAATTTTAATTTCCGTGGTTTTGACAAAGACCTTTTGTGCGACTATTTGTGTGTGAATGTTTTAAATGCAGTTCATTTTCTTTTTTTGATACATCTAGAAAAGTGTTGAATTATTGGCAAGTGTACCAAAATTATCAATCGTAGTATAGTATTTCGATTAAATAAAAGTCAATCCCACGAGGAATGGTTTCAATGGAAATTCCCAATTATACTTACTAAGTGGATTAAAATAGATTGGGTTTTGCAATAAGAGTTGAATTGAAATTAAATGACAAAGAACTGTAAATTATTGAGAAAATATCAATTAAAGAAACTTAGGATTGACTTCCTTCCTTATCCCTCTTTTGTAATGGCTATGTCAATTAAGAACGTCAATTAACCTAACAATGTTGATGCCACCTACTCAAATCATCCATGTTGATTCCTCACACATGAAATTCATAAGAAAACCTAATAAATGTTGATTCCTCACACAATTAAGAGATTTTCCAGCATTAGGTTTAGGGTGTTAAGCAATTGATACATTCATTCTATTCCTGGCAATTAACGTAACAAATATTCTTACCATGATCTAGGGTTCAAGATATATTTTCCAATCATACCCCAAACATCAAGAATAAATCATTCCAAAGCACAAAGGATAAGAATAACAACATCAAAACATAGATTAATATCTCAAAATATCACCATGATACAAAAGAGTTCAAAGGAAGTGCACCCAATCCCAAGAGAATGAAGTTAGCCACTCATGTTGGCCATTACAATGCTCCAAATGTGGAAGAAGTGAAGAATTGATGAAGATTGGACAAAACCCTAACAGTAGTCGCGCCTCTTCTCCTCCAAAACTGCTTCTTTCTCAAAACACATATTATCTTTTTATAAGAGAATTTGGGTCGGACCTCGCATCATTCATTCGCTTAAGCGTTCTTCTTTCTTTCAATTTTTCTTCAATTACTTCACAATTATACTTCTTACTCTTGTATCAAGGTATTCTCAAATTCATCCTATATTGGGAGAAAAATATATTAGAATTAACATAAGTTAAGTGGTTTCATAACAATTTAAGGCATAATTCTATCAACTTTTTACAACTTAACAAAAAGTGACTGCTCTTTCCTGTTGGTTGCTGGATGCTGACGGGTTCTTTTTATTTGTGTATTTTTGTTTTAGCCTTATCTTTTTTCCTAGACCATCCTTTTGGGGTTTTCGATCTAGCGGGCTGCCTTTGTTTTTCCCTAGGATATCTTAGCGGACTTTTTCCTTTTTACGCATGACTTATCTTTTGCCTAGATCGCCTTTTTGGGGTTTTCAATCTAGCAGGTTGCCCTAATTTTTGCCTAAGAATCTCCTAGCAGGCATTATTCTTTTTTTCACACTACAAGAAAAATCACATTTAGCCACCGAAATTAGCGACCGAATTTTTTCGGTCGCAATTAGCGACCGATTTAATTTTGGTCGCAATTAGCAACCGATTTAGCGACCACTTTAATTCGGTCGCAATTAGCGACTGATTCAGCGACCACTTTAATTCGGTCACAATTAGCGACCGATTTAGCGACCAAAATATGAATTGGTTTTCATTTTGTTATTTAGCGACCGAAATAGTGACCAATAGTTTGCGTCGCAAAATTTCGGTCGCTAAATCGGTGGCTATTCCACACTAAAATAAAAAAATCATTTAGCGACTGATTTAGCGACCGAATTACAAATTGAAATAGTGACCGAATTATAATCGGTCGCTAATGAGAAAATAGCGACCGAATTTAAATCGGTCGCTAACGAACATTATTTTTTTATGATATTTAAATTTATTTTTTTATAAATATACTTTAATTGTTTTAGTATATTTTTGACAATTTATTTTTTAAAAGTAATTTATTTTCTAAAAATAATTTAATTTTTAAAAGATACTTTAAAAATAAACTTTAGTCTCAATATTAACAAAATGAAGATTAACTTTAATTTTAAATTACTAAAATAAAAATATTATTAAAAATAAATCAAATTTATTAAAAATTTAAATTGTAATAAATTAAGACTAGAGTAATATTAACTATTCAATACATTGTTTAAGAAAAGTTTAATAATAAATATTCTTTAATTTATTTTTCAATTGAAAATTTCAATTGAAATTAAATTATATTTTAAAAATGTATATTAAAAAAATTAAACACATCAAATGATCACATTTTAATTCCTCATTAACTTAATTAATTAAGAAAATAAAATTTTAATCAAATAATTACAATTTTATTTTATAAAACTTTATTTTTAATCTAATCTTTAAATTTATTGCTTTATTATTATTAATTACTTAACCATGGTTATTTTCATATAATTGATATACAAAAAAATTATATCAATATACATTAGATAATCAATATACATTAGTTTAAGTATACTAATTAATATTTTTTCATTTTTAACATAATTAATAACAAAGATTAAAAATAGACTGCTAGAAAAGTTAAAAATTTAAAACTAATCTATTTTATAAATACTAAAAATAAAGCATATTTAAATAAATTAAAAATATATTTAAATTTATATTTGAAACTATATAATAGCGGTTCCACGTTAACCGCTATCTAAACTATATTTTAGATAGCGGTTAAGGTTTAACCGCTATTAGATGTTCTATTTTAAGAGCGGTTCAAGTGGAACCGCTATCATATACAACCATTATGATCGATTAAATTTTCAAATAACCGATCATATTGGATAATTTTTTCAAATAATTAATTATAATCTATTAGTTTTCTAAATAATTTATTAGAATTGATTAGTTTTTCAAATAATAGATTATAATTGATTAATTTCTCAAATATATATTAAAAAATTATAAATAAAAATATAAATTACTTAAGAATATTAATTATTGTATGAAAGTGATGAAGATCTTATTGAAACACTCGACAAAGATCTTATTGATTTGATGAAGTCAAAGATAAAGTCAAAGTCAACTTTGTAGCGGTCAACAATCACTTTGATAAAAGAGTAGAGGAATTAGTGTGTCTTCGACTATGCTTAGGTATAATCATTTTTATCTTTTCTGCTGCATGAGGTTTCTTCACTTAAAAGATTTTGCAAAATGCCTCTAAATACGTTTAAGCGAGTTAAAAACAAAGTATTTTAACAAAAGCTTTCTTAAACAAGTTTTTAAGCGATATAATTTCGAAATAACTAGGTTGTTTTCATTAAAGAAAGTTTTGAAAACCTTCATCGAGTGTTTTAACTGATAAAGCTTCGAAATAACCGATTAAAAACACTTAAAATGTTAAGAGAAGTGTTTTTGCAGATATTTCAATCGATACAACTTGGTTTTAATCGATTAAAACCACTTAGAGTTCAGGATGATCGATCAGAATGCAATTATGACCGATTAGAATCAGATATGATCGATCAGAATTGAGTTATGACCGATCAGAGCTTTTTCAATTGATTAAAACACGTTTCAATCGATTAAAACAACTTAGAAAATTTCTACACAACGTTTTAATCGATTAAAACTTATTTTTATCAGTTAAAATCACTTGGAAAAACTCACAATAAAGTTTTGCAGTATTTCAATCGATTGAATCACGAAACAATCGATTAAGACAAATTAGAAGATTTTTTGTAAAGAGTTTTAATTGATATAAACGTTGTCGTATCAATTAAAACAAATCTGTTAAAGAATCAAGAACGTTTTAATGGATTAAAAGAAGTTTTAACAGATAAAAACTGCACTTTTAACAGATTAAAAGATTATTTTAACAGATTGATTAAACCAGCAGTTTTGAAAATCTTCTATAAAAACAGTTTGGCTTGAACTTTTTAAACACACATTGAACATCAGTTTTTACACTTCCTTGAGCAATCAATCAAGCAAACTTTAGCACTCTTTTCATTATCGATTATAATTAGAAATGATTGATCATAATTGAGAAGATATAATAGCGGTTCCACGTTAACCGCTATCTAAAGTATATTTTAGATAGCGGTTAAGGGTTAACTGCTATTACAAGTGTCCTTTTAATAACGGTTCCAGTGGAACCACTATCATATACAACCAGATTTTTTGATTCTGATCGATTAGATTTTCAAAATGATCGATCATATTTGATAATTTTTTTAAATAATTAATTATAATCGATTAGTTTTCTAAATTATTTATTAGAATTGATTAGTTTTTCAAATAATAGATTAGAATTGATTAATTTCTAAAATATATACTAAAAAATTATAATTAAAAATATAAATTATTTAAGAATATTGACTATTGTAAAGATAAAGTAGAACATGGGAGGAGATGAGGATGATAATATAATGATAGAACTTACAAAAATGTAGAATTGAGAAGTTTGCAACAAATAAAATTAAGAAAATAGAGATTTAATGACACTCGTTAATAAATTTAAGATAATACTAGTTTTGATTTTTATGTTTAAATATTTATTTTAATTATTTAAAATAGAGAAACTATAATTTTAGTTTCTAAATACTGAATTTAAAGAATTAAATTTATTATTATTTAATCTTTTAATTTTAGTATTAAAAATTTAAATTATATTTTATTAAATTAAAATAATTACAATATATTTTTCTACTTTGAGAATGAACAATATAATTAAACTCAAAATTGACAATATTATAATACATTTTTGAACTCTTTTGGATTAATTTTTTTTCCTAATTTTTGATAAAGTTAATTTTAATATTTAAAAGTATTTAACATTTTGAATTCTGAAAGGTTTTCTCTAATAGAAAATTTAAAAACATAATATTCAAAAAAATAGTTAATGTAAGTTTTCATTATGATCGATTATAATTAGAAATGATCGATCATAATTGAGAAGATATAATAGTGGTTCCACGTTAACCGCTATCTAAAGTATATTTTAGATAGCGGTTAAGGGTTAACCGCTATTAGAAGTGTCCTTTTAATAGCGTTTCGAGTGGAACCGCTATCATATACAACCAAATTTTTTGATTCTGATCGATTAGATTTTCAAAATGATCGATCATATTTGATAATTTTTTCAAATAATTAATTATAATCGATTAGTTTTCTAAATTATTGATTGGAATTGATTATTTTTTCAAATAATAGATTAGAATTGATTAATTTCTGAAATATATACTAAAAAATTATAATTAAAAATATAAATTATTTAAGAATATTGACTATTGTAAAGATAAAGTAGAACATGGGAGGAGATGAGGATGATAATATAATGATAGAACTTACAAAAATGTAGAATTGAGAAGTTTGAAACAAATAAAATTAAGAAAATAGAGATTTAATTACACTTTTAATAAATTTAAGATAATACTAGTTTTGATTTTTATTTTTAAATATTTATTTTAATTATTTAAAACAGAGAAACTATAATTTTAGTTTCTAACTACTGAATTTAAAGAATTAAATTTATTATTATTTAATCTTTTAATTTTAGTATTAAAAATTTAAATTATATTTTATTAAATTAAAATAATTACAATATATTTTTCTACTTTGAGAATGAACAATATAATTAAACTCAAAATTGACAATATTATAATACATTTTTGAACTCTTTTGGATTAATTTTTTTTCCTAATTTTTGATAAAGTTAATTTTAATATTTAAAAGTATTTAACATTTTGAATTCTGAAAGGTTTTCTCTAATAGCAAATTTAAAACACATAATATTCAAAAAAATAGTTAATGTAAGTTTTCATTATGATCGATTATAATTAGAAATGATCGATCATAATTGAGAAGATATAATAGCGGTTCCACGTTAACCGCTATTTAAAGTATATTTTAGATAGCGGTTGAGGGTTAACCGCTATTAGAAGTGCCCTTTTAATAGTGGTTCCAGTGGAATCGCTATCATATACAACCAGATTTTAAGATTGTGAAGTCTCGGGTTGTATTTCGCTTGAGCGACACTATACTCGCTCGAGCGACATCCGATTCAAACATGAGGTCACCCATGTTACATTATCCGGCTAACTTTGATCGACGGTTAGCAGGTCAACATTCGCTCAAGCGAAAATAACATCGCTCGAGCGACGCCACCTGCACAAAATTGGCATTCTCGGGTTGTATTTCGCTTGAGTGACATGGTCTCGCTCGAGCGACGCCACCTGCATAAAATTGGCATTCTCGGGTTGTTTTTCGCTTGAGCGACACTGATCTCGCTCGAGCGACATCCACATTTTTTGATTATGATCGATTACATTTTCAAATGATCGATCATATTTGAAAATATATAATAGCGGTTAATATTTAACCGCTATGAGAAGTGCTATATAATAGCGGTTAAGATTTAACTGCTATTAGAAGTGATATTATAATAGCAGTTAAGATTTAACCACTATCATATACTACCACATTTTTCACTTTCGTCTCTCGCGCCACTTATCCCCAAATAACCCTAACTCTCGCGCCTCACTCACCCATTCCTCTTAACCTTGGCCAGTATCTCCTCCTCACTCCCGGCGAGCCCTAGGCCCCTCACTGCTCCCCCCAAGTCAGCCCTCACCCTAATCCAACCTCCACCAAAGCTCCTCGTCAACCGGACGCCACCCTGTGAGCCACCGCGCCACACCTCTGTTCTTAACCTCCTCCGCAGCCTCTGACACCCTCAACCAAGGTTTGGCTTGTTTGAATGTATATAATGTTATTCTCTTGCATTGTGAATAATATAGAAGAGATAATTTTGACAGAATTTCTTTATCGTTTGTTGTAGGTGGATTTGTCAAGTAGATAGGTTCTTTGATCCCTCTTACTGCGGATTTGGTGGTGCTTGACAGACCAATTTGGGAACTTATTGAGACTGTACACCCTCAGGTTAACCATTTGTAATTTGTTTTAATTATCTGTTGGATCTTAGTGAAAAGAAATTTCATAATTATTGGGTTTACTTATACAATTATTTGGTGGTCTGTATCATACGTACTGCATAAGTAGTGGATAAATACCTTGGAAAAAATGTATTAGAAAAACGTAAGTACTGCATCACACGTAAGTAGTGCTTCGTGTTGATCCTAACTTCATTGATGATTCCCTTGCTGATGTTAATGGTGGGGGAGAAGAAATAGATATACAATTACTAAATGAAAGAAATATAGATGAAGATGAGGATGAATATATTTCAAGTGAGGATGAGACTGAGAGTGATTTTGATGATACAGATACTTCGGTAATTCATGCATTAAAATTATTTTTACAATTGTTAAATTTGATTGTACACCTTTATTTAATATTGCATATATATACATATATATATTGATATGATTATGATTTAATTATTTGCAGTGAATGAGTGGTAAGCTAAGCTGACACGTTTGGGTGTAGAAAACACAATCGGGTAATTCATTGTTTCAATTGTTTAATTTTATGCATGTTACATATGTAATAAGATCCGCTTGTAGATGCCACAAAGGGGTAGAAGTGGTGGTCGTAGACCACCTCATCGTGGTGGTCGAGATGTACTTGTTGATGATAGAGGTTCACCCGAGCCCTAACTCTCCTAGTTACTGTTCGACCAAGATCCATGGAGTCTACTAATCCTATGTTTGTATAACGCACACCTCCCTCAACTCAGCAGGAATCTCCTGTAGCTATAGTAGGAGAAACAATTCCTACTACCTTCTCTACTGAGGCGACATTTAGTCAACCTACACAGGTACTCGGGTCGATCGCAACCGAGGTTGAGTCTAGAAATATGGTTGATCAAAGGCCATGGTTACAAGCGAGACAAAGGAGAGTAAGTATGTTTTAATTTAATTATAATTATTTAATATGAAATTTCTTAATAATATCAATCCCACAATATGTTTCAACACAAGTTTATACCAGACAAATGGTCCTCCTACTATAATCTCTAGAATCATCAAACAAAAATTTGATGAACCAAGTCCCACTTGGAGAAAGGTTTCACTTGAGCTTCGAGATAGATGGTTTGGAGAGTTCAAGGTAATTTGAATTATAGTTACATTAAACAATGACATTTCATTCTTATAAATTAAATGTTTGTTGTGTATTTTATTTATGCAGAAAGAGTATATATGGGATGTGGAACAAGAGCAAGCCATAAGATCTGTTTTTGATAAGAAAGGTTCTCGAATTTTAAAAAACTCAATGAACAAAGTTAGGAATGGTAAGAATACGGGAATCTGGATACCGCCAGCTGTTCGAGCATCTTTGGACTTACATTGGAGTTCTCCAGATTTCCAAAACAAGAGTGCCATTGCCAAGGCTAATCGAGCTGTTGATAAGGGTGCCTCGACTTACTGTGGGGGTTCCATATCTACTGCAGCTCACTTTGAGAAGATGGTAAGTTTATTATATTTTTATATAAGTAATTTAATACAATATATTACACTTTAGGTAATGAATTTTGTCTCATTTTAATGTGTAGACTACGGAGTTTCAACGGGAACCAACCGTTTGGGAGGTTGTTGAGAGGACAAAGAAATTAAAGACTGGACAATGGGTCAATGAAAAAACTCGTTATCTTGCTGTATGTTTAACATCTAAGTTATAGTTTATTATTCAATATATGTTTTCTTCATAATAATTATATTTCACTTCATTTTTAGGAACAATATATGCAGCGCAGAGAAGAAGTCCATCAACATAACTTGCGTGAAGGATCATCTTCACAAGAGTCTCCTATTGTCTCTGTTGATGATAATCAAGTATACATTTCAGTTGTTGGAGGTGAAAATAAAAAAGGAAATGTGTATGGACTTGGTACATTGAGCAAAAAGTTCACTACTACATCGAGGTTCTCAATCTTCTATTACTCAAACTCCAGTACTTCATCAAATTGAACAAATGCGTGAGACTATTGAAAAGTTAAATGCTGAATTGGTGGCAAAGCATAATAAGGAGAAGACACTTGAAGAAGAGATGCAGGAGTTGAGGAACAACCAACGCCAACAAGATGAGCAGATGAAGCTTATTTTACAACATATTCAAATGAATAGTCATCCTACTACAAGTCAACATGACACTGACAATATACCAGAGGACTAATTTTCAATTTTATGATATTAAGACTTTGAATCTTGATTAGTTGTTAAGTTGTTAAGTTTCATTTGTGTTATGTTTGGATGAATTAAGCAGGTACAAATTTTGTAAAATTGGATATACAAAATTTGACTTTAGTTCTTAAGTTTTCATTTGTGTTATGTTTGGATGAATTAAGCAGGTACACATTTTATGATTTGAATAATTTGACTTTAGTTCTTAAGTTTTCATTTGTGTTATGTTTGGATGAATTAAGCAGGTACAAATTTTATGATTTGAATAATTTGACTTTAGTTCTTAAATTTTCATTTGTGTTATGTTTGGATGAACTAAGCAGGTACAAATTTTGTCAAATTGGATATACAAAATTTTAAACGAAAATTTTCAGATTTGATTAGATTAGCGATCGAATTTTTGGTCGCTACAAATTTATTATAATATACAATTCAAATTTAGCAACCGATTTAGCGACCGATTTAAATTATTAGTTAAATAATTCAATTAATATATTAGCGACCGATTATATCCATCGCTATTATTGTTAACTTTGTATCCAATTTAGCGACCGATTTAACAACCGATTTTAATTTTTATTTAAATAATTATATTAATATATTAGCGACCGAATATATCGGTCGCTATTTTTTAAAACTTTACCACGGATTTAGCGACCGATTTATTATATTAATTTCGGTCGCTATTTTGGTCTTCAATGAATAAGTGACCAAATTATTTAGCGACCACTTTAGCGACCACCTCATCGGTCGCTATTTAGCGACCGAAATGTAAATCGGTCGCTAACAAATTAGCAACTTGCCCTTTTGCGACCAACCATTTCGGTCGCTATTTTCGGTCGCTAACAGAATAGCGACCGAATTTTGGCCATTAGCGACCGATTTTTTTGGTCGCTAATAGCATTTTTTCTTGTAGTGTCATTTCGTTTCTTATGCTTTCTTGTGTTGGCTTCTTATGTATGCTTATAATTTATGAACACAAAGGCATTTTGTCAAGAGAAAAGAAATGGAAGACAATTTTATTGATATAAACAAATGGTTTATTTCTTACAAAAGGATATACAAAGGAATTTAGAAGCATGGCTGGCCAAGGTTGGCTACACTGTATAGGCTATAACAATCATGTTTCTGATATATGCCCCCCTGGTTCTCCTAGTTGCTTCAGTCGAGATGCTCAAGCCCAGAGAAGACTATGCGAGCTTGCACTGCTTCGGAAGGTCGTTACCTTTGTTGCCTTGCGGTTTTCGACTAAGGTAACTATTACTCTCTCTTTTTTATTTTATCATATATATATATATATATATATATATATATATATATATATTTTTGAAACCCCTAAATTTTGCCTAGGACGTATCCTAGCAAGGTGTATGGACCTTAACTTTTGTCTAGGACGCCTTTTACGGGTTTTCATCCTAGCGGGTCATGAGCACTTCCTTCAAGCGTAATATTTCTTCACCGCATCTGAATTGACTGGGTGTCGAAGTTCCTCTGCATCCATATTGGTGAGGATAAGGGCTCCTCCTAAGAAGGCTCTCTTGACCACAAAGGGTTCTTCATAATTTGCCGCCCATTTTTTGATTTTATCCTTCTGGGCTGGAAGTAATTTCTTTATCACTAAATCCCCTTCGTGATAAGTGTGGGGGTTGACCTTTTTGTCGTAAGCCCTTTTGATTTTCTTTTGGTAGGCTTGTACGTGACATATGGCTTCCAATCGTTTTTCTTCGATTAGGTTCAGCTGATCGTACCGATTTTGGACCCGTTCTGCTTCTGTCAACTTTGCTTCCATAATGACTCTCAGGGAGGGTATTTCAACTTCTACCAATAGTACGACCTCCATATCGTATACGAGGGAAAACAGAGTGGCTCCTATGGAGATCCGTACGGAAGTTCGATATCTGTGCAGGACAAAGGGCAACATTTCATGCCAATCTTTGTATGTTATTTCCATCTTTCGAATGATTTTCTTAATGTTCTTATTGGCTACCTCTACAACACCGTTCATTTTGGGTCGATATGGAGAGGAATTGTGATGTTGAATTTTGAAATCATGGCATAACTCCTCCATCATCTTATTATTCAAATTGGTCCCATTATCAGTAATGAGACGATGGGGGAGGCCATACCGACACAAAATATTCTTTTTGACGAAGGTGGTTACTACTTTCTTGGTCACAAGTGCGTAGGATGCCACTTTTACCCATTTGGTAAAATAATCAATGGCCACCAGGATGAAATGATGACCATTGGATGCTTTGGGTTCGATGGGTCCAATAACATCCATGCCCCACATGGAGAATGGCCATGGTGTAGCCAAGACGTTGAGACGCGCTGGTGGGACATGAACATTGTCGGCGTAGATCTAACATTTGTGACATCATTTGGCATATTGGTGACATTCACCTTCCATTGTGGTCCAGAAGTATCCTGCCCTTAGGATTTTCTTGGCCATGACATGCCCTGGCGTGTGAGTTCCGAAGTCTCCTTCGTGTATTTCCTTAATTAAGGTTTGAGCTTCTTTGTGGTCTGCACACCTCAATAAACTAGAGTAAAAAATTTCTTGTAAAGGGTTCCTCCAATCAACGTGAACTCTACGACTCTTTTTCAAATGGTCCTTTTGTCATTATCGTTGATTCCCTCGGGATATTCACCCTTCATGAGGTATCGCTTGATGTCATGATACCAAGGGGATTCGTCTTCCTTGTTGGTTACTGCCACGCAAAAAGCTTGTTTGTCATGTAGCCTAATCTGGATAATTGGTATCTCATGTTCTTGATCTAAGGTGAACATGGATGATAAAGTAGCGAGGGCATCTGCGAACTGATTATCTTCCCGAGGGATGTACTTGAAAGTGATGTTTTCCATCCTCAAAATCATATTACGGATGTACTCTAGATATGGGATTAATTTGGAGTTTCGGGTTTCCCATTCACCCTTGAGTTGGTAGATAGCAAGGGATGAGTCACCGAAAACTTTGAGTTTGGTTACCCCATGATCTAGAGCTGCTTGGAACCCTAAGGCGCAAGCTTCATATTCAGCCATATTATTGGTGCAATTGAAGTTTAGTCTGGCTATTATCGGGATGTATTTCTTTTTATGAGATATCAGAACGGCTCCAATCCCGTGTCCAAGCATGTTCGAGGCTCCCTCGAAGAACATAGTCCATGTATCGTTTTGGGTTCTTCGTGTTGGACATGCATGATGTGTTCATCTGGAAAATCATCTTGCAGGGATTGATAATCGTTTGTCGATCCGTGTGCTAGGTAGTATGCCAGCGGACTACCTTTGATAGCTTTTTGGGTGACATGGACGATGTCAAATTCTGAAAGGAGTACTTGTCACCTAACTATTCTTCCGGTCAGAATGGATTTTTCAAACGATATTTGATTGGATCCATTTTGGAAACCAACCAGGTCGTGAGTCTAATCATATATTGCCTGAGACGTTGAGTTGCTCACACCAATACACAACATGTTTTTTCGAGTGGTGTATAACAGGTCTCATAGTCTAGGAATTTTTTGTTGAGGTAGTATATGACTTGCTCTTTTTTCCCCGTGTCATCCTGCTGACCGAGCACACATCCCATGGACTCGTCAAGTACTGACATATAAAGAATCAGAGGTTTTCCTTCAATGGGAGGCACCAATATCGGTGGATTGGTCAGTCACAACTTAATCTTCTAAAAAGCTTGTTGGCAATCCTCATTCCAAACTGTTGGTTGGTTTTTGCACAACAACTTGAAGATGGGTGCACATTTGTTCGTGAGTTTTGCAATAAACCTTGCTATATAGTTTATTCGTCCCAAAAACCCTCTGATCTCCTTTTTAGTTTCTGGTGGGGGCATTTCTAAAATTGTCTTCGTTTAGTCGGGGTCTACCTCTATTCCTTTTTTGCTGACAATAAGCCCAAGGAATTAACCCAACCGTACTCCGAAAGTACATTTAGCCGGGTTTAGCTTTAGTTGATACTTCCGAAGTCCATCGAATAATTTTCTCAAATAGAAATGTGGTATATCTCATTTTTGGACTTGATAATCATGTCATCCACATAAACTTCAATTTCTTTGTGGATCATGTCATGGAATAATGTTACCATTTCCCTTTGATAGGTAGTCCCTGCGTTCTTGAGCCCAAAACGCATGACTCTGTAACAGAATGTTCCCCATGGTATGATGAAGGAAGTTTTTTCTCTGTCTTCGATGGCCAACTTAATATGATTATACCCTACATATCCGTCCATGAAGGAATAAAGTGTATTTGTAGCGGTATGATCCACCAATGTATTGATATGTGATAAGGGAAAATCTTCTTTTGGACTTGCTCGATTTAGGTCCCTATAATCCACACACACTCTAATTTTTCCATTCTTTTTCATGACTGGCACAATGTTTGCCAGCCATTCAGGGTATTTGGACACAACCAAGAAATTGACATCCAGTTGTTTTTGTACTTCCTCCTTAATCTTTAAGGACCAGTCGGGTTTCATCCTTCTGAGTTTCTGCTTTATTGGCTGGAAACCGTCTTTCAAAGGTAGTCTATGCTCCACTATACTCTCGTCGAGTCCAGGCATGTCATGGTAAGACCAAGCGAATACATCCACGTATTCTCTTAATAAATGTATTAACCCCTCCCTGATGTTACCATTGATTTGGGTATCGATATTTACTTCTTTCTTATCATCTTCCTACCCCAAATTGACGACCTCTGTTTCTTCCTGGTAAGGCTGTATGGAGCGAACTTCTCTTTCCAGCAATCTATGCATGTCCGAAGAAATGGTCTCCTACTCACTGTCGGATCCAACCCATTCGCTTTTGGCTTCCAGATTCCACAGAGATTCATCAATCACAGACATGATTGTTTTTAAAAGGTTTTGTTTAAGTATAGATTTTGTTATTCAGTTATTTTGAAAGAATAATAAATAGGAGAGGGAAAAGAATGAAAATGAATATGGATGGAAAGTGCCTCATGTATTAAAAGGAGAGAATATGTACAAAATGCCCTTTTAATTGATGGTCTTACGACCATGGGCTGGGACCGCAAGAAATACAAAGAAAGCATAAAAATAAAAGGAACCCTATCGGATGGTCCTCCCTATCCGACCCTATTACTCTGGTTTCGATAGAGGCTTGATGTCTATACTGGGGGCAGGAGCATCAAAGGTGACCCACCCGATGTCTATTAACTCCTGGACCTTATACGTTAAGGCCCGATAGTTCTCCACTGAGTGCCCAAGTGTGCCTGAGTGGTAAGCACATTTGTCGTTGGGTTTATACCACTCGGGGTAAGGCGGATCCACCTTTCTTGGTGGGATGTATGCCAGGAGTTTGGCCTCTATTAGCTTAGGCAGTAAACTCTCATAAGAGGTTGGTATGGGAGTGAACTTCCTTTCCTACCTCGAGGATTGCCTAGCTCACTTCGTAGAAGAAAAAGGAGTGGTGAGGTTGATGGCGTTGATGTTTCCCTCCTTCTTGCCCAGGGACTTTTTGAATGATGCATTGGAGGAGGAAGGTTGCGCTATCCTTCCACTCTTCAATCCCTGCTCTATCCTCTCACCTATGGTGACCACATCCGCGAAGAGGGTTGACTTGTTCCCTATCATTTTGTCATAATAGGGTCCAGTCAATGAGTTGATGAACATGGATACGGTCTCCTTATCTGATAGTGAAGGTTCCACTTGGGCAACCAGTTCCCTCCAACATTGGGCGTACGCCTTGAAAGCCTTGTTGCTTCTCTTGGTCAGCATTTGTAGATCTGACCTGTCCAGGGTTAGGTCGATGTTATACTTATAGCAACGAAGGAAGGCGTCTGCCAGCTGTCTCCAAGTCTGGACTTGTCCTCCTTCTAATTGCATATACCAACTCAGAGATGAATCAGCTAAGCTCTCCTGAAAGCAATGTATCAGGAGTTTCTCGTTATCAGCATATGCATCCATCTTACGACAGTACATGGTAAGATGGCTCTTAGGACAAGTCATTCTTGTGTACTTCGAAAAGTTCGGGTCTTTGAACTTGGGAGGGAAGCAAATGTTCTTGATGAGGCACATATCAGCTGCCTCCTTCATATCGAAGTTGTGTCCCTCCATTGCTCTAAGTCTTTCTTCCAGAGCGGAGATTTGTTGCTTTGAGACTTTAGAAGGCTGGATAAGTACTGCTCTTGCATCGGACTGAACGGGGGCCTTCTGCTCGTAGAAGAACTCCTCTTCTTCCTCCTCCTCATGGCGAGAAGCGCGATCTCCATGAGTCTCACCCTTATTCAGGTTCTATTGGTGCATCATCTGCGGCATTTGTTCTCTTAGGAAGTTAACCTCAGCAGTGAGTTTACGGTTCTGCTCCTCCAGCTGCTCCATTGCTTTAGCCTTCTGCGCACGTGTTCGGACAACGGGAAGACCAACCACTTTCTAGAATGCCAAAATGAATTTTATTAAAATGTATGATTGGTGTGAGATAGATATGCTTTAAACAATGACTTTAGTATCATCCTTAAAGCTTACGCTTTATGGAGTGCCATACCCCTTTTCGGTGTAGTGGTTCCTTCCCTATCATTGATTTGACAAGTGTAACGAAGGTCACCATATACCTTAGCACACTTGTCCCTTCCTTGTGGAAGATTACAAACGCACTTGGGTCTCTTTCGCCTTTGTCTTAAGGATATCTAGTACCCCCTAGAATGGATGTGTGTATGCATGAAAGGTTTTATTAAGATGATGTGTATGCATTCTTTCTTTTATACATTTATTTTCTCTCTTGGTTTTACCACTTATGAGATGATGCGGATATTAATGGTTGAATTTGTCGAAAAACTCTTTTTATTGTATGAACAATCTTTGTTGTTTTTTTAACCCTTTATCTCTTTTGTCGGTCCACGTGGCTACTTAGCTTACGAAAAACCTGAAACCAGGCTAGCTAAAATGTAGACTGTCCGAGATAAGGGTGGTTAGGCAATTTGTATTTTTTGTGTTGTATGATTATGCTATGCAACAAACAAATGCACAAATAATTCACTCATCTGCGAACAAAGTGACATTTTATTCACGAGGTAGGGTTTTCCTGCAGAAAAGTGCATCGGCAAAGGTAGGTTCTAACTATTCTCACCAAGGCTAGGCCCCCAAGGTGCCCCCATTATAGGGTCCCCTCTATCTCCCAATCTTCGAATCATGCATGGATCTCCGTGTCAATGTTCTTAGACTAGAAGAAAAAGGTTATCACCTTGAGTGGTGGTTTCCGACAATGACCTGCTGGCACTAAGGCCATTACCACGGTCGTTCGTACTTACCACCCACTGCGTATGTGTATCCACTCTTGCCCCAGGGTAGAGAGGGACTGTTATGTGCAAGGGTTTATGTACAGTTATTTATTTCAAACAATTGTAGAAAGTAATCATACAACAGTTATTAAAGTCAAGCAATAAAACATGTTATAAAAGCAAGGAAGGGTAAAAACATAATTTCAAGTTTTTATTTATTAGACTAGTCCATCACTAAATGGGATCAACTCTCTAGTTTCCCCAGTGGAGTCGCCATCTGTCGCCGCTGTCAAAAGAGGCGGTCAGAACGACGCGATGGTTTAGGAATGACTCGCGATTTTTGAAGATGTTCAACATTCTTAAGATGCCCAATAACCGGACTATTCTTAAGGATGAGGTTTTTGAAAAGGTTCTATAGAGTCGCCACCGATGTTTTTACCGTAAACATCGGAAAAGGAAAAAAAAGTGTTGGTTTTAGAAAACCAACTTTGGTTGTCACAACTAGAGTTGGGTAAGGGAGTTAGTTATGTGTGGGGAAGGTGTTAGCACCCCACAACGCCCCTTTTGGGTTCCTTATGATGGACTAGTGTTTAAAATAAAGACTAGGAAACTATGCTTTTACCCTATTTATTTATTGACTTGCAGAATTTAAATGTCTACATAGCCTTAATATCTAATGCATACAAAGAAAGCAGTAAAAGAGAGTATAATGGAAGAAACCTTCGAAGCAAGCTTTATATTAATTTCTTCAAAGCTGATGATGATTTTTGGCTATCCTCTCACTCTAAAATGCTGATCACTCTTCTACTAAACAAAAGACCCTAGCTATAGAGTGTCTGAAAAGAGCACTCGAACTCCGAAAAGTGCTCAGAGTTGGCCTAAAGGAGGTAGGAGAGTGTACTCAAGTAAGAAATCTTAGATTCTGTGTCAAATGAGAGGGGGGGGGGTGGCGAGGTCCTATTTATAGGAATTTGTGCCAGTCCAGTCGAGATGGCCGTTTGGACCCTTGTCAGGCGAGACGGTTGTCTAGCCAAACGGGACGACTGTCTCAGACTCTTGGCGAGAATTCTCTTATTTTCGTGTATAGAAGGTCTTCCTATCCTATCATGGAGCCTAGTAAACATGTCTGTCGCCGCCACCAAAATGAGGGGCGGTCGGAGCGACGCGATGGTTTCGACCCTCTTGATTTTTGCGTTTTTATGGGTGGTTACAACGCCTTTAGGTTGTCCGATAACCGGGCTGAACCTAGGGGTGAGGTTTTCGAAAGGGCGTTCTTGGGTTGTCCGATAACCGGGCTAACCTAAGAACTAGTTTTGAAGAGTTCTGTGGAGTCGCCACTGATGTTTTTATCGAAAACATCGGAAAAGGAGTTAAAAAGGTGTTGGTTTTCGAAAAACCAACTTTGGTCGTTAGAACCAGAGTTGGGTAAGGGAGTTAGTTACGTGTAAAGGAAGTGTTAGTTCCTTTACGACGCCCCTTTCGGGTTCCCTATGACAGGCCAGCTATTTAAAAATATTTAAACCGGTGAAAATTATGCTTTTACCCTTTTATTTTGCGGAATTTAAAATTACGACTACATAGCCCTAGCAGCTATTGCACAATTTATATAAAGCGGAAAATAGGCAAAGAGGAAGAGAAAACCTTCAAAGCGGGCTTTTTCTATTAATTCTTTAAAAAAAGAGGGTGCTTTGTGGCAGCCCCTCACTCTACACAGCGTTGGAAACTTCTCTAAACGTCGAAAAACGCTCACAGAAACACTCAGAAGCTCCGGAAATGCGTCGAAGGGATTCTAGAGAGAAGATCTAGTGATTTCTAGAGAGAAGGAGGAGAAAACTGTGTGGAAATGAGGGAATGGCGCCCCCTATTTATAGGTTTTCGCGCCTGACAGGTCGAGACCGCTGTCTCGTCTGACAGGGTCGAGACCGTCGTCTCGCCAAACGAGACCGCCGTCTCGCCCTGCCAAAGTGGCGAGACCGCCGTCTCGCCAAACGAGACCACCGTCTCTCCCTGCCAAAGTGGCGAGACCGCCGTCTCGCCAAACGAGACCATCGTCTCGCCCTTCGCAGGTGGCGAGAACGCCCTCCTGGAAAGCGAGACCGCCATCTTGCCATTCGCAGGTGGCGAGACCGTCGTCTCACCAAACGAGACGGCGGTCTCGCCACTTGCGTGAGGCGAGACGGCGGTCTCGATTTCGAGACGGCGGTCTCGTCCCAAAAAGGCGAGAAACCTTATTTTTTGTACAAAAAATCCCTCCTATCCTAGTATGAGGCCTAATAGTCTCTCCTAGTGGCTTTTTAGGCTTCGTCCATCTTCGAATAGGAGGTCTTCTACTCTTTATTTGGAGGCCGGGCAAGATTTGGGGTCTACAATGCCTAAGGACCTAAAGAGGCCTTATCCATCTTTGAACGAAGGTCTTCTAGCTTTATTGTGAAGCCAGACAAGATTTTGGGTCTACATTTATTACCTATTATACCACCATCATCATTGAGTCATTGAAGTTTGTAAGGTTTTGGATTGGGGTAGTAGTTAAGGCTAGCTTCTTCATCATCCTAGAACTACAACAATTACAATAATAATCACTATCCACAATTAAAGAACAAATATTTTTCAAAACTTCACATCTTGGGTGGAATAGGTTTTCTCGCTATGATTACTCTAGTTCTTGAGATTGGCTTCTGAGAAGCCTTCTCACCACAAGTAATTCCTTCACAAAGAAGAATTTATTTCTCAGAGTTTAAAACTTCCTTTTCACTTAGTTAAGAGTAAGTTTCGTCCTCATTTACAATCTCTTGTTCCTTTAAAAGCATGATTTTCTTATTGGGATACTCAGAAGCATAGTGCCCTCTGCCAAGATATTGAAAGCACTAAATCTCTCTAGTTCTAACCTCTTTAGAAGGTTCTTTATTTCTAAACCTTTCTTTCTCTTTTTCCTTTTCTTTTTCTTTTTCTCTTTATGACTCTTCAACCTTAAATTTAGAAAGGTGCTCCTCCCTCTTGTATTCCTCATTAGAGGTAGAGGTGGTAGAGTAGTTTTTTCTTTGGGAATGTTTTCTCTTTATTTGTTGTTTTACTCTTACACATAATTGAACTAATTCATTTAAATCATTATAGGGTAGTATTTTAACTTTATCCTTAATGTCTAGGTTGAGGCCACTCTAGAACCTAGCAATTGTGATTTGTGGTTCTTCCCTAGTCATCGCCCTCATCAATAGGAATTCCATTTTCTACCTATACTCTTCTATTGACATGTTTTTCTGTTGGAGTCTTTAGAGTTTGTCCATTAACTCTTTATCATAATATGAGGGTACATGTCTTCTCCTAACGACACTCCTTAAATCATTCCAATATCAGACTTAGGATTCATGATGTATTCTTCTCTCTCTCATTAGGGAAGTCCACCAATGTAAAGCATAGCCTTGAAAGTTAAGGGTTTCCATGGGCACCCTTCTTTTCTCATTAATCTTATGGCACTCAAATAATTGCTCTACCTTCACCTCCCAGTCTAAGTATTCTTCTACATTATCTTTTCCATGAAAGGGAGGAAGGTCTACCCTGTTAGACAAATGATATCTAGACGGGGGTGAATAGATGCACAAATTAAAAATTTATTTAAGATGTCCAATAATTAGTTAATTCAATTTTAATTATCATATTGAATATAGATAAAGCAGAAGATATAAAATAATCAAAGAGATATAGGGAAAGATAAAAACACACAGTAATTTATACTGGTTCGGGTCAAGTCAACCCTACATCCAATTCCTTGTCACCTTTAATATGAGAGAGACAACCCAATTCATTATCTTTAAAATTCAATTTACAAATTACAATCAACTTTGTAGAAGAATCAGTAAACAGTAAACTAATTAAAAAGATAAACACCTCTCTAGAATCCTACTAGAGATGAACACCTCCTTTGAGCAAATCAAAGGATGAACACAGAAACACACCTCTCAAGAATCCCACTTGAGTTGAGCACCTCCTCTTAACAAATCAAAGGATGAACTCAGAAACACACCTCTCAAGAATCTCACTTGAGATGAACCCCTCCTCATAACAAATCAAAGGATGAATAGTTCCCACAAAGGAAACCCTAAATTACAAGAATTTCAACAAGAACAGTCACACATGATAATGGAGACAACAAATTGTAAATACTTGTAGAATGATAACTCCAAGAATAAGTGTGATTAACAATGAAAGTACAGAAGGCAATAGGGAAAGGGTTTTCTCAAAAAATGTAAAATATCTATGTTGCCTTGCTCAGAATGATTTTCTCAAAATTGATTTTTTGTTAATTGTGTATTCAAATTCTGTGTTTTTTATTTTTTTGTCAAAATTCATGTAAATAGGAAAATAACATTGAATATGTTAGAATAAAAATAAAAAATGGTCATTACTCAGTAATTAATTCGTAGAGAAAAATCATGATGTTTTCAAAAGCTATTATTCTTCAAAAACGGATATATTTTTCAAATTCGAAGTGCCATAATCGATTATGTTACTTGCATAATCTATTATGACAGAGGCAAAATCAATTTTTTATTTCTGATGCATCATAATCGATTATAGTACTTGTATAATCGATTATGGCAGTGAGACTTTCAAAAACAATTGTTTCATTTGCTAACATAATCGATTATGAACCTCTGATAATCGATTATGATAGTAAAAACTGTCATAATACGAAAATTGTTTTACACTTGTGTTTTGGAGGCTTATGCAAAATACTACTTCATCAACTTGTACCTCCATATCCAGTGTTCTAAGACTCTATCTAATCTTTGGGCTTGCATAAGTCTTGAATGGTGTTGACTTGAATCTTCATCAAAATCATCTTCTTCAGAATATAGGGAAATGTTTCACATTGCTATCAATCTCCCATACAGTGCTTTCAATCTCCCCCTTTTTTATGATGATTAAAGAAACACCTGAAATGATTTTAAAATGCTTGACTCTATATAGTCACCTCAAGATTAGCACAAATTAGCATAGATTAACACAGATTAGCACAAACTAGCACATATTAGCACAAATTAACACAAATTAGCACAGATTAACACAAATTAGCACAAATTAAAAACTCCCCCTAGATATGTCAATAACAATAATCCCTCTTACTTATCTGAGCAAAACTCCCCCTAACTCCCCTTATTTAATTCAAAAAATTAGGAATGGATTTCACACAAATTTTAATTCATCAAAATCTCTCCTTGTTTCATTGATAATCATGAAAAAAATATGACAAGGGAAATTTTAAACCAAGGCAAATAAACTACTACAAACAAAGGTACTATATCAAATTCATCAAATTCAACAACATCAAGGAAGTCGTAGGAACTAAATATCATCCTCGTCGTCACCATTTTGCGCATGGGATTCCCTAATGGTTCTTTCAATTGAAGAGAGACGACCATCAATATCCTGAAAACCTTTGCGGATGGAGGAAGTCATGGAATCCACACTTTCGTGCATGTAAGCATTCATGTCTTCATATTTTTTATGCTGAATGGCAAACCACTATTCTTGAGCAGCTACAAAGTCTGCTTGCCACTGTTGTTGGGAGGCGTACCTCTGATCCTGAATAGCAGAATAATCCAACTGCCACTGCTGCATACTTCGCATCATCGCCATGTAGTCATCTTGGGCAAGAGGAGGATGAGGCACATCTTGTTCCATTATCGCTGGTCTATCAATTTGAATGGATTCGTCCTGGGGAACCCATGAGTCATCTGGTTTGTGCAGACCCATCTTGTACAGTACATTCTGACCAACAGTACTACTACTATCCAACATGACATGTCTTTCATTTGAGACATCTACACCCGTGTAGACTAAAATCTTTGAAATGAAGAGAGCATATGGCAGATGAGAATGTAGATGACTAGTAGTACACAAGTGTGAAGTTATGATGGTTGTTCAATTGAGAGGTATTTCACTTGTGATGCCATAGAGGAGAAGTACGTCCTCAGTAGTCAACTAGGCATGATTTGCTCCGTGAGGACAAAGTATCCAACTCAGCACATATGCCAGTAGACGTTCATTCACCCTCATGGGGCCAATCTTGTATAAGCCAATATTGCCAACATTCTCATCCTGAAGACAACTCCGGTAGACCTGCATTTTGTTGAAACCTTCAAAACCTTTAGTGATGTCCACACCAACATTGGTGGAAACTCCAACCACATTTAGCCATATATCATCGTCTAGCACGATATCAACACCTTTCACCGGGAGTAATAGAGCTCATCCTCATCCCGCTTTAGATTGTTGTAAAATACCTTTACCAAATCAGGATAGTAGAGCTTTTCAGTGCGGTCTCCACTTCCTAACTCCAGAAATGTGGAGAGACCTTGATTTGCTAGAAGCTCTTGAAAGAAGAAACCTTCAGAACAGAAGAAATCTAGAGACAGACATTTTGGAGGAACTAACTTCCTGTCTTTGAAGAATTGTAGAAACTTGTCTTGAAGATCGTCATTAGAGATCTAACCACATAAGTTGTTGGACCTGACAGGTGCTGAAGACTGGGCAATCTCCTTTCCTCTTCTACGTGTGGTCCTTGGTTATGGCACATGATAGTTGCACACATTCACATGCATCATCTAAATAAATTGATTTCAAAAGATTTAGTGATTGACCTTCCTAAGATAAATTTTAACAAAGATAAAATTTGTGTTATATGCCAAAAAGGAAAGCAAACTAAAACCTCTTTTAAGAATAAAAATAGTATCTCTAAAACACTACCTTTAAAACTACTGCACATGGACCTATTTGGACCCTCTAGGACAAGAAGCCTAGGCGGTAATTATTATGCACTAGTTATTGTAGATGATTATTCTAGGTTTACTTGGACTTTCTTTTTGGCAACTAAAATAGTGCTTTTAAGTCTTTTAAGAAATTTGCCAAGGCTATTCAAAATGAGAAAGATTTGAAAATAAAATCAATTAGAAGTGATCATGGTGGTGAATTTCAAAATGAGTTTTTTGAAAAATTTTGTGAAAATTTAGGCATAACACATAATTTTTCTTCCCCAAGAACACCACAACAAAATGGAGTTCTTGAGAGGAAAAATAGGTCCTTGGAAGAATTAGCTAAAATAATGTTAAATAAAAATAATATTCCAAAATATTTTTGGGTTGATGTTGTATCAACTGCATGTTATGTGCTAAATAGGATTTTAATAAGGCCTATTTTGAAACTCACTCCCTATGAAATTTTCAAAGGTAGAAAACCAAATATTTCTCATTTTAAAGTTTTTGGTTGCAAATGTTTTGTTTAAAACAATGGTAAATACGACCTTGGCAAATTTGATTCTAAGGCGGATAAAGCAATATTTTTAGGTTATTCTTTAAATAGCAAATCATATAGAGTATTTAATATGAGAACATTGCATATAGAAGAATATGTGCATGTAACGTTTGATGAGTTTTTGGACCTTGAGGAGAACCCTCTTGAGTCAAGAAAATATTCTGTAGATATTGAAGAAGAACAGGTTGCAGTAGAAAAGAATCAACCACATGAAGAACAAGTGGAGGATTTTAGAAGAAGTGTAAAAGAGCTCACTATTTCTGAACCTCAACCAGTTCATGATCTACCCAAAGAATGGCGTATACCAAGAGGACTCTCACTAGACAATGTTATTAGAAATGTAGATCAAAGAGTCATAACAAGAAGCATAATGAATAACTTTTGTATGAATGTAACCTTTGTTTCACAAGTGGAGCCTAAAAGCATTGATGAAGCCTTACAAGATGAATACTAGATGCAAGCTATGCAAGAAGAACTAAATCAGCTCAAGAGAAATGAAGTTTGGGATCTAGTACCAAGAAAGAAGTCAATGCAGGTTCTTAGAGCTAAATGGGTGTACAAGAACAAGCTAGATGAACAGGGAAATATCACAAAGAATAAGGCAAGACTAGTTGCAAAAGATATAGTCAAGAAGAAAGAATTGACTATGATGAGTGTCGCCACCTCCCAAAAGAGGGGCGGTCGGAGCGACGCGATGGTTTTTTCGACCCTCTTGATTTTCGCGTTTTTTTATTGGTGGTTACAATGCCTTTAGGTTGTCCGATAACCGGGCTAACCTAGGGGCGAGGTTTTCGAAAGTATCCCTAGGTTGTCCGATAACCGGGCTAACCCAGGGACTTATTTAATTTGGGTTCTATGGAGTCGCCATCGATATTTTTACCATAAACATCGGAAAAGGGGTTTTAAAAGGCGTTGGTTTTCGAAAACCAACTTTGGTCATTAGAACCAGAGTTGGGTAAGGGAGTTAGTTACGTGTAAAGGAAGTGTTAGTTCCTTTACGACGCCCATTTCGGGTTCCCTATGATAGGCCGGCTACTTTGAATAATTAAACTGGAAAAATGCGCTTTTACCCTTTTATTATGCAGAATTTAAGTTTATGACTACATGGCCCTAGCTTCTATTGCGTAATTTAAATGGCAGTAATAAAAATAGAGAGGGAGAATATGCACCTCCAAAGCAAGCTTTTATATTTTAAAAGAGAGGGTGCGTTTTGGCAACCCTTCACTCTATAACTCTCAGAAACTCCGGAAATGCCTCGGAGGGATTCTAAAGGAGATTTAGAACGCTCAGTTTATGCCTAGAGACACTCAGAAACTCTGGAAATGCTACGGAGGGATTCTTAGAGAGAGAAAGTCTAGAGAGAAGGGAGAGCTATGTTGATTCTGTGTGGAAATGAGGGGGGGAGGACCCCTATTTATAGTTTTTCGCGCCTGACAGGTCGAGACCGCCGTTTCCTCTGACAGGGTCGAGACCGCCATCTGGAAAGTCCAGACCGCCGTCTCGTTCATGGCAGAGGGTCGAGACCGCCGTTTGGAAAATCCAGACCGCCGTCTCGACTAGGCAGGAATCGAGACCACCGTCTGGAAAATCCAGACCGCCGTCTCGACCTTTGCAGGAGACGAGACCGCCGTATGGACAATCGAGACGGCGGTCTCGTCCTGGCGTTGAGACGAGACGGCGGTCTGGTCCTTCCAGACGGCGGTCTCGTCCCTTCAGGGCGAGAAACTTTATTTTCAGGCCAAAAAACCTTCCTATCTTGGTACGGGAGCCTAATAGTCTCTCCTAATGACTTGTTAAGCTTCGGTCGTCTTCAAATAGGACGCTTTCTGACTTTATTCTGAGGCGGGGCAAGATTTGGGGTCTACAGCTGCCCCCCCTTTTCCCGACCAGTCGACTGCTAGCCTTTTGTGCTGAGGTGATCGACTAGAGGGTAAAGGAGTTGACCCTCTTGCCCGGTTTCCCTTCAGATACTCCGTCTTTGCGGCGGATGACCTTCTAGGGAGATGTGTTGTGCGCCTCTGGGATGCTCCTTTGACGTGGTAGCTGACCCCTTCGGCTGATGAGAACGAACCCTCATCTGGTTTGACAAGTATGAACCCCCGCCCGGTAAGCCCCCTTCTGTAAGGCCTGATGAGTACACACCCCCATCCGGTGTTTGACGAGTATGAACCCTCATCCGGTAAGCCCTCTTCGTAAGGCCCGATGAGTACGCACTTCCATCTGGTGTTTAAGCCTCCGGATGCTCCATCTTGCGGTAGCTGATCCTTTGGCAATGGTGGCGGCTTACTGATTCTGACCATGCGCCGGCGTGAAACCTTGGGATGCTCCTTCGACGCGGTAGCTGATCCCTTGGCTGACGAGTATGAACCCCCGTCTGGTTATGTGCCTCTGGATGCCCCTTCTTGCGGTAGCTGATCCTTTGGCAATGGTGGCGGCTTACTGATTCTGATCATGCGCCGGCTCCCTGGGGAGTGATTTCTGTGTTCGTGCACTTCCAGGATACTACTTCTGACGTAGCCGATCCCTTCGGTGGACACGTGGTAAAACCTCAGGATACTCCTTCTGACGGTAGCCGATCCTTCGGTTGATGGGTATAAACCCCCCATCAGGCTGGTAGTTGCAGTCCGTTGTGTGGGACTGGATGGGTATGAACCCCCCATCAGGCTGGTAAATGCAGTCCGGTTGTTGAGATGTGTTCTGTCTTTGTTTTTTGTCTTTTCTGGGAATTGTCGTCCGGTCTGTGCCGGGGATTCTGTTGGTGTTCGTCCAGCTTGTTGATTGCTGGGGATTCTTTGTTTTTGATCTTTTGTGGTGGTCATCCGACTTTGCTGGTTGTCGGGGATTTTTTGATAAGTGCCTCTTAGGTAGGCAGGAATCCTCTAGGGATTTGTTGATCTTGGTGACACCTCTTGAGTAGGCGGATATCCATTGAGGAATTTGTTGATTTTGATGGTGCCTCTGAGTAGGCAGATGCTCTATCGAAAGTGAAGACTTTTGGCTGCATTTGTTTTGCCTCTGACTAGGCTGATGTCCCTTTCTGGGGAAATTGGCTCTCGCTTGCCAGATCTTGCCTACGCCTAGGCAAATGACTCTTCTAAGGATGTGAGTCTGGAATTTGCCTTTGTCTTAGGCTCACTGGAGATGATTTTTCTCTTTTTGGTGATCCACTGGGGAATTGATTGTCTTCCCGGGGATCTAATTTTGGTAGCCCTTTGGGAGGATGGAGTTTTGACTCCTTAATTGATGTGGGTGCGAGCTGGCTTTTGTGGTGCTCTTATTCTGTTGGAGGAATGGAATTTCTGATTCCTTCTTTTTTGTTGATTTTTCCTTTTTCTGAGTAGACCTACTTAGGGAGCAAGGATTTTTATTTGATTTCTCCTTTTTCTGCGATTTACCTCTTTTTTATCGCGATTTGAAATTTGGTTTTTTCGGGATAATGCGTAAGCCTTTTTACTTTTAGTCTCTTTTTATTACGCTGGCTTTTTCCCCTCTTTTTTTTTGGGAGGGTCCACTAGGGATGACGTTTTATTTCTTTAGTGATCCACCAGAGAATTGACTTCCTGGGGATTTTTTTCTTTTCTAGTAATGGAGTCTTGGCTCCTTGATTGATGTTGATGCGAGCTATACTCGTGAAGCTCTTATTCCACTGGGGGATGGAAATTTGTGATTCCTTTTTTGTAGAATTTTTTGGAGATCCACTTGAGGATTTTTATTCGGCCTTCTCTATCATGGCCTTTTTGTCATCTGCTGGAGATGAAGGGTTTTCTTTTCTCTTCTTTCTTTTTGTTGAGCCCTTGATGGTTTGGACTCTTTTGACTGTTGATGATGATGGGCTCTTGAAGCCTTTATTCTCCATTGGGGAGTGTGGATGAGACTTTGGGTGAGTGTGTTCGATGACTCATGTGATGGCGGTGCTGAGCCCTTGGGTAATTTTTTGTGTTGCCTCTGGAGTAGGCAAGGATCCTCTTGGGGATGACTAAGCCTTTCCGTCGGCTTTTCTTTTATGACGTCTGATGATTGTGCCCTCTTTTATTAGGTGATGATTGGAGCTTTGGCTTCTGGAAGCTTCTTATGACAACTTGCAATGTTTGGAGATTTCTTATATGTGCCTTCTTTTGCTGGGTAGAAGGATGGTAGCTGGAGCTCTTGATTTTTGGAAGCTCTTATTTTGCTGAGTTGCTTGTTTGACGACTTGCTTCATTTTCTTGAAGGCTTTATTTTGGAGACTCGGTCTCAGTGATCCTGTTTTCAATCACAAACATGGAGCTAGTCTCCTTATATGCATGAATGCTTTTCGTTTTTTAGTTATTTGTCTGAAGTGATTTTTATTTTATTTTTCATTTTTGATCTTGACAAAGTCGTTTTGTGCGACTACTCGTGTGTGGATGCCCTAAATGCAATCTATTCTTTTTGATTGATGCATCTGGAAAAGTGACTGGCATTCTCCTGCTAGACTTTTTATGATTATGATGAAGGGCCCTTCTCTTTTATTTATTTTTGGTTTAGCCCTATCTTTTGCCTAGATCGCCCTTTTGGGGTTTTCGGTCTAGCGGGCTGCCTTAATTTTTGCCTAGGATATCTTAGCGGGCTTTTTCCTTTTTTATGAATGCCCTAACTTTTGCCTAGACCGCCCTTTGCGGGTTTTCGATCTAGCGGGCTACCCTAACTTTTGCCTAAGAATCTTCTAGCAGGCATTATTCTTTTTATTCTCATTTTTTCTTTCTCTCTTTTTTTGAGAGATAGGAGCCTATCATATGCATGCAATGTTGGCGATATGCATCCTATAATACTATTTCAATTAATTTTTCAAAAGGATTAACCAATGTGCTTTTACTTCTGATGAGCTTCAGACGTTATGTGCTTTTGTCAATAGGGATAGGCTGTACCCATTTTGCCGTCTCGATTTTTTTCATGACCGAAGAATGATTGTGTTAATTGTAGAGCGACTTGCCATGTCAGTGCGCCCCTCCCTTTCCTTGGGGATGTCAATCCTACTATTGATTACTATCTCCACATTTCCCTACTAATTACTAGAATGTTGTAGTAGTAAGGGTCAAGAGAAGAGAAAGAAGAGGATATTTAATTCAAAGGCTTGTGTTTTAGAATTGTTTTATTTTGACAAAAAATGGTTTTTGTAAGCATGGCTAGCCAAGGTTGGTTAGAGTGTTTAGGCTAGTTTAGACAAACGTTTTGTTTATGGAGTGGCGTCTTATTCTATGGCGCTTGTTATGACTGGCTGACTTCCCTAGTCTGCCCTTCGGGTTTTCAGCTTAGGATGTTGTGTTTTGGCCCTATCTTTTGTCTAGGTTCCTTCTTTTTTCGTGTTTTGGAAACCTAGTTTTATTTTGTAACCCTAATTTTTGCCTAGACTACCCTTTATTTTTGTTCGGGTGTCCTACCGGGTTGACCCTATCTTTTGCATAGCCCCCTTAGTGGGTTTCCTGCCAGGTACTTTGCCCTTTTCTTTTTGGCCTTTAGCTTTTATGGGCTTCTTTTGATTTTTTTTCTTTTTGCACAACATTGGCGAAACACGGCTTTATTTATGACGAGGTAAAACTTTGTTTTGTGCTTCTAGTCAATCAGTGGTGATGGATTTGACTTTTATTTTGGTCAATGGCGCATTTTGATTACTTTGACGCACTTTTGAAAAAGTTTGCTTAAACATGGTTATTAATGAGGTTTAGCTATGAATAGCAAGAAGAGAAGCAGATAGTAAGAATGACATTCTTTGTAATTAATAGGGAAATGTGTGCCCTACAATGCTCGGGGGTTGGGCTAGCCCCGAGGAGTAATCTTTAATAGTCATTGGATTTACAAACCCTAAGAATCAGAAGGAGAACACCTAATGACTAAAGTCGCTTTTGACGCTTGAACCCCTCTATATGGGAAAGTCTTGATTCAAGGTGCAGAGGGGAGACTTCCCTTTTCTCCATGCAGCTTGATCCTTTGTAGGGTAATGCTTCAAAGGATTGTTTTTTATATCTGGTGGCTCCCTTCTTCCTTGAGAGTTTCTGATGAGCCCTTGGTTTGGGCGATATCCATATTTTCTCATCATGTGGGTCACCTTCATATTGTTGGGGAAGTCTTTTCAAAAGATATTCCAAAGGTCTTCTTCCGACGCATCCATTCAAGGTAGGGCAAATGATTTGCTGATCCGGATGTCGTCTCTAGCTCAAACTGTGACTAGCTTGTCGCCTACCCTGAGTTTGTCTCTTTGGCGGAGCATCGAAAGAATTGCCTTAGCGTCGTGAATCCAAAGTATACTTAATTTCCTCTTTGGATTATGTTTTTCTTCGGTCTTTTTATTTTTTCTTGGGAGCATTGTCTTGTAGCTCCTCGGGGGTGTAGGTTTTTCCATTTCTTGTTGTGCCCCCAATGCCGGCTATGCTGGATATATCTTCATTGATGGACGATGTTTCTGCGTATCTCCATGGTACAACTTTATTTGGTTCGGGACATAAATAAATGTAACGACATCCTTGCCCCCTCTTCTTTATTGACTTGGATATCCAATGGTTGAGGCTTGTTATCCTCCTTGGGCGGATCAACCATTGGGGAGAACTTGATGACGAAAGGCTTACTCTCCATCTTATTCCGATTCATGGAAAGCACATCGACTAATCCTTTCTTTTTATTATCTTATTATTATTAAAGTGAGAATGAATGCGATTTATGAATGTAATAGACGTCTAAAGAGATTATGAAAACAAACAATTTTATTTATTTCATCTAGACAGTGTACATTCCTTAATGCAATGTTTCGAAGTACACATTTTTTTTTAAAAAGCGGAGAAGCCTAAATGAACCCATAGGCGGGTAAATATTTTTATTCAAATTTTTCTTTTTGACTTCCCGTGTATGGCATGCGAATGCCTTATCCTCTTCACATGGTATTGAGGAATGTCCACTTTCTCGACTGTCTATTATTAAATGCATGAGGATGAAGCTTGATGGATGCGTGTATGCAAGTGTTTGTTTTTTCCTAAACATTATCATGTTTTATTTTCTAACATGACATATGATAGTGTTTGGGATTTTTGTGTTTTTTTTTTTGTATGCGGATGAGGGCATGAAGAATACCAGCCGCTTTATAGAATGCAAAAAGATTTTTATTGTTAAAAATGAATGATTTATGAGATGGATATTCCTTAAGACAATGGCTTAGGTATCCTCCTTAAAGCTTATGCTTTGTGGGGTATCATACCCACCTTGGTGTAATGGTTCCTTCTCCATTACAGACTTGACAAGTATAATGGGGGTCACCATCACACCTTAGTACACTCGTTCCTTCCTTGTCGCGAAGGTTACAAATGTGCTCGGGGCCTCTTTCGCCATTGTCTTAGGGATATCTAGTGCTCCCTAGAATGAATATATGCATGCACCAGTACAAAAGGGCGATAGATATTCAAAGTGACATAACTTTTGACTGGGATGTCCGATTTGGACGCACAACATATCAAAACGAAGAGAAAAAGGTGAAGAATCAAGTTGCAAATCCCCATAGGGGATTTGGCCCAGTAATTTTCCCAAAAAACGTCTCTAAGACCCATTTTTTAGGGATTTATTAAAATGATGTGTATGCATACTTTCCTTTCCTTATGCATTTATTTTTTCTCTTGGTTTTTCCACTTATGACATGATGCGATATGAATGATACGACTTTGTCAAAATTATTTTTATAAATGTTTTTTATTTATTTTGGATTTTTATTTTGATTTTTATTGCTTTTTATTTTATAGCCTTTTATCTCTTCTGTTGGAACTGCGTGGCTACTTAGCTTACAAAGAACCTGAAACCAGGCTAGCTAAAAGGCAGACTGTCCGAGATAAAAATATGGCTTTATGCGAAAAATAGTTAGCCTCCCTTATTTTATCTCTTTTGTCGGAACTGCGTGGCTACTTAGCTTACAAAGAACCTGAAACCAGGCTAGCTAAAAGGCAGACTGTCCGAGATAAGGGCGTTTATTTGCGAAATATTTTTTTGGTGATTTTGTTCTGTTGTTTGTTTATGCTATGCAACATACAAATGCAACAATCATATGCACACACAATTCGATCATCCCCGAACAGGCAAGACTTTGTTTTTTATCACAAGGTAGGGTTTTCCTGCAGAAAGGTACATTGGTTAGGGTAGGTTCTAACTGTTCTCACCAGGCTAAGGCCCCCAAGGTGTCCCCATTATAGGGTCCCCACTCTCCAGCCGTCCAACCATGCTCAGCACTAAGGCCAGAGTCGGTCTTGTTGCCAAAAGAGGAAGGTTATCACCTTGAGTGGTGGTTTCAGATCACACTGGTGGGCACAAGGCCCTAAGCTATGACTGAACCGTACCGCCACCCACTCCCTATGGTTTTCTCACTTGCCCCGGGTATAGAGGGAGCTGTAGTGTGCAAGGGTTTTGTGTGCAATTTATATTTCAATCAATTGCATAAGTAGAAACAAGCAACAGTTATTTGAAAGCCAAACAATAAAGCATGCTATAATACAAGGTAGGGTAAAAGCGCTTTTTCTTGGTTTAATTATTTTTGAGCCAGCCCATCACTAAATGGGATCAGCTCTCTAGGCTTCCCCAATGGAGTCGCCATTTGTCGCCGCCTCCCAAAAGAGGGGCGGTCGGAGCGACGCGATGGTTTTTTCGACCCTCTTGATTTTCGCATTTTTTTATTGGTGGTTACAATGCCTTTAGGTTGTCCGATAACCGGGCTAACCTAGGGGCGAGGTTTTCGAAAGTATCCTTGGGTTGTCCGATAACCGGGCTAACCCAGGGACTTATTTAATTTGGGTTCTATGGAGTCGCCACCGATATTTTTACCATAAACATCGGAAAAGGGGTTTTAAAAGGCGTTGGTTTTCGAAAACCAACTTTGGTCATTAGAACCAGAGTTGGGTAAGGGAGTTAGTTACGTGTAAAGGAAGTGTTAGTTCCTTTACGACGCCCCTTTCGGGTTCCCTATGATAGGCCGGCTACTTTGAATAATTAAACTGGAAAAATGCGCTTTTACCCTTTTATTATGCGGAATTTAAGTTTATGACTACATGGCCCTAGCTTCTATTGCATAATTTAAATGGCAGTAATAAAAATAGAGAGGGAGAATATGCACCTCCAAAGCAAGCTTTTATATTTTAAAAGAGAGGGTGCGTTTTGGCAACCCTTCACTCTACAACTCTCAGAAACTCCGGAAATGCCTCGGAGGGATTCTAAAGGAGATTTAGAACGCTCAGTTTATGCCTAGAGACACTCAGAAACTCCGGAAATGCCTCGGAGGGATTCTTAGAGAGAGAAAGTCTAGAGAGAAGGGAGAGCTATGCTGATTCTGTGTGGAAATGAGGGGGGGAGGACCCCTATTTATAGTTTTTCGCGCCTGACAGGTCGAGACCGCCATTTCCTCTGACAGGGTCGAGACCGCCGTCTGGAAAGTCCAGACTGCCGTCTCGTTCATGGCAGAGGGTCGAGACCGCCGTCTGGAAAATCCAGACCGCCGTCTCGACTAGGCAGGAATCGAGACCACCGTCTGGAAAATCCAGACCGCCGTCTCGACCTTTGCAGGAGACGAGACCGCCATATGGACAATTGAGACGGCGGTCTCGTCCTGGCGTTGAGACGAGAC
Organism: Sphenostylis stenocarpa; assembly: GCA_963425845.1. NCBI lineage: Eukaryota > Viridiplantae > Streptophyta > Magnoliopsida > Fabales > Fabaceae > Sphenostylis > Sphenostylis stenocarpa. The sequence continues at coordinate 37,772,178 of OY731401.1, forward strand.
GGCGGTCTGGTCCTTCCAGACGGCGGTCTCGTCCCTTCAGGGCGAGAAACTTTATTTTCGGGCCAAAAAACCTTCCTATCTTGGTACGGGAGCCTAATAGTCTCTCCTAATGACTTGTTAAGCTTCGGCCGTCTTCAAATAGGACGCTTTCTGACTTTATTCTGAGGCCGGGCAAGATTTGGGGTCTACAATGAGACATATGCACTAGTAGCAAGATTGGAAGCTATCCGGATTTTACTAGCCTATGTATCTATCATGAAATTCAAATTATATCAAATGGATGTGAAAAGTGCCTTCTTAAATGGATACATCAAAGAGGATGTGTATGTGTGTCAACCTCCTAGCTTTGAAGATTATCAACATCTAGATCATGTCTACAAATTGAATACGGACTCAAACAAGCACCTAGATCATGGTATGAATGCCTAAGAAACTTTTTAGTAAGTCACAACTACAGGTGAGGTAAAGTAGATCCAACTTTATTCATAAAAGAGCATAAGAAAAATATTATTGTAGTTCAAATTTATGTTGATGATATAATTTTTGGCTCAACTAACAATGATCTTTGTCAAGAGTTTGCCAAGATAATGCAGGGTGAATTCGAGATGTCAATAATGGGTGAACTAACATTCTTTCTGAGACTGCAAATCAAATAGATCACCGACGAAATCTTCATATCACAATCAAAGTACTGCACTAAATTAATCAAGAAATTTGAACTAGAAAATTCAAAGGAAGCAGCTACTCCAATGGAAACATCTTGCTATCTGGATCAACACGAACAAGGTAAGGCGGTAGACCAAACCAAATATAGAGGTATGATCGGTTCCCTACTTTATCTTACAACAAGTAGACCTGATATTATGCATAGTGTGTGTGTCTGTGTTGTTGACTATACATGAGTATGATGCTTGAAGATTTTGATGATGATTCTAGAGCAAAAGACTTAAAGACTTGAAGACTTATAATCATTTGTATTTACTTGTAATAACTCTGTTTTATCTTTTTAAGTCTGTAAAATTAGAGTCCAAGATAGCCAATACATAGTTCATCCTCTGAAAGTTCAATTTTATCAAAACCACTCTGTGATAATCGATTATCACTCAGGATAATCGATTATCCTAGTCCAGTTTACTCCTCTGCGAAAATGGCTCTATGATAATCGATTATCACTTAAGATAATCAATTATCTACATCTGTTATGATTTTGAATTTCAAATTCTGGACCAATTTTCGAAACACTTATTTCCAATACTTTTATTTTTGAAAACTTCTATTCCCTATACCCTAAATCTCTCTACTTAAGGTTCTCTAAGGCTCTCTGCAAAAAACAAACCTTTTTCATACAAAAGTTACGAGCTGTGATTGCTAGAGAACTTTGTGTAGGGAAGAAAAATGGGCTTTTGAAACCTAGTGTGGGCTAGAAACGATAAGAATCATTAAGTGGGACTCTTGGTGGATTGTGTATTGTGCCGTCTCTAGGAAAAGCTATTGTTCATCCTTTATGGATTCAAAGGAGGTGCTCATCTCTTGTGTGACTCAAGAGAGGTATTTTCTAAACTTTATCTTTGTATTTGTAATCTGTTTGAACTGTGATTATAGTGACAGTGTTAATCCTCTTTTAGAGTGATTAGCAACTAGACGTAGGGTCTTTTGATCCGAACCAAGTAAAACACTTGTGTAATCTTCTTATCCTTTCTCTCTTTACTTTACAAGAATTTTAATCGGTGAAATTTGGGAAAATTTTCAAAACCCTAATTTTTTATAAGAAACCAATTCAGAGTTTGCTTTGATAGTTCTTCAAAAATTTCGAAAATGGTTGGACAAAACCAAACCTTTGATGAAGGTGCTTCTATTAATAGACCTCCACTTTTTGCGGGACAAAATTATCCCTTTTGGAAAGTAAGAATGCAAATATTTTTGGAGTGTGTTGATAGGGGTGTTTGGGATGCTGTTATAAATGGTTCTTTTATTCCAAAAATGACTAAAAATGAAGTAGAGGTACCAAAACCATTTTCTAGATGGTCGGCTGAAGAAAATAGGAAAGCACAATATGATGTTAGGGCTAGGAATATAATTTCGTCTGCTTTGACCCTTGATGAGTTTTACAGGATATCTGTTTGCAAGAGTGCTCAAGAGATGTGGGAAATACTAAGAGTAACCCATGAAGGAACTGTGATGTAAAAAGAGCACAGAAGAACTCATTGATTCAAGAGTATGAAATGTTTAGAATGCAACTGAGAGAATCAATTTTTTATGTTCAAAAGCGTTTCACATATATTGTGAACCATCTCACTAGGCTTGGTAAGACTTTTGACACTGACAAATTAAATGTGAAAATTCTTAAATCTTTGGACAGGAAATGACAACTAAAGATGACTGCCATTACGGAGTCACAAAATCTTGCTACTATGACTATGGCGGCTCTATTTGGAAAGTTGAGAGAGCATGAACTTGAACTTGGAAGGCTAAATGATGAATAAGGCCAACATCAAAGGAGAAACCTAGCTTTCAAAATTGAAGTTTCTAAAAACAAGAAAAAGAAGGAAGAAGAAAGTTCTGATAGTGAAGAGGATGAAAACTTGAGCCTCATGATTAAAAAGTTCACCAAATTCATGAAATTCAAAGAAAGGCAATCATTCAAAGGTAAGAAGAATGATAAAGAAGTATCTACATTAAACTTTAAATGTTATGGTTGTGGTGAGACAGGGCATGTGAAATGTGAGTGTCCCAACAAGAAGAGTGATGATCATAAGGGATAGAAATTATTTAAAAAGAAAGCCTACATAGTTTGGGATGATAGTGACTCAAATTCGGAGTCAAGCGATTCAGAGGTTGAAGCAAATCTTTGCTTGATGGAAAATGATAGTATTTCTTCCGATTGTGAGGTAAGTGATTCTGACTGTTCCTCAAATGATGATGAGAATGACTATGATGCTTTGCATAATGCATATCAAGAACTATTTGATGCTTTTAAAGATTTGAATACTGAATATAAATCTTTGAAAAAGAATTTGAATAAATCGGAAAAAGAAGTAGAATCTTTAAAATAAAAAATAGTGACTTTAGAAGAAAAAGGAAATAAACAAATAGAATGTGCATCATGTAAAGAATATGAACATGAAAATGACATACTTAGATACTTACTTGAAAAAGCAAAGAAAGAATTAAGTGATTATTACAAGGATGAAGTTATTATTCAAACTCAAGTAAAAAATCATGTTCCATGGAAAAAGCCTAAAAATGAAAGAACCCATAAAGTATGGAATGTGAAAGAAACTAAACCTGCACAAAATGGAAGTAGATCCTTTTCAAAAGGTAAATCATCAAACGCATTCTTTTATTGTATGAAACATGGTCACACTTCAAATAAATGTAGAATTAAGCATTTTGGTGTTCCTAAAGGAAAATATATTTGGGTTCCTATTGTTAAATAATATGATTATTTCTAACCCCAAAATCCAAAAGTTATGGGGACCTAAGATCTTGTGTTCTTGTTTTGTAGACATCTACTAAATCAAAAAAGTCTATGTGGTATCTTGATAGTGGTTGTTCAAGACACATGACTGGGGATAAAAAGAAATTAACAAGTTTCACAAAGAAAGAACAAGGATACGTGACCTATGGGGACAACAACAAAGGAAGAATCCTTGGAACCGGAAACATTGGTGGTGCAAATACTTTGGAGATAAAGGATGTGCTCCTTGTTGATGGGTTAAAGCACAATCTCCTAAGTATAAGTCAACTTTGTGATAAAGGATTTAAGGTAATTTTTGAAAGTAAGTTTTGCACCATACATCTAAAGGATTATGAGGAAATAGCATTAAAAGGAATTCGGCATAACAATATCTATTTGATTGACTTGGATTGTGCATCTAATGTTGATATAATATGCTTAGTTGCTAAAGAAAAAAAATCCATGGTTATGGCATAAGAGAGCGGCTCATATAAATATGCATCAATTAAACAAACTTATATCAAATGACTTAGTTGTTGGTTTGCCTAAGTTAAAATTTGAAAAAGATAAATTATGTGATGCATGTCAAAAAGGTAAACAAGTAAAATCATCTTTTAAATCTAAGAATGTTATTTCCACATCAAAACCTTTAGAACTTTTACACTTAGACTTATTTGGTCCATCTAGGATAAAAAGTTTTGGTAGAAATTACTATGCTCTTGTAATTGCTGATGATTTTTATAGGTTTACTTGGACATTTTTCCTAACATTGAAAAATGAGGCTATTAAGGTCTTTAGGAAGTTTGCCAAGCAAATTCAAAATGAGAAAGACTTAAGAATCAAAGTGTTAAGGAGTGACCATGGAAGGGAATTCCAAAATGAATCTTTTGAAAATTATTGTGAAGAAAATGAAATTTTGCATAATTTTTCTGCACCTAGAACTCCCCAACAAAATGGTGTAGTAGAAAGGAAAAATATGTTGAACATACAATGATATGATGCTTGAAGATTTTGATGATGATTCAAGAACAAAGGACTTAAAGACTTGAAGACTGATAATCATTTGTATTTACTTGTAATAACTTTGTTTTGTCTTTTTGAGTCTGTAAAATTAGAGTCCAAGATAGCCAGCATATAATCCATCCTCTGAAAGTTCATTTTTATCAAAACAACTCTGTAATAATCGATTATCACTCAGGATAATCGATTATCATGCTTTGAAACATATTTTATGAAATCCTTACTGGAATAATCGATTATCAAGCCAGATAATCGATTATCCTGGTCCAGTTTACTCCTCTGCGAAAATGGCTTTGTAATAATTGATTATCACTTAAGATAATCGATTATCTACGTCTGTTATGAGTTTTGAATTTCAAATTTGGACCAATTTACGAAATCTCTTTTTCCAATACTTCAAGTTTCGAAAATCATTATTTCCCAGACCCTATTCTCTCTACTTAAGGTTCTCTAAGGCTCTCTGCAAAAATAACAATCATTTTTCATACAAAAGTTAAGAGTTGTGATTGCTAGAGGAATTTGTATAGGGAAGAAAAAGGGGCTTTGGAAAACCTAGTGTGGGCTAGAAGCGATAAGAATCACTGAGTGGCTTCTTGGTGGATTGTGTGTTATGTCATCTCTAGGAAAAGTTGTTGTTCATCCTTTGTGGATTCAAAAGAGGTGTTCATCTCTTGTGTGACTCAAGAGAGGTGTTTTCTATTCCTTATCTTTTACAATTTGTAATTTGTTGTAACTTGTGATTATAGTGACAACATTAATCCTCTTTTAAAGTGATTAACAACTAGACGTAGGGTCTTTTGATCTGAACCAATATAAATCATCTGTGCAATCTTCTTTCCCTTATCTCTTTACATTACAAGCATTTTAATCGGTGAAATTTGGGAAAAAATTTCAAAACTTTAATTTTTTATAAGAAACCAATTCACCCCCCCCTCTTGGTTTTTTTTTCCCCTAAACGCGAACATTCTGTTGCATGATTCTAACAAGTGGTATCAGAGCTTGCTTTGATAGTCATTCAAATTTCGAAAATGGCCGGACAAAACCAAACCTTTGCAGAGGGTGCTTCTATCAATAGACCCCCACTTTTTTCGAGACAAAATTATCCCTTTTGGAAAGTTAAAATGCAAATATTTTTGGAGTCTATTAACAGGGGTGTTTGGGATGCTATTTTAAATGGTCCTTTTATTCCAAAAGTTACTGAAAATGGAGAAGAGGTACCTAAACCATTTTCTAGATGGACTGTAGAAGAAAATAGAAAAACTCAATATGATGTTAGGGCTAGAAGTATAATTTTGTCTGCTTTAACCCTTGATGAGTTTTACAGGATATCTGTGTGTAAGAGTGCTCAAGAAATGTGGAAAATGTTAAGAGTAACCCATGAAGGTACCGATGATGTTAAAAGAGCAAGGAAGAACCCATTGATTCAAGAATATGGGATGTTCCGAATGTAATAAGGAGAAACGATTTTCGACATTCAAAAACGTTTCACACATATTGTGAATCATCTCACCAGGTTTGGTAAGATTTTTGATACTGATGAATTAAATGTGAAAATTCTTAAATATTTGGATAGGAAATGGCAACCAAAGGTGACGACCATCACGGAGTCACAAAATCTTGCTACCATGACTATGACGACTCTCTTTGGAAAGTTGAGAGAGCATGAACTTGAACTTGGAAGGCTAAACGATGAAGAAGGCCAACATCAAAAGAGAAACCTTGCCTTTGTTAGAATCACACAGCGGAATGTTTGCGTGAATGGACAAAAACCAGCGGAATGTTTGCGTGAATGGACAAAAACCAAGAGGAGGGGTGAATTGGTTTCTTAACAAAAATTAGGTTTTAAAATTTTTTCCCAAATTTTACCGATTAAAATGCTGTGTAAACGTAATTAGGATAAGGATAGAGTCTTACACAGAATATTTATACTGGTTTGGATCAAAATACCCTATGTCCAGTTGCTAATCACTCAAACAGAGGATTAACGCTGTCACTATAATCAAAGTTATTACAAACAGATAACAATGGAAAAGATAGAGTAATGAAAACACCTCTCTTGAGTCACACAAGAGATGAAGAACAGTTTTCCCTAGAGACGGCACAACACACAATCCACTAAGAACTCCACTTAGTAATTCTTATCGCTTCTAGCCCACACCAGATTCCAAAAGCCCCTTTTTCCTCCAACAAAAAGTTCTCTGGTAATCACAACTCTTAACTTTTGTTTGAAAAAGGTTGTTCTATTTGTAGAGAGCCTTAGAGAACCTTAAGTAGATGAATTAGGGTTTGGGAATTGGCGATTTTCGAAACTTGGTGTATTGGGACTAGGGTTTTTGAAAATAGGTTTAATTTGAAGTTCAAAATGCATATCTGACTGAAATAATCGATTATCTCAAGTGTTAATCGATTATTACAGAGCCAAAATCAGCAGAGACCCAAAACGCACTGGTTTAATCGATTATTTGCCCTGTTAATCGATTAACAGGCCTGTTAATCGATTAACAGGTGTGTTAATCGATTATCACAGTGAGCTGATACAGAAAATGGTTTTTCTCACTGTAATAATCGATTATTTGGTCTTTTAATCGATTAAACCCGAGGCTTTTTGATAAATATGAGTTTTTGAAGCTTCTAAAGAGTAGACTATGTACCAGCTATCTTAGACTCTAATATTACAGACTCAAACTCATCAAAACAGAGTTATTACACAATAATACAAGTATTCAACTCTCTAAGTTCTTTGTTCTTGAATCATCATCAAAATCAACAAGCTTCATGTCCATGTAAGTTCAACATCAAGTCCTTGTTTGTTCAACAGTCTTCAAAACCGAAATTTCAAAGAGTAAAAACAAGAAGGAGGAAGAAGACTCTGAAAATGAAGAAGATGAAAACTTGAGTCTTATGATCAAGAAATTTACAAAGTTCATGAAAGCTAAAAGGAAGCAACCTTTCAAAGGTAAGGGAAAGGTAAAAGAAAGTTCTTCTTTAAGTGTTAAATGTTATGGTTGTGGTGAAACAGGGCGTGTGAAATCCGATTATCCAAACAAGAAAAGTGATGATTATAAAGGCAAGAATTTTTTCAAAAAGAAAACTTATATAGCTTGGGATGATAGTGACTCAAGTTCGGAATCAAGCGATTCGGAGGTTGAAGCAAATCTTTGCTTGATGGCAAATGATAATATTTCTTCCGATTGTGAGGCATTTACTAGATCCAAAAAGTCTATGTGGTATCTTGATAGTGGTTGTTCAAGACATGACTGGGGATAAAAAGAAATTTACAAGTTTCACAAAGAAAGAACAAGGATGTGTGACCTATGGGGACAACAATAAAGGAAGAATTCTTGGAACCGGAAATATTGGTGGTGCAAATACTTTGGAGATAAAGGATGTGCTCCTTGTTGATGGGCTAAAGCACAATCTCCTAAGTATAAGTCAACTTTGTGATAAAGTATTTAAGGTAATATTTGAAAGTAAGTTTTGCACTATTCATTTAAAGGATTCTGAAAATATAGCATTAAAACGTATTAGGCATAACAATATTTATTTAATTGATTTGGATTGTGTATCTAATACGAATATAACATGCTTAGTTGCTAAGGAAGAAAATCCATGGTTATGGCATAAGAGAGCGGCTCATATAAACATGCATCAATTAAACAAACTAATATCAAATGACTTAGTTGTTGGTTTGCCTAAGCTAAAATTTGAAAAAGATAGATTATGTGATGCATGTCAAAAAGGTAAACAAGTGAAATCATCTTTTAAATCTAAGAATTTTATTTCCACATCAAAACCTTTAGAACTTTTACACTTAGATTTATTTGGTCCATCTAGGATAAAATGTTTTGGTGGAAATTACTATGCTCTTGTAATTGTTGATGACTTCTCTAGATTTACTTGGACATTTTTCTTAACATTGAAAAGTGAGGCTTTTAAAGCTTTTAGAAAGTTTGCTAAGCAAATTCAAAATGAGAAAGACTTAAGAATTAAAGTGTTAAGGAGTGACCATGATGGAGAATTCCAAAATGAATCCTTTGAAAATTATTGTGAAGAAAATGGAATTTTGCATAATTTTTTTGCACCTAGAACTCCCCAACAAAATGGTGTAGTAGAAAAGAAAAATAGGTCATTAGAGGAACTTGCTAGAACAATTTTAAATGAATCAAATGTTCCTAAATATTTTTGGACTGATGCTATAAGTACTGCATGTTATGTATTGAATAGAATGCTTATTAGGCCAATCATAAAATTAACTCCTTATGAATTGTTAAATGGAAGGAAGTCTAATGTTTCTCATTTAAAAATATTTGGTTGTAAATGCTTTTTTAAATAATGGAAAAGATAACTTAGGAAAATTTGACTCAAAAGCCGATGAGGCCATTTTCTTAGGTTATTCACTTTCTAGCAAAACATATAGAATATTCAATAGAAGAACCTTGAATATTGAAGAATCTCTACATGTTACCTTTGATGAAATTGTAGACCTTGAGGGAAATCCTCTTGAGTCAAATAAAGAATATGAAGGTGATGATGAGTACATAAGAGAAGCTCTAGAAGAAATGTATTTAAATGAGAATGAGTCATCTCAACCAACTGAATTGACAAAAGAGTGGCAATCACCAAGAGGACTTTCAATGGACAATATAATTAGTGATATTTCAAAAGGGGTAAGAACTAGAAATATGACAAATTTTTGTATATCTGTAGCTTTATTTTCACAGATTGAACCCAAAAGTGTTGAGGAAGCTCTCAAAGATGACCAATGGTACATTGCAATGCAAGAAGAACTAAATCAATTTGAAAGAAACCAAGTCTGGAAATTAATTCCAAGAGAAGAATATCATCAAGTTATTGGAACGAAATGGGTATTTAGAAACAAACTTGATGAAGATTGAAATATAACAATGAACAAAGTCAAACTTGTTGCCAAAGGATACTGTCAAGAGGAAGGTATTGATTATGATGAAACATATGCTCCTGTTGCCAGGTTAGAGGCTATACTCCTACTTTTTGCTTATGCTTCATTGATGAAATTTAAACTATATCAAATAGATGTTAAAAGTGCATTTTTAAATGGGTTTATCAAAGAGGAAGTATATGTGGAACAACCCCCTAGATTTGAAGATTTTAAATATCCTAATCATATTTTTTAAATTAAAGAAAACTTTATATGGTTTGAAACAAGCTCCTAGATCTTGGTATGAAAGATTAAGTTCTTTTCTAATTTTAAATGATTTTTCTAGAGGATAAATTGATTCTACTTTATTTATTAATAAAGTAAAAGAACATATTTTGTTAGTTCAAGTATATGTTGATGATATTATCTTTGGATCAATTGATAATTCCTTGTGTGAAGGATTTGCTAAGCTAATGCAGGGTGAATTTGAAATGTCAATGATGGAAGAATTAACCTTCTTTCTTGGACTTCAAATTAAGCAACTTAAAGATGGCACATTTATATCACAAACCAAATACTGCAAAGAGATTCTTAAGAAATTTGGAATGGACACTTCAAAAGAAGCTAACACACCCATGGGAACATCATGCTATTTGGATAAAGATGAATTAGGTTTGGAAATTAATCAATCAATGTGTAGAGATATGATAGGTTCTCTATTATACTTAACTGCAAGTAGACCTCATATTATGCATTCTGTTTGTGTGTGTGCTAGATTTCAAGCATGTCCAAAAGAATCTCATTTAACTGCAGTAAAACAAATTTTAAAATATCTAAAAGGAACTACAGGATTTAGATTATGGTATCCATGTGAAGCTTCTCCTAGTTTAATAGGTTATTCTGATGCTGATTTTGGAGGATGTAAAATAGATAGAAAAAGCACTAGTGGAACATGTCATCTGTTAGGATCATCCTTAGTATCTTGACATTCTAAAAAACAAGCCTATGTTGCTTTATCCACAATTGAGGCTGAATATATTGCAGCTGGAAATTGTTGTGCTCAAATTCTATGGATGAAGCAACAACTACAAGATTATAGTATTTTTCTAAGTGATATTCCTTTAATGTGTGATAATACAAGTGCAATTAATCTCACAAAGAATCCTATCATGCATTCTAGAACTAAACACATTGAGATTAGGCATCACTTTCTAAGAAATCACATTTCTAAAGAAAGTTGTAAGATTGAGTATATAGACACAAAACATCATTTAGCAGACATATTTATCAAACCTTTTCCCAAGGGTAGATTCTATGATCTTAGAAGAGACTTAGGAATATTAGAAATAGTCTAAACTCTGCTTAACTGAAAAATCTTTGCATTCTGTACTGGAATAATTGATTATATGGGTAATAATCGATTATCCTATGTCTAATACATGTTAAATTTGTCAATCTCTCTGGAATAATCGATTATTTGGGATAATAATTGATTATTTGTACTTCATTGACCCAAATCAGTAATTTCTCTCCGTAATAATCGATTATCTCAAGTGATAATCGATTATCCATGCATTTTTTGGGCAGGGTTGAAGAAATAATCGATTATCATCAGGGGGGTGATAATCGATTATCCTGCGATGTTGGAGATAATCTAGTCGTTTGTAACGACTTTTTTTGCTTTAATTCTTGTCAAACTAGTCGTTTATGGCCGTTGGGATCATTTTCTATATAAAGGAGGGCTCAAAATCAAATCAAAACACTTCCAAACTTCTCTTCAAGAGTTTTTGCATAGATTCTACATCTTATTCTTGTGTTGTTGTCTTCCTCAAAGCTTTGCTTCTCTTCAAAACTCCTTATCTTTCACTTTTCTTTCATTTCATTCTAAATGGCTTCATCTTCCCAAAGAAAGATTCCAACAAGGAGAAGATTCGCTCCTGCTTCTCATCCTCGCCCAAATTCTCTTGAAAGGTGGATTTCTGACGAAGAGGGAAGAATTTCTGGAAAGAAAGGGGTATTATTACTCCTAAATTTCTTATTGGAGAGCAATTCATAAACAGGGGATTCCAATTTCCCAATCTTCTTGAGCAATAAGGTGTTCTTCCTTTTATCGAGATGCAAGGTACATACTATCCGCATTTAGTTCAAGTTTTCTATTCTCGTTTCAAATATCAAGATCATATTGCTACTTCCAGAGTCAAAGGTGTAACCATCATTCTTGATGATGATATTTGGGAAAATGTTGCTCATTTTCCTATAAGAGATGATGTTGTAAATGTCCTTACTGATTTAGAGGATTTTAATCGCATTCTGGCATATCGTTCCTTTCTTTGCAATCCTGCCATGGAAATTGGCAGACAACTTTTGGCTGGTCCTTTGAAGAAAGAAGAACGCATGTTACTGCATCTTCTTGTATGGATTTTATGTCCTCGAGCGACCAACCATGCACAATGTTCTTTTGCTGACCTTCACATCATCCATGTTATCATGAACAACGAGCCAATTGATTGGCCTAGCCTTGTCACCTTGACAATGCTCAAGGTGAAGCGTCACCCGACCTTCAAGATTTCTTATGCTCTTCTCATCCCCAGGATTCTTGAATACAAAGGTGTAAATGTTGAAAGGGAACAATGGGCCTGGACACTAAATTCAAACAGAATGCTTGACAGCACGCTTACTCAGCTGCAGATGGTGAATGTAAACGGAGTTTATGTTCATAAAGATGATGATCCTCACATGGCTTACGTTGTTCAAAATTCTGATGATGAGGACATGCCTGTTGTTGATATGCCTATTGATAATGTTCATGCTGCTAGAACGTCTTCTGCTGCTCACTCTACATCCCGTCCTTCCATGGAAGACATGTTGTTCGATATGAATAAAATAATGCAGGAATTCTTCTCTATATCTCAAGAACAACATCAAGAAATCATAAGACGAATCTCGGATGTAGATGATCGTGTGTGTAACTTAGATGATAGATTTGACACCCAATTCAACAGTGATCAGAGTGAAGAGTTTTAAATTTTTTGAATCAATGAATAAAATTCTATGTTTGCATTGTTTAAAGAGGACTTATTTACTTTTCTATTTAATGCACATGTTGAGGGGGAGCTTTTCTTTCTTTTGATAAGAATCAAAATAGGGGGAGAAAATATTTTAAAGCCTAATATGTTTAATAATCATAATGTTTCCTGGTATATTTAATAGTTTTGTTAGTTGTGACAGTAAAAACAGGTTATTACAAAGGGCTTTAAAGCAAATTTTGATCATCATCAAAAAAGGGGAGATTGTTAAACATAAAATGATATGATGCTTGAAGATTTTGATGATGATTCAAGAACAAAGGACTTAAAGACTTGAAGATTGATAATCATTTGTATTTACTTGTAATAACTCTGTTTTGTATTTTTAAGTTTGTAAAATTAGAGTCCAAGATAGCCACCACATAATCCATCCTCTGAAAGTTCATTTTTATCAAAACAACTCTGTAATAATCGATTATCACTCAGGATAATCGATTATCATGCTTTGAAACATATTTTTTGAAATCCTTATTGGAATAATCGATTATCCCAGTTTGAAAGCTCTAGAATAATCGATTATCAAGCCAGATAATCAATTATCCTGGTCCAATTTTACTCCTTTGCGAAAATGACTCTGTAATAATCGATTATCACTTAAGATAATCGATTATCTACATCTGTTATGAGTTTTGAATTTCAAATTTGGACCAATTTATGAAATCTCTTTTTCTAATACTTCAAGTTTCGAAAATTATTATTTCCCAGACCCTATTCTCTCTACTTATGGTTCTCTAAGGCTCTCTGCAAAAATAACAATCATTTTTCATACAAAAGTTAAGAGTTGTGATTGCTAGAGGACTTTGTGTAGGGAAGAAAAAGGGGCTTTTGAAAACCTAGTGTGGGCTAGAAGCGATAAGAATCACTGAGTGGTTTCTTGGTGGATTGTGTATTGTGTCGTCTCTAGGAAAAGTTGTTGTTCATCCTTTGTGGATTCAAAGGAGGTGTTCATCTCTTGTGTGACTTAAGAGAGGTGTTTTCTATTCCTTATCTTTTTCAATTTGTAATCTGTTGTAACTTGTGATTATAGTGACAACGTTAATCCTCTTTTAGAGTGATTAACAACTGGACGTAGGGTCTTTTGATCCAAACCAGTATAAATCTTCTGTATAATATTCTTTCCCTTATCTCTTTACATTACAAGCATTTTAATCGGTAAAATATGTGGAAAATTTTCAAAACCTTAATGTTTTATAAGAAACCAATTCACCCCCCCCCCCTCTTGGCTTTTTTTGTCCCTAAACGCGAACATTTCGCTGTGTCATTCTAACAAAATAGGTCACTAGAGGAACTTGCTAGAACTATGTTAAATGAATCAAATGTTCCTAAATACTTTTGGGCTGATGCTGTAAGTACTGCATGTTATGTATTAGATAGAATGCTTATTAGGCCCATCATAAAACCAACTCCTTATGAATTGCTAAATGGAAGAAAGCTTAATATATCTCATTTAAAAATATTTGGTTGTAAATGCTTTGTATTAAATAATGGTAAAGATAACTTAGGAAAATTTGATTCAAAAGCCGATGAGACTATCCTCGTAGGTTATTCACTTACTAGCAAAGCTTATAGGGTATTCAATAAAAGAACTCTGAATATTGAAGAATTTGTGCATGTTACATTGGATGAAGTTGTAGACCTTGAGGAAGATCCTCTTGAGTCAAGAAAAGACTTTGCAGGAAATGATGAATATGATGATGAGTACTATGAAGAATACTTAAGGGAAACAGGTGAACAAAAGTATTTGAATGAACCATCTCATTCAAATGAGTTAGCTAAAGAATGGAAATCACCAAGGGAACTTTCTATTGACAATATAATTGGTGATATCTCAAAAGGAGTAAGTACTAGAAATATGAATAATTTATGTATGTCTGTAGCTTTTGTTTCATAGATGGAACCCAAAAATGTTGAGGAAGCACTTAAAGATGATCAATGGTGCATTGCAATGCAAGAAGAACTAAATCAATTTAAGAGAAACCAAGTCTGGGAATTAATTCCAAGAAAAGAATCCCATCAAGTAATTGGAACGAAATGGGTATTTAGAAACAAACTTGATGAAGATGGAAATATAACAAAGAACAAAGCCAGACTTGTTTTCAAATGATACTGTCAAGAGGAAGGTATTAATTATGATGAAACCAATGCTCCTACTGCCAGGTTAGAGGTTATACGCCTACTTCTTGTGTATGCTTCATTGATGAAATTTGAACTATATCAAATAAATGTTAAAAGTGCATTTTTAAATGGATTTATCAAAGAGGAAGTATATGTGGAACAACCTCCTGGATTTGAAGATTTTAAGTATCCTGATCATATTTTTAAATTAAAGAAAGCTCTTTATGGTTTGAAACAAGCTCCTAGGTCATGGTATGAAATGTTAAGTAATTTTCTAATTTCAAATAATTTTTCTAGAGGACAAATTGATTCCACTTTGTTTATTAAGAAACTAAAAGAATATATTCTGTTAGTTCATGTATATGTTAATGATATTATCTTTGGATCAACTGATAATTCCTTGTGTGAAGGATTTGCTAAGATAATGCAGGGTGAATTTGAAATGTCAATGATGGGAGAATTAACCTTCTTTCTTGGTCTTTAAATTAAGCAACTTAAAGATGGCACTTTTGTGTCACAAACCAAATACTGCAAAGAGATTCTCAAGAAATTTGAAATGGATACTGCAAAAGTTGCACACACTCCAATGGGAACGTCTTGCTATCTAGATAAGGACGAATCAGGTTTTGAAATAAATCAATCTATGTATAGAGGTATGATAGGTTCACTATTATAGTTAACTACAAGTAGACCTGATATCATGCAATCTGTATGTGTGTATGCTAGATTTCAAGCATGTCCTAAAGAATCTCATCTAACTACAGTAAAAAGAATATTAAAATATTTAAAAGGAACTACAGGATTTGGTTTATGGTACCCATCTGAAGCTTCTCCTAGCTTATTAGGTTATTCTGATGCTGAATATGGAGGCTGTAAAGTAGATAGAAAAAGCACTAGTGGTACCTGTCATCTATTAGGCTCATCCTTAGTTTCATGGCATTCTAAGAAACAAGCCTGTGTTGCTTTATCCACAACTAAGGCTGAATATATTGCAGCTGGAAATTGTTGTGCTCAAATTCTATAGATGAAACAACAACTAGAAGATTATAATATTTTTCTAAATGACATTCCTTTAATGTGTGATAATACAAGTGCAATTAATCTCACAAAGAATCCTGTTATGCATTCTAGAACCCAATTCATTGAGATTAGGCATCACTTTTTAAGAGATCATATTTCTAAAGGAAATTGTAAAATTGAATATATAAACACAAAGCATTAGTTAGCAGACATATTTACCAAACCTCTTCCCAAGGATAGATTCTATGAACTTAGGAGAGACTTAGAAATATTAGAAATAGTCTAAACTCTGCTTAATTGTAAAATCTTTGCATTTTGTACTAGAATAATCGATTATTTTGGGTAATAATCGATTATCTTGTGTCTAATACATGTTAAGTTTGTCAAACTCTCTAGAATAATCGATTATCTTGGGTAATAATCGATTATTGAAGCTTCAATATGTAATTCATGAAAAATCTTTCTGTAATAATCGATTATTTGAGATAATAATTGATTATCTGTAATTCAATGTGCAAATTCAATCAATTCTTTATGTGATAATCGATTATCTCAGGTGATAATCGATTATCCATGCATATTCTGGGCAGGGATGAAGAAATAATCGATTATCAGGGGGTGATAATCGATTATCCTGCATCGTTGGAGACAAACTAACAGTTAACAATGGCTCTTTTTACTTTAATTCGTGTGAAACTAGTCGTTTATAGCCATTGGAGGTATTTCCTATATATAGGAGGACTCAAAATCGAATCCAAAAACTTCCAAGGTTCTCTTCAAGAGTTTTACATCAATTCTAAAGCTTGTTCTTGTTTGTTTTGTCTCCATCAAAGATTTTGTTTCTCTCCAAACCTTCATATCTTTAATTCACTCTAAATGGCTTCATCTTCCCAGAGAAAGATCCCAACAAGGAGAAGATCTACTCCTGCATATCATTCCCGCCATAATTCTCTTGAAGGGTGGATCTCTGATGATGAAGGAAGATAGGAATATCTAAATTTCTGGAAAGAAAGGGGTATTATAACTCCTAAGTTTCTTATTGGAGATCATTTTGTTGACAGGGGCTTCAATTTCCCAAATCTCCTTGAACAACAAGGAGTTCCGCCCTTCATTGAAATGCAGGGTACCTATTATCCTAACTTGGTCAGGGTACTCTATTCTCAATTCAAATATAGAGATAATGTTGCCACTTCTAGAGTAAAAGGGGTCACCATCATTCTTGATGATGACATTTGGGAGAATGTTGCTCATTTTCCTATTATAGATGATCCTGTCAACGTTCTTGCTGATCTGGAAGAATTCAACAGAATTTTGGCATATCGTTCGTTCCTCTGGCAATCCTGCCATGGATATTGGCAGATAACTTCTGGCTGGTCCGTTAAAGAAGGAAGAACGTTTGCTCCTACATCTCATTGTATGGATTTTATGCCCTCGGGCCACAAATCACGCTCAATGCTCTTCTGCTGATCTTCACATTATATATGCAATCATGAATAATGATCTTATTGATTGGCCCAGCCTGATTACTTTGATGATGTTAAAAGTCAAGCGTCATCCTACCTTTCGGATTCCTTATGCGCTTCTCATCTCCCGCATCTTAGAATATAAGGGAGTGAATCTTGAAGGTGAACAACAACTTCGAACGTTAAATTATAACAGAATGCTTGACAACATACTTACTCAGCTTCAGATGGTAAATGTAAATGGATTTTACATTCATAAAGATGATGCTCCTCATATGGCTGAAGTTGATCAAGATTCTGATGATAAGGATATGCCTGCTGCTGATGTTCCTGCTGCTGGAACATCTTCTGCTGCTCACTCTGCATTTCGTCCTTCCATTAAAGACATGTTGTTCGGTATGAATCAGAGAATGCAGGATTTCTTTTCTATATCTAAAGAATGACATCAAGAAATCATAAGACCAATTTTGAATGTGGACGATCGTGTGTTAAAATTAGAAGATAGATATGATGCACAATTTAATAGTGATGAGAGTGAAGAGTTTTAATTTCTTCAAAATTCTTGTTTGTTCTATTATCTTGTTTGTTATATATTGACTTGTTGAATAAAAATTTTGTGTTTGCTTTGATTGACGGGGAGTTAATTTCTTTTCTTCATATATTGAGGGGGAGATCCTATTATTTTTTATTATGATAAAATAGGGGGAGAAATTTTTAAAGCAGGTATGTTTAATATTTTTCTTTCATAGTTGTTTCAGATAACAGGTTATTACAAAAAGGCTTTAAAGCAGATTTTGATCATCACCAAAAAGGGGGAGATTGTTGACTATACATGAGTATGATGCCTGAAGATTTTGATGATGATTCTAGAGAAAAATACTTAAAGACTTGAAGACTTATAATCATTTGTATTTACTTGTAATAACTCTGTTTTATCTTTCTGAGTCTGTAAAATTAGAGTCCAAGATAGCCAGCACATAGTTCATCCTCTGAAAGTTCAATTTTATCAAAACCACTTTGTGATAATCGATTATCACTCAGGATAATCGATTATCCTGCATTGAAACATGTTTTATGAAAAGCTTGCTGGAATAATCGATTATCCCAGCTGAAATAATTGAAAAGCTTGCTGGAATAATCGATTATCCCAGCTGAAATAATTGATTATCTTAGAGGATAATCGATTATCCTGCATTGAAACATGTTTTATGAAAAGCTTGCTGGAATAATCGATTATCCCAGCTGAAATAATTGATTATCTTAGAGGATAATCGATTATCCTGGTCCAATTTACTCCTGTGCAAAAATGGCTCTATGATAATCGATTATCACTTAATATAATCGATTATCTACGTCTGTTATGATTTTGAATTTCGAATTCTGGACCAATTTTTGAAACACTTATTTTCAATACTTCTATTTTCCAAAACTTCTATTCCCCAGACCCTAAATCTCTCTACTTAAGGTTCTCTAAGACTCTCTGCAAAAAACAAACCTTTTTCATACAAAAGTTAAGAGTTATGATTGCTAGAGTACTTTTTGTAGGGAAGAAAAAAGGGCTTTTGAAACCTAGTGTGGGCTAGAAGCGATAAGAATCACTGAGTGGGACTCTTGGTGGATTGTGTGTTGTGCCGTCTCTAGGAAAAGTTGTTGTTCATCCTTTGTGGATTCAAAGGAGGTACTCATCTCTTGTGTGACTCAAGAAAGGTATTTTCTAATCTTTATCTTTATATTTGTAATCTGTTTGAACTGTGATTATAGTGACAACGTTAATCCTCTTTTAGAGTGATTAACAACTGGACGTAGGGTCTGTTAGAAAAAGAGGCTGAGATCAAGAGGGGGGGGGGTGAATTGATCTTTAAAAGATTTTCGCAATTTACAGATTATCTATTTCAAAGATTAAGAGTTTTGACCAATTCTTGAACCAAGAAAATCAAACTATTCAAAGTAAGACAGCAGCAGAACTAAAGAGAGTAAGGTTTAGAGAAATACAACCAAGATTTATACTGGTTCACCCAATCCCAGGGCTACATCCAGTTCTCAGCCAAATTCCAGCTAAGTTCCACTAGATTGAATGTTTTATAGATTACAGATTCCAATCACACACCCAATCTACCACAAGACCCAAATTCCAGATCTTGCACCTAAATCTTCACCAAGAACCAAATTCCAAATCTTGAACTAACCTGCAACCAAATTCCAGCTACAGAACCAATGCCCAACAATTCCAGACACACTACCTAAGAACCAAGTTCCAGTTCTTGTACTAACCTGTAGCCAAATTCCAGCTTAAGAACCAGTGCCCAAGAATTCCAAACACCCACAATATAGTAAAGATATGTAAAGAAACAAAGAAAAGAAACTAGAACAATCAAACCCGGATTATGCAGCTCTGCAGAATGAGTTTCTTCACCAAAAGAATGCAAAAATTGCCTCAAGAAAGAGCTTTTGAAAAACTCCACAAAACTTGCATGATTCTTTCTTGAAAATAACTCTTATGATTGCTTGATTGATTGCTCAAAAGTGTATTTTAAAATGTTGAATCAAGTCTATTTATATAGAGAAGTTTTTCAAGTTCTGGTTTAATTAATCTGTTAAACCTTTCTTTTAATCTGTTAAAAGTCTTTGATTAATCGGTTAAAACTTCTTTTAATCTGTTAAATTTTTTTTGATCATTTTTCATATTTAATTTAACTTATGCGACATCGTTTTAATCAATTAAAACAATTAACAAAAAGTCCCTTAAGTTGTTTTAATCGATTAAAATTCTACCATAAATTTTCACAAAACTTTCTAAGTGATTTTAACTGATAACAACAAGTTTTAATTGATTAAAACAATTAGCAAAAAATTCCTTAAGTTGTTTTAATCGATTAATTCGATTTTACATCGATTAAAATTCTAACATAACACCTTTCAAAATATTTCAAGTTGTTTTAATCGATTATTTCGAATTTACATCGATTAAAATACTGATAGCATATCTTTCAAAAACACTTCAAGTTATTTTAATCGATTGTTTTGAGTTTGTATCGATTAAAATACTGGCATAACACTTTCCAAAACATTTTAAGTGATTTTAATCGATTATTTCGAAACTATATCAATTAAAACATTGGTAGAAGGTTTTCAAAAACTCTTTTAATGAAAATAATCGATTAATTTGAAAGTGTATCGATTAAAACAGTTCTAGTGAATGTTTTAAAAGGTTTTAATCGATTATTTCGAAAACCTATTAGTTAAAAATATGTTATGTAAGTTTTAAGAACATTTTAATTGATAAAGCTCATATAATATCAGTTAAAACAATTTCCTAAAAACAATTTAACTGATTACTTTGGTTTTTAATGGATTAAAAACTTCTTTAGAGGTATTTTCAAATTCTTTCAAATGATGAAACCTCATGCAGCAGAGAGATATGAATGATTATACCTATGTATAAATGCAGATTCACTAATCACTCTACCCTTTTAACCCAAGTAACCTTTGACTTCATCAGTTTAGCCTTTGACTTCATCAAATCAACAAGATCTTCATTTTATCAAATGATTCAATAAGATCTTCATCACTTTCAGTCTCCCCCTATTTGATGAAGACAAACACCTCTTTGAAAGATTTTGATTTGCAGAAGAAGTCACTTGGATATATAAATTAGTGAGTATTCAATATCAATTATTTCTCCCCCTAGACTAGTGAGTATTTGAAAAGTTAATCATTTCTCCCCCTTTGACTTCATCAAAAATAGGGAAGAGAGGGATAAAACAAGCAATATGCATAGCAGGTAATGATAACAAAATTTATTTTGAAAACAGCAGTAAAATCAGAGAGAAACAGAATACCAATGAGATGTATTATTCATTTAAGAATCAATTAAAGTTGATTCAAACTTATCTTCGTTAACACGTTTGTAATGAATACAATAGACACGTGTAAAGATAAGGGAACCTTGCTTTAGTAGCATGTTACAAGAACAACCATTAACTAAAGCCTTTAATTTCCTTTGCAGAATAATAATCGATTAAAATAGGACATAATCAATTAAATGGTTCCTATTAATGATTTTAATTGATAAAGATAACATTTTAATCGATTAAAAAAGAAATGATAGATGCACATTAAAATCCTGATAGAATTTAATCGATTAAATCAAAATTTAATCAATTAAAACAGTACAAACAGTAGTAATTAATCGATTAAAGCTGGTTTATATCAATTAAAATAATCAGTAATGAGAACTAAGTGATGTTTGATGCATCTAAAATGCCTAATTCAGTTCGGATTTTATAAAATCGATCACGAACAAGATGTTTTGTGAATATATCAGCTAATTGTTTCTCAGTTTCTATAAAAAAAAATTCATAATCACCTTTTAAAACATGATCACTAATGAAATGATGTCTAATTTCTATATGTTTTGTCCTAGAATGCTGAATTGGATTCTTTGTTAATATAATGGCACTGGTATTATCACATAAAAGAGGGATTTTATTAAGAATTAAACCATAATCCTCAAGCTGTTGTTTGAGCCACAAGGATTGAGCACAACAACTTCCAATTGCAATGTACTCGACTTCAGTTGTAGAAAGAGCAACACACAATTGCTTTTTGCTATGCCATGAGGTTAGACTGTTTCCTAGGAGATGACAAGTGCCACTGGTGCTTTTTTTGTCAAGCTTACACCCTGCAAAATCTGAGTCAGAGTAACCAATTAGATTTAGTTTGGACTCACCAGGATACCACAACCCAACATTTAATGTTCCTTTGAGATATTTGAGGATCCTTTTTGCAACAGTAAGATGAGATTCTTTTGGTGCAGATTGAAACCTGGCACACATACAAACACTAAACATAATATCAAGTTTACTTGCTGTGAGATATAATAAAGAACCGATAAGCCCTCTATATTTTGTTTGATCTGTTGGTTTTCCCTTTTCATCCGCATCAAGATAGCAGCTGGTGGACATTGGTGTGTATGCCTCTTTACAGTGTTGCATCTCAAATTTCTTTAGAAGCTTTGTGCAGTACTTTGATTGATGAAGAAAGCTCCCTCCCTGAAGTTGTTTGACTTGTAACCCAAGAAAGTAATTAAGTTCCTCCATCATATATATCTCAAATTCTCCCTACATATCTTTGATAAATTCTTTACACAAGGATTCATTAGTGGCTCCAAATATGATGTCATCAACATATACTTGAACTAGAATGATCTCATTATTTATTTTCTTAAGAAATAAAGTTTTATCAACCACACCTCTTTGATAGCCCTTTGATAAGAGAAAATTACTTAACATTTCATACCATTGTCTTGGGGCTTGCTTTAGACCATATAATGCTTTCTTTAGTTTGTAGACAAATTCTGGATGAATATGATCTTCAAAACCAGGAGGCTAAGCAACATAGACTTCTTTATTCAAGTAGCCATTTATGAAGGCACTTTTGACATCCATTTGGAATAACCTGAAATTCTTTATTGATGCATAAGCAAGTAGAAGTCTAACAACTTCTAATCTAGCAACAGGAGCATATGTTTCATCAAAATTAATTCCTTCTTGCTGATTATACCCTTTAGCAACTAATCTTGCCTTGTTTCTTGTAATTATACCATTTTCATCCATTTTATTTCTAGAAACCCATTTAGTTCCTACAATATTGGCATCATTTGGTTTTGGAATTAATTCTCATACTTCATTTCTTGTAAATTGATTTAATTCATCATGCATAACATTAATCTAGTTGTTATCCTTTAATGCATCAGATATGGTTTTTGGTTCAATTTGTGATACAAATGCCATGTGATTACAGAATTTGTGTAAAGATCTTCTAGTAGAAACTCCCTGATTTATTTCACCAATGATGTTGTCTATTGAAAGATTCCTTGGAGTCTTCCATTCTTTGGGCAACTGTTCCTCAGATTCTTCAATAGACTCCTCCTGTTTTTGAAAAATAATTGATTATGGTAATTTTAACTAATACATTTCATTAGCTAAAAAGTCGTCATCTATACTGCACTAAGAATTTTTCTGCATATTTGGGTTAGTTTCATCAAATACAACATGAACATATTCTTCTACAGTATTTAGCCTTTTGTTGAAGATGAAAGTGATGAAGATCTTATTGAAATACTTTGGCAAAGATCTTATTGATTTGATGAAGTCAAAGGCAACTTTGTAGCGTACAAAAGTCACTTAGATAAAAGAGTAGAGGGATTAGTATGTCTGCAGCTCTGCTTAGGTATAATCATTTTTATCTTTTCTGCTGCATGAGGTTTCTTCACTTAAAAGATTTTGCAAAATGCCTCTTAAAATGTTTAAACAGTTAAAAACAAAGTATTTTGACAAAAGCTTTCTTAAACAAGTTTTTAACTGATATAATTTAGAAATAACCGATTGTTTTCACTAAAGAAAGTTTTGAAAACCTTCTGTCAGTATTTTAACTGATACAGCTTCGAAATAACCGATTAAAATCACTTAAAATGTTAAGAGAAGTGTTTTTGCAGTATTTTAATCGATACAACTTAGTTTTAAACGATTAAAACCACTTAGAGTTCAGGATGATCGATCAGAATGCAATAATGACCGATCAGAATCAGATATGATCGATCAGAATTGAGTTATGACCGATCAGAACCTTTTTAATCGATTAAAACACGTTTCAATCGATTAAAACAACTTAGAAAATTTCTACACAGCGTTTTAATCGATTAAAACTTATTTTTATCAGTTAAAATCACTTGGAAAATTTTACAAGAAAGTTTTGCAGTATTTTAATCGATTGAATCACGAAACAATCAATTAAAACAAATTAGAAGATTTTTTGTAAAGAGTTTTAATTGATATAAACGTTGTCGTATCAGTTAAAACAAATTTGTTAAAGAATCAAGAACGTTTTAATGGATTAAAAGAAGTTTTAACAGATTAAAACTACACTTTTAACAGATTAAAAGATTATTTTAACAGATTAATTAAACCAGCAATTTTGAAAATCTTCTATATAAACAGAGTTGCTTGAACTTTTTATACATCAATCTTTTACACATCCTTTAGCAATCAAGCAAGCAAACTTTAGCACTCTTTCAAGAAAGATTCGCGCTAGTTTTTTGTGAAGTTCTTTGAAATTCTTTCTTGAGGCAAATTGCTTTCTTTTGAAGAAGAAACACACTGCAGAATTGCATAAAACTGGTTTGAGCATTCTAGTTTCTTCTTTTCATTTCTTTTCATTCTTTTACTGTATTGTTTGGTGCCTGGAATTGTGGGCACTTGGTTTCTCTGCATGCTGGAATTTGGTTGTAGAGGTTGTCAAGAACTGGAATTTGGTTCTTGGTGAAAGGTTAGGTGCGAGAAGCTGGAATTGTGGTTCTTGTGGTAGATTGAGTGTAAGATTGTAATCTGTAAAACATTTGATCTAGTGGAACCTAGGCTGGAATTTGGTTGGAGACTAGACGTAGCCACTGGGATTGGGTGAACCGAGTATAAACATTGGTGATATCTTTCTAAACCTTTCTCCTTTTTAATTACATTCTTGCATTTATTTTTGAGTGTTTCTTTGTGTGATTCAAGAATAGATTTGAATTCTTAATTTTACAAATAGATAATGCGTTAATTGCGAAAATCTTTCAAAGATCAATTCACCCCCTCTTGATCTCAGCCTATTTTTCTAACAATTGGTGTCAAGAGCAAGGTTCTTGAGAGTTATTCAAGTATTTCGATCAAATCTTTAATGGTCGGAAACAAATTTTACGAGGGTGCTTGTATTGATAGACCACCATTGTTTTGTGGAGCAGATTATCCATTTTGGAAAATTAGGATGAAGATCTTTATTGAATCTGTTAGTATAAATGTTTGGAATATCATTGAACAAGAAACTGATATTTTTAACAAAGATTGGTGTAGCTTAAATGACTGTGAAAAGAAATTAATCCAAGATGATTGTATTGCCAAAAATATCATCATATCTGCACTTAACGAAACGATTTTTTCAGGATAGCACATTGTCAAACTGCTGCACAAATGTGGAAGATCCTTGAAATGACCTATGAAGAAACAACAGAGATATGCTTAATGGTCAACTCGGATTCGCCAATAACCAGTGTAAGTTCTGACTCTATGAATTATAGTTCATTACAAGATGCTTTTTATGAAATGCATGCAGTAGCAAAAAAGTTAGAAACTGAAAACAAAAGATTAAAAAGCATGAATAGTTTATTAGAAAACAAGATCACTATTCTTGAAAAGAAAATAGTTGATGAAGAAACCAAGAATGAAAATTTGGAATTAGGTAATAATTCTGATTGCATATGCAATGTTAAAGATTGTAAAAACTGTCCTGAGTTACAAAAAAGATTATCATACTTAATAAAAACTACATCTAAACTAGCACAAGGAAAGACTAGTCTTGATATGATACTTGATTCTCAGAAATTAGTTATTGACCGTGGTGGCATAGGTTTTACACCGTCTATTGGAAAGAAAACCAGAGCATTTAAAAATGATTTTGCATATAGTAAATCTGTTTCGTCTCCGTTTGTTAAATGTTTTTATTGCATGAAAAAAGGGCATTCTGTTAAATATTGTAGAATTAATAAATATGCCATACCTAAAGGTAGAATGAAGTGGATTCCCAAAAATTCACTTCATATAACATAATTGGACCCAATAATTATAAAGGGTACCAGAAACATGCTAAATCTATTTTGCAGGAACAAAATCTGGGAGTCCCTTGGTATTCAAAATAGCAAATCAGGTTCTGTTTTCATAAACTGATTGTTTTAATTGATATAAAACAGTATTAATCGATTAAAATAACTTACAGAGGATATCAGAAAATCTGTCCGTACCGTTTTAATCGATTGAAATGCGAATTAATCGATTAAAATGATCTCAGGATTTGAGTTTAGCTGTTTTAATCGATTAAAAAGAATTTATATCAACTGAAAACACTAAGATGTCAATATTTATCGATTCTTTTTCGTTTTAATCGATTCAAATTCTGTTATTATTTTATTAATTTCATCTTGTGCAACATTAATCGATTCCTTTATGAATTAATCGATTATTTCACTGTAGCATTTTCAAACCTAGTATTAAAGATCAAATTAATAGGTTAATTAGTTGGTTAATCGATTAATTTGTTTTTGAAAAATTAGTTTTATAACATCCAATTGAAAATTGGTAAGCAAATCAAAGTCAAAATCCCAAGTTTTTATGGTAATCAAAACCAGATAATGCCAATATTGTAGGAACAAAATGGGTTTTTAGAAACAAAATGGATGAAAATGGCATAATAACTAGAAACAAGGCCAGATTAGTTGCTAAAGGGTATAATCAGCAAGAAGGAATTGATTTTGATGAAACATATGCTCCAGTTGCTAGATTAGAAGATGTTAGACTGTTACTTGCCTATGCTTCAATAAAAAAATTTCAGGTTATTTCAAATGGATGTCAAAAGCGCTTTCTTGAATGGCTACTTAAATGAAGAAGTTTTTGTTACTCAACCACCTGGGTTTGAAGATCATATTCATCCAAAATATGTTTATAGATTGAAGAAAGCTTTGTATGGTCTCAAACAAGCCCCAAGACAATGGTATGAAAGGTTAAGTAACTTTCTCATTTCAAAGGGCTATCAAAGAGGTTTGGTTGACAAAACTTTATTTTTAAAGAAATTGAATAATGATGTAATTCTGGTTCAAGTATACGTTGATGACATCATATTTGGAGCCACTAATGAGTCTTTATGTAAAGATTTCATCAAAGATATGCAGGGAGAGTTTGAGATGTCTATGATGGGGGAACTCAACTACTTTCTTGGATTACAAGTTAAACAACTTCAAGAAGGAAGCTTTCTTCATCAATTCAAATACTGCACAGAACTCTTAAAGAAATTTGAGATGGAACACTGCAAGGAGGCATCAACACCTATGTCCATAAATTGCTATCTTGATTCTGATGAAAAAGGAAAATATGTTGATGAAACTAAATATAGAGGGCTTATTGGTTCTTTGCTATATTTAACAGCAAGTAGACCTGACATTATGTTCAGTGTTTGTATGTGTGCCAGGTTCCAATCTGCACCAAAAGAGTCTCATCTTACTGCTGCAAAAAGGATCCTCAAATATCTCAAAGGAACCTTAAATGTTGGGTTATGGTATCCAGGTGAGTCAAAACTAAATCTAGTTGGATACTCGACTCAGATTTTGCAGGTTGTAAGCTTGATAGAAAAAGCACCAGTGGCACTTTGTCATCTCCTTGGAAGCAGTCTAATCTCATGGCACGGTAAAAAGCAATCATGTGTTGCCCTTTCTAGCTGAAGCGAGAATACATTGCAGTTGGGAGTTGTTGTGCTCAACTCTTTGGATCAAACAACGACTTGAGAATTATGGTTTAATTCTCAGAAAAATTCCTCTCTTGTGTGATAATACTAGTGCCATTATGTTAACTAAAAATCCAATCCAACATTCTAGGACAAAGCATATAGAAATTAGACACCATTTCATTAGAGATCATGTTTTGAAAGGTGATTGTGAAATTTTCTTTATAGAAACTGAAAAACAACTAGCAGATATTTTTACAAAACCTCTTGCTCATGATCGGTTTTACAAAATTTGCACTGAATTAGGCATTTTAGATGCATCAAACATTGCTTAGTTTGCAAAACTAGTTGTTTTAATCAATAAAAAAACTTTTAAATCGATTAAAAGAATTTATACAGCATTTTTCTTTACTATTTTAATCGATTAAAAGTCGAATCAATCGATTAAAATGAACTTATGTTTAATACTTTCAAAGTCCTTCACTGTTTTAATCGATTAGACCTTTATTTCAATCGATTAAAACCATTAACAAGAACTTTTTAATCAATTTTGTCTTGTTTTTAATCGATTTTTATTCTGGAAAGAAAAATTAAAGGCTTTAGTTAATGGCTGTTCTTGTAACATGCTACTAAAGCGTGGTTCCCTTATCTTTACATGTGTTAATTGTATTCATTACAAACGTGTTAATGAAGATAAGTTTGAATCAACTTTGATTGATCTTTACATGAGTAAAATATCATATCAAATTTTTTTTTCTATTTTCAAAATCTAAAACTTGATACATACCTTTGCATTGTTTCTCTTCTGTTCCCTATTTTTGATGAAGTCAAAAGGGGGAGAATAGTTGCTTTACTTTTGATCAGAAATAATTCTTTATTTAGGGGAAGCAACAATTTAGGGGGAGAAATAGGAAAATAATTCATTTCTTTATTACTCACTAATCTGTATTATCAAGTGACTTCTTTTGCAGAGTTATTATTCAAAGTGGTGTTTGTCTTCATCAAATAGGGGGAGACTGAAAGTGATGAAGATCTTATTGAAATACTTTGGCAAAGATCTTATTGATTTGATGAAGTCAAAGATGAAGTCAAAGGCAACTTTGTAGCGGACAAAAGTCACTTAGATAAAAGAGTAGAGGGATTAGTATGCCTGCAGCTCTGCTTAGGTATAATCATTTTTATCTTTTCTGCTGCATGAGGTTTCTTCACTTAAAAGATTTTGCAAAATGCCTCTAAAAACGTTTAAACAGTTAAAAACAAAGTATTTTGACAAAAGCTTTCTTAAACAAGTTTTTAACTTATATAATTTAGAAATAACCGATTGTTTTCACTAAAGAAAGTTTTGAAAACCTTATGTCAGTATTTTAACTGATACAGCTTCGAAATAACCGATTAAAATCACTTAAAATGTTAAGAGAAGTGTTTTTGCAGTATTTTAATTGATACAACTTAGTTTTAAACGATTAAAACCACTTAGAGTTCAGGATGATCGATCAGAATGCAATAATGACCGATCAGAATTAGATATGATCAATCAGAATTGAGTTATGACCAATCATAACCTTTTTAATCGATTAAAACACGTTTCAATCGATTAAAACAACTTAGAAAATTTCTACACAGCGTTTTAATCGATTAAAACTTATTTTTATTAGTTAAAATCACTTGGAAAATTTTACAAGAAAGTTTTGCGAGTATTTTAATCAATTGAATCACGACACAATCGATTAAAACAAATTAGAAGATTTTTTGTAAAGAGTTTTAATTGATATAAACGTTTTTGTATCAGTTAAAACAAATATGTTAAAGAATCAAGAACGTTTTAATGGATTAAAAGAAGTTTTAACAGATTAAAACTACACTTTTAACAGATTAAAAAATTATTTTAACAGATTAATTAAACAAGCGAGTTTTGAAAATCTTCTATATAAACAGAGTTGCTTGAACTTTTTATACATCAATCTTTTACACATCCTGAAAGTGATGAAGATC
The DNA here is from genome assembly GCA_963425845.1 of Sphenostylis stenocarpa. Lineage (NCBI taxonomy): Eukaryota > Viridiplantae > Streptophyta > Magnoliopsida > Fabales > Fabaceae > Sphenostylis > Sphenostylis stenocarpa. The sequence goes on from OY731401.1 coordinate 37,801,533, forward strand.
TTATTGAAATAATTTGGCAAAGATCTCATTGATTTGATGAAGTCAAAGATAAAGTCAAAAGTCAACTTTGCAGCGGTCAAAAGTCAACTTTGCAGCAGTCAACAAGTCACTCAGATAAAAGAGTTAGAGGATTAGTGTGTCTAACAGAATGCTTAGGTAAAACAACTTTATCTTTTCTGCTGCATGAAGTTTCTTCACTTAAATGATTTTGCAAAATGCCTCTAAAATCGTTTTAAACAAATAAAAACAAAGCATTTTGACAAAAGCTTTCTTAATAATGTTTTTAACTGATATAGTTTTGAAAGAACCGATTAAAATCACTTAAAATGTTCAAAGAAGTGTTTTTACAGTATTTTAATCGATACAAATTGCTTTTAATCGATTAAAACCATTTAGAACTCATTATGATCGATCAGAATACAAATATGACCGATCAGAATCAGATGTGATTGATCAGATTTGAATTATGAGCGATCAGAACATTTTCAATCAATTAAAACACGTTTCAATCGATTAAAATCACTTAAAGGGTCAGAATGATCGATCAGAATGTAGTTATGACCGATCAGAGTTGGTTATGATCGATCAGAATTGAATTATGACCGATCAGATCTGTTTCAATCGATTAAAACGCATTTCAACCGATTAAAACAACTTGGAAAAATTTTGTGTAGAGTTTTAATCGATTAAAACCTATGGTTTATCAGTTAAAATAACTTGAAAAGTTTTATAAGAAAGTTTGCAGTATTTCAATCGATTAAAACGCGAAAGAATCGATTGAATTAACTTAGAAGATTTTTTGTAAAGTGTTTTAACTGATATAAACGTTGTCGTATCAGCTAAAACAAATCTGTTAAAGAATCAAGAACGTATTAATGGATTGAAAGGACTTTTAACAGATTGAAACGGCTATTTCAACAGATTAAAACAAACTTTTAACAGATTAATTAATGCAGCAGTTTTGAAAATTCTGTTTAAAAACAGTTTGGCTTGAACTTTTTAAACATACATTGAACATAAGTTTTTACACATCCTTAAGCAATCATTCAAGCAAACTTTAGTTCTTTTTTAAGAAAGATTCGCAACAATTTTTTGAAGTTCTTTTGAAAATCTTTCTTGAGGCAACTTGCATTCTTTTGAAGAAGAAACTCTCTGCAGATTTGGATAAACTGGTTTGAGCTTTCTAGTTTCTTCTTTGTCAATTCTTTTTCATTCTTTTGTACTGTGTGGTGCCTGGAATTTGGGCACTGGTTTCTTTGCAGCTGGAATTTGGTTGTAGAGGTTATCAAGAACTGGAATTTGGTTCTTGGTAAGAGGTTAGGTGTTGGTGCCTGGAATTTGGGCACTGGTTTCTCTGCAGCTGGAATTTGGCTGTAGAGGTTATCAAGAACTGGAATTTGGTTCTTGGTGAGAGGTCAGGTGTTGGTGCCTGGAATTTGGGCACTGGTTTCTCTGCAGCTGGAATTTGGTTGTAGAGGTTATCAAGAGCTGGAATTTGGTTCTTGGTGGAGAGGTTAAGTGCAGGAACTGGAATTTGGTTCTTGTGATAGATTAGGTGTAAGATTGTTGAATCTATAAAACATTTAATCTAGTGGAACCCAACTGGAATTTGGCTGGAGACTGGACGTAGCCCTGGTATTGGGTGAACCAGTATAAAATACCGGTGATATCTTTCTTAACCTTTCTCTCCTTTAAATTCAGTTGTTGCGCTTATTTTGATTGATTGCTTTGCGATTCAAGAACAGATCTTTAAACTTAATTTTCGAATTAGATAATCTGTTATTTGCGAAAAACTTTCAAAGATCAATTCACCCCCCCTCTTGATCTAAAACTACTTTTCTAACAATTGGCATCAGAGCGAGGTGCTTGAAAGTTATTCAAGTTTCTTCGATCCATGGCTGAAAACAGATTACCGTTTTCTGAGGGGGCTTCTATTAACGGACCTCCACTATTCTGTGGAATAGATTATCCTTTTGGAAAATTAGGATGAAAATCTTTATTGAATCCATTAATAGAAATGTTTGGGATGTTATTTCTAATGGTCCTTTAATTACAGAGAAAGAATGGTCCAGCTTAAATGATGAAGATAAGAAGAAAGTTCAAAGTGATTGCACTCGCAAAAAATATAATTACTTCGCACTTAACATGGATGAATTTTTCAGGGTATCCCGAGTGCAAATCTGCTAAAGAGATGTGGGATGTTCTTGAGGTCACCCATGAAGGGACAAGAGATGTAAAAAGAGCGAGAAAGCATACTCTAATAAGAGAATATGAGCTGTTCAAGATGCAGACTGGTGAAAGCATTGCGAGATGTGCAGAAACGATTCACTCACATCATTAACCATCTAATGGGCCTAGGTAAGACATTTGATAAAGAAGAACTGAATATTAAAGTTTTGAAATGTCTTGACGAGTCTTGGCGACCAAAAGTCACAGACAATTTCGGAATCAAAAGATCTGTCACGCTATGACAACAGACTTCTCTGTTTGGAAAACTTAGAGAACATGAAATGGAAATCACAAGATTTAATGAACAAGAAGTCTCGAGAAGAAAAACAGAAGTATAGCACTTAAAGTTGAAGAAAATCAAGAATCGAGAGGAAGAAAGTGAGAACCTTGGACTGCTTGTTAGGAAATTCAACAAGTTTCTCAAGAAAAAGATCCAAGACAAGGAAAGACATAAGAGGTATGAGAAAAGAAGCTGATTCTTCTAACTTTAAATGTTATGATCTGTGGCAAGCGGGGCCATGTCGGGATGGAATGCCCGAGAAAGAAACAAACAAAGTGACAAGAAAGAAGAGAAAGCCAAAAGAAGAGCCTATATAGCTTGGGATGACAATGACACTTGATCAACGAGATAATTCGATAATGAAGAAGTCAACCTATGTCTAATGGAAAGTCAAAATCCACAATCCAAGCAATGTAAGTTCTAGTTCCTCTTCAAATTTAGTGAATTATGATGCATTGCAAGAAGCATTTAATGAAATGCATGAAGAGGCTAAGAAACTTCAAAAAGAAAATGATAGGTTAAAACGGCTAAATAACTGGCTAGTAAATAAAGTTGATTCTCTGGAAAAAAGAATTCTTGAAGATGAAAATGATTGTGAATTCTTGAAATTAATTCATGCTAATTCTGATTGTGCTTGTAATAAACCATGTAATAACTATTCAGAATTACAAAAGAAGATTGAATTTTTATCTCAAACTGTTTCAAGATTCACACAAGGGCAAGCCAATCTTGATGTTTTACTTGGGTCTCAAAAATTGATTTTTGACAAATCTGGAATAGGATTTAAATCTAGATCCAGGAAAACAAACACAAATAGGAAATCATACTCTGTAATCAAATGTTTCTACTGCATGAAGAAAGGTCACTCGGTCAAATATTGTAGAATAAAAAAGTATGCTATTCCTAAAGGAAGAATGAAATGGGTACCAAAAATTAATTCATTTCAAATAACCTAATTGGACCCAGTAATCATAAAGGGTACCAGAAAAATACTTAATTTGTTTTGCAGGGACAAAGTCTGGGAATCCCTTGGAGTTCAGAGCTGCGAATCAGGTTCTGTTTGTTTAAACTGATTGTTTTAATTGATATAAAGCAATATTAATCGATTAAAATAACTTACAGAGGAATCAGAATATCTGTCAGTATCATTTTAATCGATTGAAATATCGAATTAATCGATTAAAATGTTCTCATGATTTTAGTTTAGCGGTTTTAATCGATTAGAATGAATTTATATCAACTAAAATCACTAAGGTATCAAATTTAATCGATTCATTTTCGTTTTAATCGATTTAAATTCTGGTATCATCTTCTAAATCTCTTCCAGTACAGAAACAATCGATTCTTTCAAGTATTAATCGATCATTTAACTTTTGCATTTTCAAAACGAATATTAAAGATCAAATTAATAGGATAATTTGTTGTTTAATTAATTTGTTCCTGAAAATCATTTTTATAACATCCAATTGAAGTTTGGTAAGCGAATTCAAGTAAAAAAAACCCAGGTTTTTATGATAATCAAATTCTGCATAATTCTGTTAAAATTTCTTTGACCAAGTCAACATACTCCCAAGAACAAATTAACTGATACACCCACTGGTCAGAAATCTGTGTTTTTGTCCTCAGTCAAGGGGACATGCAATTAAAGCTGATTTTGCAGGTTCTGAACTTATCATTTCTTCCTCTCAAATCTCTGTTGCATACATATCATTGATTTACTGTAGTATACATTAGATAATTTAGTTTCTTCCATTACAGTCATAAATAGCAGCCAGACAATCATGATTGGAAACTAGACTAGTGACATAATTTGGAAAAGTTATTGCTGTTATCCATGGATGGAAAGATTTTTTCATGGCAGCGTCATTGCATGTGTCAACCCAGTTTCAAGAATAAATCTTGGGAACAAATATCACAAGATCTGTCATAACGATTTGATGATTGTGCTTTTGAGGATATTGTTGAATTATCAAGATTGCAACAAGAGAAAGATTTGGGAGAATATTTGGTATGAAAACGAAACTGGAAAAATCTGTAAGAATTCATAAACCACAGTCTCTGCAAGAAGGTGTTTGTTCCAGTAACTACCGATTCAAAAGATAGCACCTCAACTTCCATAGTTAGAACAGAAGTTACTAACATGATTACAAAGGGATTGTGTAGGTTATGTGGTGACAAAATTCATAAGTTGAAATATAAAGTCTGGGGTAAGCCCAAACGCTATCTTCTTTGCACAGGAAGAAATTGAGGCCGATGTAGTGTAAAGACATGGACTTTGAGATAATCAATTGTGTTCCAGTATATGATACCATTGGAAACAACAAAGTTGAAGATGATTCATTCCTCAAAGATAATGATGACTGGTCCACTGAAAGTGAGAATAACACGCTTCCATACTACATTAAGAATGTAGTTATTTGCTTGGATGGTGATAACTGCAGGGTTCATAATAGGAAAAACAGCTGTTGGTGTCTCAATGGTTGATAAAACAAAATTGGTTTCAGCAAAAAGTGAAGCCTATGGTCTTTTAAAGTTGGTAGGGATCAAATGACTGAGTCATGAATTTTGATATCTGACACAAATAATCAGGGAAGTATGGATAAAAAGGGTCCCTTCTTACCTTATCTCTTATATCTTATTGCTTTTTTATGCTTATTTTTTCGGGTTCGTAATATTACTCGGTTATATACCAGGCACATTTGCTTTAACTTTGACTAATATAATATAGGTTTTAATTTGGATGAAACTAACATAGATAGAATTAGATCATAGATCCCTGAGAATTTTAACTGATATTGTTGGATCTATTAGTGAAAAGATAATCAATATAGTTGATATTGTTGCTAAACACCTTTCTAGATAATCAGTTCACAACATATCCACTAAATTAGATATAAGAAATTCGCATCGGATATGTCATAGTTTTCAAATCTGAATGTTTTAATCAATAAAAACATCTCTTAAATTGATTAAATGAATTTATATAACATTTTTCATTAATGTTTTAATCGATTAAAAGTCGAAATAATCGATTAATTGCACTAAAGTTTCATGTTTTCAAATTCTTAAATGTTTTAATCGATTAAACCTTTCTTTCAATCGATTATAATCATTAACAAGAACATTTTAATCGATTCTGTCCTGTTTTTAATCGATTTTTATTCTGGAAAGAAACATTAAAGGCTTTAGTTAATGGCTGTTCTTGTAACATGCTACTAAAGCGTGATTCCCTTATCTTTACACGTGTTAATTGTATTTCATTACAAACATGTTAATGAAGATAAGTCTGAATCAACTTTAATTAATCTTTACATGAGTAAAGTATTGATTTCTTTTTATTTTCAAAAACTCAAACTGTTGAAAACCTTTGCATTTCATTATTTCTCTTCTGTTCCCTATTTTTTGATGAAGTCAAAAGGGGGAGAAATAGTTGCTTTACTTTAGGATCAATTTAGAGAAATAAATCTCACATTAAGGAAGCATCATTTTAGGGGGAGAAATAAGTTGTAGGGGGAGAAATAGGACATTAATACATTTTTTAATTTCTCACTAATCTGTTTTATCAAGTGACTTCTCTTGTAGAGTTTTTTTTTTTTCAAAATGGTGTTTGTCTTCATCAAATAGGGGGAGACTGAAAGTGATGAAGATCTTATTGAAATAATTTGGCAAAGATCTCATTTATTTGATGAAGTCAAAGATAAAGTCAAAAGTCAACTTTGCAGCGGTCAACAAGTCACTCAGATAAAAGAGTTAGAGGATTAGTGTGTCTAACAGAATGCTTAGGTAAAACCACTTTATCTTTTCTGCTGCATGAAGTTTCTTCACTTAAATGATTTTGCAAAATGCCTCTAAAATCGTTTTAAACAATTAAAAACAAAGCATTTTGACAAAAGTTTTCTTAATAATGTTTTTAACTGATATAGTTTTGAAAGAACTGATTAAAATCACTTAGAATGTTCAAAGAAGTGTTTTTACAATATTTTAATCGATACAAATTGCTTTTAATCGATTAAAACCATTTAGAACTCATTATGATCGATCAGAATACAAATATGACCGATCAGAATCAGATGTGATTGATCAGATTTGAATTATGAGCGATCAGAACTTTTTCAATCGATTAAAACACGTTTCAATCGATTAAAATCACTTAAAGGGTCAGAATGATCGATCAGAATGCAGTTATGACCGATCATAGTTGGTTATGATCGATCAGAATTGAATTATGACCGATCAGATCTGTTTCAATCGATTAAAACGCATTTCAACCGATTAAAACAACTTGGAAAAATTTTGTGCAGAGTTTTAATCAATTAAAACCTATGGTTTATCAGTTAAAATAACTTGAAAAGTTTTATAAGAAAGTTTGCAGTATTTCAATCTATTAAAACGCGAAAGAATCGATTGAATTAACATAGAAGATTTTTTGTAAAGTGTTTTAACTTATATAAACGTTGTCGTATCAGCTAAAACAAATCTGTTAAAGAATCAAGAACGTATTAATGGATTGAAAGGACTTTTAACAGATTGAAACAGCTATTTCAACAGATTAAAACAAACTTTTAACAGATTAATTAATGCAGCAGTTTTGAAAATTCTGTTTAAAAACAGTTTGGCTTGAACTTTTTAAACATACATTGAACATAAGTTTTTACACATCCTTAAGCAATCATTCAAGCAAACTTTAGTTTTTTTTTAAGAAAGATTCGCAACAATTTTTTGAAGTTCTTTTGAAAATCTTTCTTGAGGCAACTTGCATTCTTTTGAAGAAGAAACTCTCTGCGGATTTGGATAAACTAGTTTGAGCTTTCTAGTTTCTTCTTCGTCAATTCTTTTTCATTCTTTTATACTGTGTGGTGCCTGGAATTTGGGCACTAGTTTCTCTGCAGCTGGAATTTGGTTGTAGAGGTTATCAAGAACTGGAATTTGGTTCTTGGTGAGAGGTTAGGTGTTGGTGCCTGGAATTTGGGCACTGGTTTCTCTGCAGCTGGAATTTGGCTGTAGAGGTTATCAAGAACTGGAATTTGGTTCTTGGTGAGAGGTTAGGTGTTGGTGCCTGGAATTTGGGCACTGGTTTCTCTGCAGCTGGAATTTGGTTGTAGAGGTTATCAAGAGCTGGAATTTGGTTCTTGGTGGAGAGGTTAAGTGCAGGAACTGGAATTTGGTTCTTGTGATAGATTAGGTGTAAGATTGTTGAATCTGTAAAACATTTAATCTAGTGGAACCCAGCTGGAATTTGGCTGGAGACTGGACGTAGCCCTGGTATTGGGTGAACCAGTATAAAATACCGGTGATATCTTTCTTAACCTTTCTCTCCTTTAAATTCAGTTGTTGCGCTTATTTTGATTGATTGCTTTGCGATTCAAGAACAGATCTTTAAACTTAATTTTCGAATTAGATAATCTGTTATTTGCGAAAAACTTTCAAAGATCAATTCACCCCTAGCAAACTTTAGCACTCTTTCAAGAAAGATTCGCGCTAGTTTTTTGTGAAGTTCTTTGAAGTTCTTTCTTGAGGCAAATTGCTTTCTTTTGAAGAAGAAACACACTGCAGAATTGCATAAACTGGTTTGAGCATTCTAGTTTCTTCTTTTCATTTCTTTTCATTCTCTTACTGTATTGTTTGGTGCCTGGAATTGTGGGCACTGGTATCTCTGCAGCTGGAATTTGGTTGTAGAGGTTGTCAAGAACTGGAATTTTGTTCTTGGTGAAAGGTTAGGTGCAGGAACTGGAATTGTGGTTCTTGTGGTAGATTGAGTGTAAGATTGTAATCTGTAAAACATTTGATCTAGTGGAACCCAACTGGAATTTGGCTGGAGACTGGACGTAGCCCTGGGATTGGGTGAACCAGTATAAACATTGGTGATATCTTTCTAAACCTTTCTCCTTTTTAATTCTGTTACTGCATTTATTTTTGAGTGCTTGTTGTGTGATTCAAGAACAAATTTGAATTCTTAATTTTACAAATAGATAATCTGTTAATTGCGAAAATCTTTCAAAGATCAATTCACCCCCCTCTTGATCTTAGCCTATTTTTCTAACAGAAGATTCTATAGGCATGACTATTTAATGAATAACCCAAGAAAATACCTTCATTTGATTTGGAGTCAAACTTTCCAATATTTTCCTTTCCATTGTTTAAAACAAAGACCTTACATCCAAATACTCTAAAGTAGTTTATGTTAGGTATTTTTCCTTTGTATAATTCATAGGGAGTCTTTTTGAGAAAATGTTTAATTAAAATACGATTTAGTACATGACAAGCACTACTTACGACATCAGTCCAAAAGTATTTTGGTAATGCTTTTTCATTAAGCATTATCCTAGCTAACTCTTCAAGAGAACGATTTTTTCTTTCAACCACTCCATTCTGTTGAGGAGGAGCAGAAAAGTTATGCTTATTTCCATGTTTTTCACAAAATTTATCAAAATTTTCATTTGAAAATTCGCCCCCATGATCACTTTGAATATTTGAAATGCAATTGCCTTTTTCATTTTGAATCTGTTTAGCAAACTTCTTAAAAATATGGAAAGTATCAGATTTTAGTTTCAAAAACATTGTCCAGGTAAATCTTGAGTAATCATCTACTATAACCAATGCATATAGATTTCCTCCTAGACTTATAGTTCTAGAAGGACCAAAGAGATCCATGTGCAAAAGTTCAAGCGGTCTTGAAGTTGAAACTATTTTTTTGCGAGAAAGAATTCTTTACTTGCTTGCCCTTTTGACATGCATCACATATTTTGTCTTTCACAAACTTAAGTTTAGGTCGGCTAATTACAAGATCTTTGGAAATCAATTTGTTGAGATGATTCATATGAATATGAGCTAATCTTCTATGCCATAACCAGGAATCATTCTCTTCAGTAATTAAACAACAGTTTTTGGCAGAGTTAGTATTTAACATGTAAATGTTGTTTATTCTCTTACCAGTGATCAATACCTGGTCTGAATCTGATTTGATGATTTGACATTGTTCTTGTCCAAAGATAACTTTGTGTCCTTTGTCACACAGCTGACTGATACTAATTAAATTATGTTTCAAACCCTCAACATATAGTACATTGTTAATAATACCTTATTTTGTGCATTTGATGTCACCTATTCCAAGAATTCTTCCTTTGTTATTATCCCCATAGATGACAGTCCCACCATTCTTTAGTTTTAAACTGTGAAACTTTATAATATCCCCTGTCATATGTTTAGAACAGCCGCTGTCAAGGTACTAGAGATCTTCAGTTTGTTGTGCTTGAAAGAGAAATTAGTGTAGTTGCAGTACTAATCGATTAAATGAAGAAGTAATCAATTAATTCTGTACTGGAAGCAGAATATTAATCGATTAATTTGAGTTTGAATCGATTAATCTTGTTCTGAAAAAAATAAATCAGAATAATAATCGATTAAAATGAGAAATAATCAATTAAATTTGACCTTTTAATGATTTTACCTGATGTAAATCCTTTTTAATCGATTAAAATAGAGATGATAAATTTATACTAAAATTCTGGGAACTTTTTAATTGATTAATTCGTAGACCTTCTTATTAAATGATTCAATAAGATCTTCATCACTTTCAGGGTCTTTTGATCCGAACCAGTATAAAACACTTGTATAATCTTCTTATTCTTTCTCTCTTTACTTTACAAGTATTTTAATCGGTGAAATTTGGGAAAAATTTCAAAACCCTAATTTTTTATAATAAACCAATTCACCCCCCGCTTGATTTTCTCCGTAACTGCAAACATTCTGCTGCGTGCAAGTTCTAACATGTGCTAGATTTCAGGCTAATCCTAAGGAATCACATTTAGTTACTGTTAAGAGAATTTTGAAATACCTAAAAGGAACTAGATCATTTGGCCTTTGGTACCTCTCAAGAGCTTCACCTAGCATTAAGAAATCTGGTTCTGACATTATTCTGGTGCAGGTTTATGTTGATGATATCATCTTTGGTTCTACTAATAAAGCCTTGTGTAATAAATTTGTTAAGGAAATGCAAAGTGAATTTGAGATGTCTATGATGGGAGAATTGAATTTCTTCCTTGGTCTCTAGGTTAAGCAATTAAGGAATGGTATTTTTCTAAATCAATCTAAATACTGTAATGAGTTGTTGAAGAAATTCGATATGCAAAATTGCAAAGAATCCTCCACACCCATGTCTACTAACTGCTGTCTAGATTTAGATGAAAAAGGGAAATTTGTTGATCAAACTAAATATAGAGGTTTGATTGGATCTCTTCTATATCTGACTGCTAGTAGGCCTGACATTATGTTTAGTGTTTGCCTTTGTGCAAGATTTCAGGAAAATCCAAAGGAATCTCACCTCACCGCTGCTAAAAGGATTCTCAAGTACCTTAAAGGAACCATTAATGTTGGACTATGGTATCCCGAAGGTGCCTCTCTAAAACTTGTTGGATTTTCCGATTCTGACTTTGCGGGATGTAGATTGGATAGGAAAAGTACCTCGGTACATGTCATTTCTCGGGAAGCAGTCTCATATCATGGCACGACAAAAAACAAGCATGTGTAGCTCTTTCAACTGCTGAAGTTGAATACATAGCAGTAGGGAGTTGTTGTGCTCAAAGTATCTACCTTAAACAACAATTGAAAGATTATGGAGTATTTCTCAACACGGTACCTCTGGTTTGTGATAATACTAGTGTAATTAATCTAACTAAGAATCCTATTCAACACTCTAGAACTAAGCATATTGAAATTAGACATCACTTTATTAGAGAACATGTATCTAGGGGTGATTGTGAAATTTTATTCATTGAAACTGAGAAACAATTAGCTGACTTGTTCACCAAACCACTCCCTAGAGATAGACTTAATATGCTTAGAACTGAATTAGGAATTCTGGATATATCTAGTATTGAATAATTGATTCTTTATTATGATTATGTGTTTTTTAACAGGTTGATAACATGTTTAATATTTAAATTGACTGAAAATTTTGAAATTATGTGTTTTAATCGATTGAAATTGCGAAATAATATGTTGATTTCCTGATTCTCAATCTCTGTTCATGATACATTACCAGTTTAATCGATTAAATAAGCTTTTAATCGATTTATTTTAATAACTCTGATGCTCTGCATGTTTTTCTTTTACAAATCAATCGATTAAATCTTCGATTCAATCGCTTTATTTTACTTGTGGTGATCTGCATCTATATCAGTAAATGAAAATCAATAGATTTTATGGAAAATCAATTGGTTAATTTTTTCTAGGATTAGTAGTGTATGCATTGCCTCTAATCACTTACTGTAGATTGAGCTGAGTGCCTTTACAACTGGGAACAACTTCAGCTACTCTCTTAAATGTCATAATTATCCAATAAAAGCTGAATGACTATGATTGGAAATCAGATGTGAAGGTAATTGAGTATCACAGTAACAACTCTCTCTCTCTCTCTATCTTTACCATCTCTGACGCATGAAGCATAACAGCAGTAAATCACAAAAAGACAAAATTGACTATTCAAAGTAGATGAAGGGTTCGGGTTTTCTCATTTCATTTTAGCATGCAATAGTGGTTCGAAAATCTTGTACTCTCTCCTTGAAATTCTATCTTCACTGTTTTTCGGTTCATCTCTCAAACCAACATGTTCAAACGCACCAAATCTGGGAGGAAGAAGTTCAGCAAAGGAGAATCCTCAGCTGCTGTGCAAGAAACATCAAGAGGAGGACGCATTGAATCCTGGTTCAATGGGAACCAAGAAAAGATGGACTTATTCATTCACGAAATGAGCAGGAAACAAATTAATATTCCCAAGGTTCTGAAATTCTTGTGGTTGGATGCTGAAGGATTCAGAGGTGTTCGGAAACTGCTGCAACACCAGAAAATTCAGAAGTTCCTTGAGCTCAATGGTAGAATCTATCCTGATCTTATTAAAGTTTTCTTTACTAATCTGTCATTTGAAGGTTCTACACTCAAAACTCAAGTTAAAGGAGTGGAAATAGAGATTACTCCCACTGTCTGGAAGAATGTTGTTGGACTCAAGGATGAAGGAGTAAAAGTCACTAAAGGGTATACCTCGATGTAGAAGAATTCAACAAAGTCCAATACTTTCGCTCATGTATGAGAAATAAGCATGACTACTGTGAGTTCCTTCAACACTTGGAAAGTTGAATCTTGAAGAAAGAATTCTTGCATTCATAGTGGCTCGGCGACTTACTCCCGGGGGAGCAATCATACGATGCTTGAATGAAGGGGATTTGGTACTGATGTACTGTATCCATCACAAAATCAGAGTAAACTGGGTGTTTGTCATCAAGGACCATATGATCAAAGCAAAAAGGCTAAGTGATTTTAGGTATCCTTATGCAATCCTAATTTCTAAATTTCTAACTCATTTTGGTGTTGACTTGGAAGGAGAATTGGCTAAAACCATTCGTCCCACAAATGAGATTAACAATTCCGTCCTTCATAAAATGGGATTCATCAAGATTGATGGTGAGTTGTTTTCGAAAGAAGAAGCTGGGAGAGAAGAAGAAATAGAAGAAGAAGAAGAAGAAGAAGAAAAAGAGGAAGAAGATGAGAATATTGGTGCTCCGAGTGCTGCTGAAGCAAGACAAACAGACCCTATGGAAGATGTCATGGAAGAGTAGTCTCCATTGGAAATGATTCCTTATATACCACAACCTGACCGTGGCACGCCTCTTTCACAGTTTGAACGGACTATGCTGCGTCAGATGAATGAAATAAAAACAAACCAAAGGAGGCACATGGAGATGACATTTGTCTACAAGCTCGCCAGCATCGACTGTATGAAGACTCCATTGCCATATTTCAACACATTGACAATCAACTGGAGGATATCTTCAACAGAATTGGTGACCTCCAATTCAATCAGGGTCCCTGGGATGGTGATGAGTGAAGTTTCCATTTAAAAGCTTTAGTTCATTTGTTTCTCTTGTTTTTTTTTGTACCTACGTGGTACTTATGGACTGTAATTAAACACTTTTTGATGAAGTCAAATAGGGGGAGAAGTATTTGCTTATAACTGTCACTACACACACATCACAAAATCATATATGTCTTTGTTCTGTTATTGTTCATGCAGGTGCAGTGGTTATTTGTCTCCATCAAATAGGGGGAGATTGAAGCACTTGTTGGATTTGATGAAGACATATAGAGTTTATAGAGTTTATTTTGTGGGTGTGTAGGTGAATAGGTTATAGGTTTAGAATTTAATCTCTTGATATTTCAATAGATCTTGTGATAAGCGCCTTTAAAATGATGCATCTCATTGAACTTATTTTACTGCATGGAAAACCAACCTTTAAGCATTAAAAGAACAAACTGAGTTTTTCAATCTGTTAAAAAGAAGTTTCAATCTGTTAAAATCACTTAAAATAGGAAACGTTCATATGTTGTCAAAATTTTAATTGATTGAATCGCAGAATCAACAGGTTAAAATGTTCTTAATGATTTTTCCATATTAAAGGTTTCGCAAATTTAATCTGTTGAAATCAAGTTCAATCTATTAAAACAGAGAGATGTTATTTTTTCACTTTGAAGTATCTCAGAATTTCAATCTGTTGAAATGAGTTTTAATCTGTTGAAACAGAGAGATCATTTTTTTCATTCTAAGGTATCACAGGATTTCAATCTGTTGAAATATCTTTTAATCGATTGAAACAGAGAGCTACCATTTTTTTCTAAACTGTTTAAATCCATTGAAAACTCGAATTAACCGATTGAATGAGTTTTAAATGAAATTAATCGATTAAAACGTCATTTTAATCGATTGAAAAACATTCTGATCGATCACAACTTAATTCTGATCGATCATATCTGGTTCTGATCTGTCATAAAGCAATTCTGATCGGTCATCTGCTACTCCAAGTCATTTTAATCGGTTGAATCTAACAGTTTCTCTCTTTTACTCTATAAATACAGTTTTGATTTCTCTTTTGAACATATACAGAATTTGGAAAACATTTGAAAGCAATCTTAGAGCTCTCATATTTGTGCCTTTCTCTGTGCATTCATAAACTTTTCATATCATAAGGCGTTTAGATCAAGATTGTTGAAAGTTTATCAAGAGAGAAAGTTCTGAGTTAGGGAAATTGCTTCTGGACTTCTATATTGTTAAAGCTGCAGTCCAGGTTTATTCTTTTCATATATACTTGTACAAAGTTTAATTGTGTAGATTGGGTTTAAATCTGCACTGGTTACAGTAACTAGATTTGGTTACTAGGTGGTTAATTCAAGAGTCTATCTTGTGGTGTTGTAAGATAGTTCTTGGGGTAGATTGGTGTATATCTACTGGTTTGTATTTTCACTTGGAATTAGTGGAACTTGGCAGATTAGTCAAGAACTGGATGTAGCTCTGGGATAGAGTGAACCAGTATAAACTCTTGTGTTGAATTTCTGCTTTCATCTCTTTACAATTCTTGCTTATATTCTTGCTTTGTTTAAAACCAAATCTGCCTAATAAAAGATTGGATAAAGATTAACCATTCTTCCAAAAGAAAGAGTATTTTTCGAAAAAGATTACAAAAGTTCAATTCACCCCCCCCCTCTTGAACTCAACCATTAATTCTTACAAGAAGGTGTAAAATATATCTGTTGTCTTGCCCAGAATTCTTTTCTCAAAACTGATTGAATGTAAATTGTATTTTCGAATTCTGCAATTGTGTGTTTTTTATTTTTCATCAAAACTTAATTAAATAGAAAAATAACATCAGAAAATGGTCGTTGGACATTAATATTTTCGTGAATAAAAATCAGGATATATTCAAAAATATTTATTCTTAAAAACAGATATATTTTTCAAATTTGAATTGTCATAATTGATTATGTTTCCAGTATAATCAATTATGACAGAGAAAATCATTTTTCCATTTCTGATGCATCATTATTGATTATGACAGTGAAAATATCATGTTATGAATTTTATCACACTTGTGCTTTGGAGGCTTATGCATAATATTACTTCATCAACTTGGACCTCCATATCCAGTATTCTAAGACTCTGTCTAGTCTTTAGGAATCATCTTGGGCTTGCTTGAATCACAATCTTTATCAAAAACATATCTTGGGCATGTAGGAAAATGTTTCACATTGTCACCAACGTCATAAATTTAGCTTGTCCTTAATTCATCTTGAATGGTGTTGACTTGAATGTAATTGACTTGAATCATCATCAAAATCATCTCTTGGGAATGTAGGGACATTTTCATCAATCTCCCCCTCATTGATTTCAATCTCCCCCTTTTTGATGATGATTAAGGAAACACCTGAAATGAAGTAAAATGTTTGACTCGATATAGCCAGCTCAAGATTAGCACAGATTAGCACAAATTTGTATCAAGTGTCAGAGTCTCTTAATCTCCCCCTGGATATATTAATAACAAGACTCCCCCTAACTCATATGAGCAAAGACTTCTCTTAACTCCCCTTGTTTAATTTAGAGATAGGAATAAATTTCACACAGATTTTAATTCATCAAAAATCTCCCCATGTTTCATTGATAATCATAAAAAATATTATAAGAGAAAAAAAAATCTCCATCTGTTTCACACAGATTAATATCATCAAAATATCTCCCTGTTTCATTGATAATTATGAAAAATATTATAAGAGAAAAAAAAATCTCCCCCTATTTCACACAGATTAATATCATCAAAATATCTCCTTGTTTCATTGATAATTATGAAAAATATTGCAATAAAAATTGAGAAAAAATTTGAACATATTAGTACATAAATCAAGGTAGAGAAGATAATGCATTACAAAATGTCATAGAGAAGAACATCATATTAAGGAGGCAATATCTAGGATACCCAAGACAAATGAAGAGAGAGAAAGATAGGGGAATAGAATGATTGTAGAGATAATGGAATGAAATGCGGTAGTTTCCCGTAATTGTAGTCTTCTTATTTAGGCGACTTTCAAATTCAAATTCACTCATATTCCAGATTTAAAATTTCAAATTCAAATTACAACATATTTCAAATTTCAAATTTCAAATTGCAACAAATTTCAAATTCAAATTCCAACAAATTTCAAATTTCAAATTCAATTTTCTAATCCCAAATTTCAAATTCAAATTTCAAATTCCAATTCAATTTCAATTTCGAAAATCTCAAACTACAAAAATTTCAAATTTCAAAATCTCAAACTACAAAATTTCAAATTTCAAAAATCTCAAATTGCAAAATTTCCAATTTCAAAAATATCATACTGCAAATTTTAAAAAAATCTCAAACTACAAAATTTCAAATTTCAAAAATCTCAAACTACAAAATTTTAAACAAATCTCAAACTGCAAAATTTCAAATTTCAAGAATCTCAAACTTTAATAATTTCAAATTTTCATAAATTCAAATTTTCAAAATTCAAACTTTCAACATAATTGATTATGACAACAACAAAAATTTCTGATTCTAATAATCAATTAGATGTTCAAACTATCATCTAGACATGTATAAATGTTTTGTTCCTTTAGGCACCCATTCATATTTGTCATTAGATATATGCCAAAATGTTTTATGTAACAAAAACATGTATGACCTAATTTGATGTATGCCAAAACTATCATCTATTTGATGTATGACCTAATTTCATGTAATAAAAACATGTTGGTTTTCTTTGAAAAGGTCTAAATGAGTTTCTTAAAGTTTTTGAAATTGGTTTCACATATGTTTTCCTTGACTCTTTCACAAAAATAGTTTTATGAGGTTCTAGACTTTCTTTGGGTTTGTAACCAAGTCCAGTTTTGCTAGAATTCCCTCTTTGATAACCTAATATAGAATCAAGATTTTCAGAAGATTTTGAAAACTTGCTTATTATTTTCTCTAACTTGAAAATCTCATTTTTCAAAATATTACAATTTTCACAAGGTTTAGCAACTTCTTTATTTTTAGACAAAGTTTTAAATTTCTCAACATCTTTCTTTAAGCACTCATTTTCTTTTTCAAGAATACCAACGAGGATTTTCTAATACATTAAACTTTTGCCTAAGTGCATTGTATTTCTTAGATAACTTGGTAAAACCTTCATACATATCTTGATATTCTTTAAACAACTCATCATATTCATTTAAGGATTTTGTACTACTTACCTGTGATGAGGCTTCATCATCACTTTTTGTCATCAAGCAAAGATTTGCTTCTTCTTCTCCATCACTGCTTTCAGAAGAACTCTCTTGTGTTGTGGAAGAATCACTATCCTCCCAAGCAATATAAGCTTTGTGTTTGCTCTTATAGGTATTGTTCTTCTCTTTCATCTTCTCTTTCACATCTTTCTTCTCTTTCTTAAGTTTCGACATGATCCGGTTTGATATGACTAGGTTTTCCACATTCATAGCAATGGAATTTATTTGTTTTCTCCTTTCTTTGCTGTCTCTTTTTCCTGTTCTTCATAAAGCGAGAAAATTGTTTAACAAAAGGAGACATATCGGAGTCCAAAAACTTACCTTCATTTTCTCTTTCGTCTTGTGAAGATTTTTCTACTTTTAGAGCTATTGTCTTGGTTTGATTCTATTCACCGTTCTTTAACCTTTGTAGCTCCATCTCATGTTCTCGCAGCTTTCCAAATAGAGTAGCAATATTCATTTTTGTGAGATCCTTTGATTCTGTAATAGCAATGACCTTTGGTTGCCAATTCCTGTCTAAGGATTTTAAGATCTTTGTGCTCAACTCCTCATTGTCAAAAAATTTTCCTAATGCTTTCAAGTGATTTATTATATGTGTGAAGCATGTCTGGAAATCCATGATGCTTTCATTTTGCTGCATTTGAAATAATTCATACTCCTGGATGAGTGTGTTCTTACATGCTCGCTTTACTTCATTTGTTCCTTCATGTGTTACTTCAAGAGTGTCCTATATTTCTTTTGTCGTCTTGCATTGTGAGACCCTGAAAAATTCATTACAAGTTAAGGCAGAAACAATAGTGTTTCGAGCTCTTACATCATAATGGGCACGCTTGTTTTCATCCGGCGTCCATTGATCAAAAGTCTTTGGAACAACTCCAGACTCTATTGTTCTCATCGGAATGTATGGACCATTGAGTACAGCATCCCAAATAGCATAATCTAGTGTTTGTAAAAATATTTTTATTCTTGCTTTCCAAAACTGATAATCTTCTCCTTCAAATAATGGAGGTCTATTTATTGAGGCTCCTTCCTTGTAAACCTGATTCTGCATAGACATCTTGACAGATTGTTTAGAAATATATTATCTAACCAAGCTCTGATACCACTTGTTAGACAAATGGCATATAGAGGGGGTTGAATAGATGCACAAATTAAAATAGATATCAAATTAAAAATTTATTTGTGAGTCAATAATTTGTTTGAATACGGATAAAGTGGAAGCGATAAAATAATCGGGAAAAGAGAAAGAAATAAGGGAAAGAGAAGAGTACACAATGATTTATACTTGGTTCGGGTATAGCCAACCCTACATCTAGTTCCCAGATCAACTCTTAACACAAGAGTGACTCCCAATTCACTATCTTTCAAATTCAGTTTACAAATTACAATCAACTTAGCGGAAGAACTAGTAAAAAGAAAACTAATTAAAAAGACAATCACCTCCTTAGAAACCCACTAAGGATGAACACCTCCCTAGAATCCCACTAGGGATGAACACCTCCTCCGAACAAATCAAAGGATGAAAAACACCTCCTTAGAATCTCACTAAGGATGAACACCTCCCTAGAATCACACTAGGGATGAAAACCTCCTTTGAACAAATCAAAGGATGAAAACACCTCCTTAGAATCTCACTAAGGATGAACACCTCCCTAGAATCACACTAGGGATGAAAAACACCTCCTTTGCCACCAATACATAAAGGATGAAGGTAATAAAAATAAGAACAGATCACACACGGGTAATGGAGACAACAAATTGTAGAAGCCTATAGAATGTCAATCTCCAAGAACAAGTGTGATTAACAATGAAAGCACGTAAGGCGGTAGAGAAGAGGGTTTTCTCAGAAGGTCTAAAATATCTCTCGTTGCCTTACTCGAATTCTTTTCTCAAAGCTGATTGAATGTAAATTGTATTTTCGAATTCCGTAATTGTGTGTTTTTTATTTTCCATCAAAACTTAATTAAATAGAAAAATAGCATCGAGAAAATGGTCGTTGGACATTAATATTTTCGTGAATAAAAATCAATATATATTCAAAAATATTTATTCTTCAAAACAAATGTATTTTTCAAATTTGAAATGTCATAATTGATTATGTTACCAGTATAATCAATTATGACAAAGAAAATCATTTTTTCATTTTTGATGCATCATTATTGATTATGACAGTGAAAAATATCATGTTATGAATTTTATCACACTTGTGCTTTGGAGGCTTATGCATAATATTACTTCATCAACTTGTACCTCCATATCCAGTATTCTAAGACTCTATCTAGTCTTCAGGAATCATCTTGGGCTTGCTTGAATCATCATCTTTATCAAAAATATATCTTGGGCATGTAGGAAAAGGTTTCACATTGTCACCAACGTCATAAATTCAGACTTTTCCTTAATTTATCTTGAATGGTGTTGACTTAAATGTAGTTGACTTGAATCATTATCAAAACCATCTCTTGGGAATGTAGGGACATTTCCATCAATCTTCCCCTCATTGCTTTTAGAATTGATTCACATTGAAAGCGCATGTAAGTCTCTAAGAAAACCTCTCAAAAGATTGCTCAAAAGTTTGCACAAATCTTATATTTAAAAAGAGAGAAAAATTGGTTATAGAGGTAAATACGTCAATTTTAATCGATTAAATTATATATTTAATCGATTATTTTCACTTAAATGACCAATTAATAAATTATTTTATTGTTTTAATCGATAGAACAAAGAAGTAAAAATATATGAAAATTTTCATAAGTTGTTTTAACCTATCAAAACTCATTTTATCAATTAAAATAGAGCAGTACAAATTGCTCTAAGTAAATATAAAAATATATTTTAAATGATGGACAACAACTCTAATCGATAAAAATTATGAGACAAAAATTTTCCATAATGGTCAAATTTTAATTAATAACAATTCCAAACAATCGATTAAAATAATTTTAACGAAAATTTTAATAAATTGCAAGAACATTTTAAATAGTAACAAGATAGTTTAATCAATGAAACACATTTTTTGAAATCATGACCAAGAACATTATCACTAATGTAAAAGGTGGTTTAATCGGTTTAAACTTTGAAACACAATAATGTTCAAGGGATTAAGTGCAATTAACTTTTACCAACCTAAGAATATTTTAATAGATTAAAACTAATTGTATCAATTTTATACCAAGATTAATTTTAAAAATGAGACATTTTTACTAACTTAAAACATGATTAACAAGATAATAATGGATTAAAGCATGAAAAAAAAAAAAAAAAAAACAATTGGGGCAACCAACACAAAATTGACTTGGCTTGGTTTCATAAAATTTAGCATGTAGAGTGCTTTATGTTCTTTCAACTACAACATGACTCTAAGCTTAGGGGATTTGCACACCTACCTAATTTGCACACTACATCATGCATAGCATAAAATCAGGATATTCTTACCGTCAATACTATTAATTACATAATTATGCAGTTAGAAGGAGAAAATCACAATATACCATATAATTCATATAATCAAGCTTTAAAATAACATTATTTATTATCCAAAATAATTCGATAAAAGTCTTATAATTAAAACAACTTTATTTTGCGCAGACACAACTCCTCCTCATATAAATATTGACTATGACTTTGTAGGTGAATATTCCCTTTTCACACATAGCATTCAGAGTTTGGCGTAGGAAACTTGAAGGTAGAAGCTCACCGGACCAATATGATAGAGCACTCATTGATAACTTTATTTTTTACATAAATAATCATGATTTTTAACCTTAATAGAGTTGATAAGATGACTAAATGATTTAATATTTTGTATACCCTTACGCAAAATATTTAGTAACATTTATATATATATATATATATATATATATATATATATATATATATATATATATATAAGGACTAATTTAACCCCTTTTTCATAATACGTAAAAAACAATCGAGTAACTAATCTTAGTAAACCCTGACAAAATCCATAATCCATAATGAAATGTAATAAAAAAATTAAATAAATAAAAGATATATTCTTAAAATATCTATATTATTAATAAAAGAATTTGGTTTGTATAACGAAGTTTTTAGTGTACACAACTTTCCTTATTTATCTTTTATATTTTATAATTATTATTTTAATTGTTTTTTTGAAAAAATATGTTTGCACTAATATTGAATGGTAATAGGAAATTAGTGGAAAGAAACTCCCACGTTCACCCAAATTTATATAGGAGACTTGTACTTTAACATTTTGCATAATAAATAATATATTTAATCAAAATATTTTTATAGATATTAAATTTTAATTAATTAAAATAAAATAATATGATAAAAGAATTGAAGAAATACAAGCGTGCGACAATGCGGCATGTTTATGCCAGTAGTTCGTAATTTTTATATCTTTCAATCATTTCATACATTATTTTCAAAATGAAAGCAAAGTTGGAAGAAAAAAACTGTTATAAACCCTCTATTGACTTGATGAATTATTTATCCTATCAATAGAATATTTAGATTTCGTAAAATTTAATTGTCGTATTATAAACCCTCTATTGACTGGACAGAATTATTTATAACCATCTTAATTACTATATTTTTCCAAATCTAAGGACAAAAATCTAACAACATTTCTGCTGAAAGAAAGGAATATGATGATATGACGAGTTATTTTATAACGCAACAAAATCTTTTTGTAATATATAAGGTATAATTGTAATTTAGTTTTATATTTTACCGAATTTCTAAATTCGTTTTCATTATTTTATTTTAATCTTTAATTGTTAATTATTTATAATTTTAGATTCTGATTTTTTTTCTTATACATTTTGACCTCGAGTTAATAATACGGTTAGTTAACATAGTGTTTAGATTAAATTATCATGGCATCAGTTTAGACATCTTTAATCTTTTGAACATTTCTTGTTAGCTTATATTCCAGGTGTTATTCAACGAAAAACTATATTATTCTATAGCTTTGATCAAACTATCAGTGTCGGTCCGCTATATTATATTATTATCATATTTTGTTTGTATCATTGACACTCGTTATCATATGGAGACGTAGGCAGCAACTGCATGTTCTCTTTAGAGTTTAATGGTGAAACGGAAGAATCTCACATGGAAGAAACCGTCGTATTGACAAGAGAGCCTCTTCTTGCCCAACAACAACAAATCCCATCTTCTCTAATCAATAATTTGTATATTGGTCACTTCTTAGCTAGATGGGATGCCAGGTTTTTCTTTTACTTCACTCCTCTCACACAACATTTATTTATTTAAACCAAAAATATCATTAATAGGTCACTCACTAATCACTATTGTTTCCTGTGCTTAATTGATTTCATTTTTACAAGATTGCATAGAAATTTTTTTCTTTTTTACTTTTGTAGAGTTTAAAATTTCCCTGAATAGGATAATGGGTTTGGGCCAAATCGCCCAAACAGATGAATTTAAATGGTTGTTTGTCCTCTGAAATGAGAAATTTACCAGTGGGATGGAGTATCCAACTGTATCAATTACATTTAATTATACCAATCTGGGAAATAGATCACATTAGATATGATTTAATATACTTGCAATGAAGGTGGTTAGGAGTTAGATAGTTAGTTAGGATCACTCTGTATTGGCTTGAGTGTTGAGATTTTCGAAATCACTGGTTCCTCAGGGAATGGGTTGCACTATTTTGTTTGCTTTGGCTTGTTTTTTACTAGTTGAATTCACTGAGCATGTGTTTCCAGGATGTGGGAATTTTCTGTTGGTTTATATATGATCAACATTTGGCCAGACTCTTTGCTGTATGCAGCAATATATGGTGCCATAGAATCTGCCTCCATTGCACTGTTTGGTCCCATAATTGGAAGATGGGTTGATAAGTTGTCTTATGTGAAGGTGTGAGCCCCAAGTATTAGTAATTATTTTATCTCCGTTTATGCAAGGACACTAGTGCTTCAGTTTTATGACCTGTAAAGCTTTTCTGTCTTTTTGTATTAGTTATCATATTAAATATTGTTTGGGAATATTTCATTTGTATCTATTAAGTCCACGAAGCTAAAAGATAACTGAAGATCTCTTTTAGTCTACTTGTCTTCATTGAATTTATGGGACCAGTATTGGCAGGTTTCTTTTTTGCTCGGTCTCTCTTTTTTCCCCTTTAGTTTTATGTGTGTATGAATTAAGAAGTCCCGAAATGGAAAGAAATGGGTGAAGTAAGGTATAAGTGAAAAAGCTTATAAACCTACTGTTTTTATACTTCTCCTATCCACCAGATTCTTTTGACTAGACCTTGAGTCCTTATATTCCACCAGCACATGAAATGCTAAAATCTTTTCAAGAATTATCTAAAGAATGAGCGATGAACAAAATTCAAAGATAAAAATGTATTTAGCAATATATGATACAGGTAGCTTTAGTTATTTCAATTAGTTTCTTAATTATTTGATTATGAAGGACTAGGTGTCTATGATGAAGTAACCCGATCAGCACACTTTGTTGGCAGGTTTTGCAGTTGTGGTTGGTCACACAAAATCTCTCTTTCGTTATTGCTGGGGCAACTGTAATTTCTTTACTTGTCAACTCATCTTTGAAGTTTACAAATTTTTCAGCTTTCATATTACTGGTGTGGACCATCAATATCTGTGGTGGTATTGCTGTGCTTTCTACTCTTGCCGGTACAATCTTGATTGAAAGAGAATGGTAAAATTCATAATTGTCTTTACTTTCCCTCAAATTTACAACTCAGAAAAATGTTAATTATTCTATGTTTTGCCCGGTTTTCGAGTAGTTTAATTGTGGACATTAAAGGAAAAATAGTTTTTCAAAACATGATTAGCACCTCTATCAATATCTTAAATTAACTGAATTATAAGGTATGCTTGATTAAATGTTGAAGAAATATTTTGTTATGAAAATGATGGTCTTCTTGTTTCTATTATACAGGTTGGTAGTTATAGCTGAAGGTCAACCCCCAGAATTGCTGACAAAGATGAATTCAGTTACAAGACGCATTGATCTAACCTGCAAACTACTTGCTCCTGTTATTACTGGGTTTATAATAAGCTTTGTATCACTAAAAGCATCAGCTATAACTTTAGCAGTGTGGAATACTGTGTTTGTTTGGGTGGAGTATTGGCTTTTTACATCTGCATATAATGGGATTCCAGCATTAGGCCAAAGTAGCCAAAGGAGGATGGCAAGACTTTCACAAAGTGATCAACAAAGAAACAATCCAACTTTGGAGGAAAATAGCTTGCTTTCTGGTACTGATGGTAGCTCAGAAATTCTGGATAGAAATTACAGTAAAAAACTTTGTCAGAAGATTTCAGAAATTCCTTATATTGCTGCATGGAAAGTTTATTTGAAGCAAGAAGTTGCCCTTCCTGGACTAGCTCTGGCTTTACTATTTTTCACTGTACTCAGGTGAGCCAACGAAACAAGTATAGCAAGTAAATATTACATGAAAATAAAGAGACTAGTCATAATTAGCCTTTTCCACTAATGCTTAAAATATCCAGTTTATTTATGAAGAAATAAGAGGCCAATACATGGCAAATTCATAAAGGATTATCCTTGAGATTTTAATTTTTACATGGCCAATACATGGCCACTAATGCATAAAATGTCTTTGAATTTTTGCTATTTGTTGGTCATGAATAGTTGTTAGAATCAAAATGAAGATACATTTTCTGTTTTATAATCTAATGAGTCATTAATGAAATTTCATTTTTTGCCTCAGCTTTGGAACATTGATGACAGCCACCTTAGAATGGGAAGGCATACCTGCATATGTCATTGGAATAGCAAGAGGAATAGGTGCTGCGATTGGAATTACTGCAACAGTTGCATATCCTGTGCTACAATCTCAAATATCAACTATTAGAACAGGAATGTGGTCTGTATGGTCTCAGGTATCAATTTAGTAATTAATGGCTCTAGAATGTTCTGTATAAATGACATGAGTACTCAAATACTCAATTTTCTGTGAACTGCAAGACTGTATTATTAATATAACAATGGTATATAGGTTGTTTAATTCAAGGGATTATTCCTACCGTTCTCTGTTGTCCTTTTATGTATGTTGTGCATGCAATTGCAGTGGACTTGCCTCCTTCCATGTATAGCTGCAATATGGATCCAACGTGGCTTTCTATCATCATATATTCTGATGGGAAGTGTAGCCATTTCTCGGCTTGGACTGTGGATGTTCGATTTGTCTGTGCTTCAACAAATGCAGGCAAGAAATTACCCTAATTATCTGAAGTTATTTAGTTTTTTCCTAAATATGATCAATCACTGACGTTCTCTTTCTTAATAATCATCTTGGCCTGACTTTTCTTTTATTCATTACTTTGATATAGGATCTTGTTCCTGAATCTGATCGTTTGATTGTTGGGGGTGTTCAGAACTCACTTCAATCTTTGATGGATTTCTTGGCCTATGCTACGGGAATCATAATATCTGATCCACGGGTGAGTTTTAAAACATTCAGCTTCTGCGAGAATTATTTAATTTCACCAACATCAAATTAGATCTAACAAAGGCAATCCTAGTTAATTTAATTATTACAGTAGAAAGTTTACCCTTTAGTCAACAAATTTGTCAGATGAATCTCCATTACAAGCTTTCTTTTGCACCATATTTCAATGCAAAGAATATAGTTCTCCCTCTAACGGAGAAACCAAAACGCAACACACATGATCTCTTTACTAGTTGTCCCCTTACAACGTTTTATCCTCAGTGAATTATTGTATACTAATTGGTCAGTGCTGTTCTGGTATATGCTGTTAGAAAAAATTAATAATAAGTTAATTAGTTTTTAAGAGGGTTTATTGGAACGTTTGTAATAGTTGAATGTTTTGAGATTGATGTTGTGTTGGGTGATTATTGTTTTTAATTTCGTTTGAGTAGAGATTTTGGCTCAAGATATTGTATTCTTCATTTGAGATATGACAGAGAATCAATAATATTCAGTTCCTAAAATTTTTTTGTTATCAAATTGGTATCGAGCTCTCGGGGAGAGCTTTGTTCCTAGGGAGAGTTTGAGTTTTTTGGGTTGTTTGTGAGAAGAACTAGGGTTCTTCGAAAGAGGGAGAACTAAGGGTTTTTTAGGGAGAACTAAAGTTTTAGTATTAAGTGTTTTAAAAAAGTGAGATGGCTAGTCCGAATGCTCGTTGCACTTGTGCTCGACCGACGAAAGATATCGGTTATGATAGATGGAGTCCCTAGATGCGAGCTTTTCTCACAGCCCAAGATTGTTGGGATGTGGTAGAAGACGGCTATGAAAAACCGGAGACCACGAAAGGACTATCGGCCAATGCACTCAAGGTGTTTAAGGAGAAACGTTCAAAGATTAATGCAACCCAATTCTTGTTGTTTGGAGCTGTAGAAAATTCCAATTTTGAGAAAATCGTAAGAATCAAGTCGGCATCTAATGCGTGGACCAAGCTGGAGAAGGAGCACAAGAAAGATGACCAAGTTATTCGTGTTCGACGTCAGACACTACGAAGAGAGATGGATAGCATGAAGATGAAGAGATCGAAAAAAAAATTTCGAATACGTTTTGTGTGTTGAAAACATAGCGAAACAGCTTATTTAGAACGGAGAAACGTTTTCAATAGAACAAATTGTTGAAAAAGTTTTGATGTTATTAACAAATGACTTTGAGAACCTGGTGTGCGCAATAGAGCAAGCTACGAACCTGTCCGAGATGACAGTAAACTAGCTAATTGGTTCTTTTCAAGCTATGAGCACCGATTGAAGAAAAAGAAGGAGGACGAGGACCCAAGTGGGAAATTGCTCCAGACCGAGGAGAAGGCACTTTATTCCCAAAGAATTGAAGAAGAGGACGAGGTCGTGGAAGTCAGTCTCGAGGTGGCCGAGGTGGATCCGGTGGTTGAGATGACGAGAAGAAAGAGGAGACTTAACAAAATTGGTGAGGTAGTGGATCGAGAGGAGGTCGATTAATAAACCACTTAGATGTTAAGTGTTTCAAATGTGGAAAATATGGTCATTATGCAAAGGATTGATATTCGAGATGTTTCAACTGTGGAAAGGAGGGCATTTCGCAAAAAAATTGTCAAAAGGAAAGTGAGACCTATCTTACAGAGGAGAAGGAAACTAGAATAACACTGATGATGATTGATCTCAATATGGGAATTTGCAATGAAGGAGTTTGGGCAAATGTCGATCAGTACTCGATATGGTATCTGGATACAAGTACAAGTAATCACATGTGTGGGGACGAGCACTTACTCAGCAAATTGGAAAAATATGATGGCGATCATGTTTCATTTGGAGACGCTTTGAGGATCTCGGTAAAAGGTCAAGGTACTGTTTGTTTCTTGTAGGAGGATGACCTAGTCAGGTCAAATCAAGATGTGTTTTATGTTCTAGATCTAAAGAATAATCTTTTGAGTATGGGACACCTGATGGAGAGAGGATATTCGGTTTTCATGGAAGATCAAGTGCTCCAATTGAAGAACAAGTTTGGAAGATTGATGGCTCGAGTAGAGATGGAAAATAATAAAATGTTCAAGTTGGAGTTGAGAAGCATTCGGGAGAGGAGTTTGAGTTCAGAGGACACGTTGAAGGTAGATCATTGATCTACTCACATGCATGAGTTGGTTCATCATGAGAATCATGATATTGTCCAAGTTGGTGATGCAAGTGAAAGAGACCGAGTAGGGTGGGCAAGTTGTTGCACCTACATTTGTTGCTAAATCGGAACGAGACCGAGATGATGTGCCACTAGCTGTTGTCAAATCAAAAACCGAGAAGGAAGAGATAACCATGAAGAAGTTGTACTCGGATTGCTGAGCATGGAGGGAAAAGTTTGTGAAGGTGTGATGCTCAGAATGTCGAGTATGAAGATGAAGGTTTGCAGAAGAGTGGTCGATAACAAGGCGAGTACCCCACTTAAGAAAGCTTTTAGAGGAGTGGTCGGTGACCATATCCAAACCATTTTGCACAAGAAGGTCCGAGCTGTATTTGAAGAAAACAACCAAACTGTTATGGATAAGAACATCCGAGAACAAAATGATACATTGATGATGACCAACTTACCGAGCTATGGTCGACATATTGGTATGAAGCAAGTGTTTAAGAAAGATGAGAAATATGACCGAGTTATTGGTGTGAAGCAGGTATTTAAGAAGGATGAGAAACTTTTGTTTCAGTCTTTGATCGAGCTCAGTCAAAAGAAAAGATATGAAAAGATAAGCAAGGTGGATGTCAAGTTGACATTTCTGAATGGTGTGCTCAAGGAGGAGTATGATGAGAAACCACTTGGATACATGAAGAAAGGTGAGGAAGTGTCGAGAATATGTTTGTCCCAAGGAGATTTTGAACAAGTTTAAGATAACCGATTGCAGTCTGGTATCAACCCCCATGGAACTAGGTACGAAGCTTTCAAGGTTTGATGAAGGAAATCGAGTTGATCCAAGCAGATATCAAAGTTTAGTGGAAGTCTTTGATACCTTATGAGCACTAGACTCGATTTGATGCTGAGTGTCGGGATTGTCAGTAGGTTCATTGTCTCTTGGACTGTGGTACACAAGGTCGGAAAATTACCGACTTGTTATATATTCAGATAGTGACTGGTGTAGATCACTACAAAAAAAAAAAAGAAGCTTCGTAGGTAATTTCTACGGATTATAATCCGTAGATAATGCACTCGCTTGAACAAAATATTTTTATTAACTTTTTTTATTTATTATCAAATTAAGGGAATTGTCATTGGTAAGATTCGAACCCAAGTAACTCTTGGAAGCTAATACTCCAACCACTAAGCTATTAGGATATTTTGATAATAACTTACAAATAAATTATATTTATATTTATCCGTGTAAATATATAAATATAAAATATATAAATATAAAATATATAAATATAAAATATATAAATACAAAATATATAAATACAAATATATTTATATTTTGATATATTTATATATATTTATATATTTATATATTTATATATTTATATATTTATATATTTATATATTTATTATTTATATATTTATATATTTATATATTTATATATTTATTATTTATATATTTTATATTTTATATTTTATATTTATATATTTTATATTTATATATTTATATATTTATATATTTATATTTATATATTTATATATTTATATTTATATATTTATATTTATATATTTATATATATATATATATATATATATATATATATATATATATATATATATATATATATATTTATATTTATATATTTATATTTATATATTTATATTTATATATTTATATTTATATATTTACACGAATAAATATAAATATAATTTATTTGTAAATTATTATCAAAATATCCTAATAGCTTAGTGGTTGGAGTATTAGCCTCTAACTTTGAGGTATTAGGTTTGATTCTTGTTGATGACAATTCTTTTAATTTAATATAATTTACCTATGGATAGTAATTCCGTAGGTAATGTATAATTTACCTACTGATTTTTATCCGTATGTAGTATGGGTTAAAATTTGCTAAGCTCGGTGGAGGAGAAACAACTTGGTGCAACTATAATTCGAGTTGATAACAAATCGGCTATTGAACTAACCAAGAATCTGATCAATCATGAGAGGAGTAAGCACATTGATTTGCATTTTCACTTCATCCGAGAATATGTGAAGGAAGGAAATGTAGAGCTTGTGCATGTGATGAGTAGAGATCAAGTTGCTAATATTTTCACGAAGCCACTTCCTATAGTGTTGTTCGAAAACTATAAAAGACTAAGTCGGGTAGATGGAGTCGAAAGTAAGGAGGTCGGAATCAGGCTGATCTAAAGTGTTCTTTGACAAGGAGAATTAATTTTACGAGAGGGTTTTGTTAGGAAAAATTAATAATAAATTAATTAATTTTTAAGAGGTTTTATTGGAATGTTTGTAACAGTTGAATATTTTAAGAGTGTTGTTTTTTGGGTGATTATTGTTTTTAATTTCATCTATGAGTAGAGGTTTTAGCTCAAGATAGATAGGCAATTGTATTCCTCATTTGAGCTATGACAGAGAATCAATAATATTCAGTTCCTATAATTTCTTTGTTATCATATGCATGCTTACCTATGACAAGGCTAAGGAAACATATATTTGCCAAGTTCATTCATATCAATGCTTTTGGTTGAAAATTCACGCCAAAAAGTAGCACATTTCTATAATTTCTATGTTTCTAAAATGTCAAATGAAGATAGCTTTAACCATTAAAACATAAAACAAAACCATGACATGAAACAAGAAGAGTCGTAGAGAGAAACATATTTGTTGTTGAACCATATTATATTTCTTACTAGAATCATATTTAAGACTAAATAATATATGAAAAATGATAATTCATCATCATAAACAAAGTGCAAACTTGTCCATCATCAAAGTAAATTTACTACCAAACTTTACTAATGATAACAAAGAATTTCTCATAAATCGTAAAACTGTATATTATTGATTCTTTGTCATACCTCAATTAAGGAATATAATGCTTGTATTTATAAACAGTTTCAAGATCTTCCCAAAATCAAATAATAACTATCCAAGAGATCACTAATATCAAAATATTCTAACAAACTTCTAAGTATCTTCCTAATCTTTTTATTCCAATAAACTCTAAAACTAATTATTTAATTTTATTCAACAAAACCCAACAAAACTCTATCGTAAAATTAAATTTCTTCGACAAAACTAAGATCGACTTGATATCGATCTCTCGACTCTCGACTTGTTGTCTTCAACTCTTCTTTGAGCTTTAAAACATGAGATCGACTTGACATCGACCTCCCACAACAATTGTAAAATCGGCTTGACGGATCTCCGATTACCGACTTGTACTTCAAAACTTTTTGGCCTTCAAAACATCCTGGGCTCCAAACTTTTGAGCTTCCTACCAGCCAACTTGTCATCTTCCCGAGCACCTCGAGTGCCTTCCATCATTTATCCCGATAATACACGTCTTCACACCAGTCATTGTCCAAGTACCCTACAAGTTGGTAATTGTCTGACCTCTTCGTCCCTTTTTCACACAACTCGATTTTCAGAGATCACCTCTCCATCCCGATTGAGTTCATTCACCATGATTTTGATAGAGGTGATGTACTTGGAAACTTCCTCTGAGTCTTTCATCTTCATGCTTTCAAATTCGCCATACAGGATCTGTAATCGAACCTATTTGATTTGTCATCGCCCTTGTATATTGTCTCTGGCATCGTGCACGCTTCTTTTATAGATTTAGTATTTGTAATCTTCTAGAAATCGGTATCTTCTATAATTTGAAACAATGTGAATAATGATGTATTATCTTTCTCACGATTCTTGTTCAACTCTCTGATTGATCGTCAATTCTTTTGTGATCTTAGGTTGTTCAAAACATTCCTCTACTACTCCCCAACAACTCTGGGCTTTGAGGAGAGCCTTCATCTAGACACTTCATCTATCATAACCGACCCCCTTGGTCAGTCGGGGCACAACAACAACATTTGTCAGACCAAACATCTCACTTTTTTTAAACACTCAACATTACACCCTCAGCTCTCTTGAGAAACCCTAGGTCTCACTCTTCCGAAGAACCCTAGTTCTTCTAAAAAACTCTAACTCTTTATACTAATTTGATAACAAAGAAATTCTCGAAATTGTAAAACTATATATTATTAATTCTTTATCATACCTCAGCCGAGGAATACAATGTTGCATTTATACATAATCCCAAGATCTTCTCAAAATTAAATAATAACTACCCAAAATATCACTAATATCAAAATGTTCCAATAAACTCTTAATTATCTTCTTATTATTTTTTTATTCCAATGAATTCTAAAATTAATTATTTAATTTTATTAAATAAAACCTAACAATTATTAACACAAATTAATTAATTAAAATAAGTAAACATAATTATAGCAGTAAAAAAAATGCAGAGTTTTACCGCCCACTAATTTAGACAGGAAAACTTTATCTCCTTGACAACATTACAAGATTCAATACTACTTATTTTTTTCAAGTTAGAACTCCATAGTGTCCAAGAATGGGTATTGTTGCCAGCCTCAAGATTACATTTGAAGATTTGGTCTGTAACCAAACTGAATAGCATCATGTGGTCATGTAGCCAACTTCAACTAGTAGGTTAAGGCTTTTATTAATGTTTGCTATATATATATATATATATATATATATATATATATATATATATATATATATATATATATATATCATCAAAAGATGGTTATTGCTTTGAATCTAATGCTAATCAAAATTACAATTGTGTTGATCATGCTTCCTTCTATCCGTTTGATTGTTCAGGACTTCTGGAAGTTGACTTTGTTATCATTTCTAGCTGTCACATTAGCTGCACTCCTCTACTGCATCCATGTGTACCAAGTGCGGAAGCATATCTTTCACTTTGATTGTCTAAAGTGGAATTCATGTTTGGTAAGAGCATCTTAGACTACAAAGGTTTTAAGATTGGTATAAAGTTCTGTGCCGTTTGAAATGTATATACAATTGCAAAGGAGTGACAGTGTTTGGCTTAATGAGTGGGAATTGTTCACAATCATCCTGCTTTTAAGAGCATTCTTGTTGCATATAAGAATTTCCCTCTCAATAAATGAGACTGGATTTCATCACATAAATGAAGGTTATGGAGAAGTTTGTCCAAATAGTACGTAAGATCGTTATCATTTTCAACATCTCAATCTTTTTAATTAAATTTCATGCCCAATGCAACGTAGACGCAATAGTCTTTCTTGATATTATGACCACGTTCAAAAGCATATGCGCCTTGTATACAGTCAAACATTGCACAATTTAGCTCATAAGGAAGCATGTACAAAACTTGAAACTCAGGAGACAAGTCTTTTGCCAAAGTGGCTCTTGGATCTACTCCACAATTCACACTCAAATGCTTCCTTTGGTATCTCTTAAAAGATGTGTAGCAACATCAATTGCAAGAAATCGAGCTGTTCAAATTAGCAAAAGGGTGGAATTAATAAAATGAGTGATCCATCATTTTAGTCCCTAAATATAGTTCACATTATCACATTAATATTTTACACTAAAGGTATTTAATAATTTCTTAAAATGTAACATAAGTCTACACGAAATTTACACTTTCAGAATTCTTACACGGAATGAACGAAGATTTTTATAAGATGTTGAAAGAAGTACTTCAATTTTTAAGAGTGAGTTGGCTTCTTAGACAATATTTAATAGACACAATTTTCTAGTTTACTAGACCAAAGACACGTTTAATTTCGTTTATGTAAGTCATCTAACAAATTTTCATACAAAATGAAAATTGAACAAAAATTTTCGCAAAGCAAACTATATCTCTAATCATATTGAATTGCAGTATATCACCAAACAATTATAGAATAAATAAGGCGATACTAGTGTAAAATAGAGAAATCATTATATCTTTTGATGACTTGTCATTTAATAACCGTCATCTTATACATTGATGGTTATTAATAATAATCATCGTCATAGTTTTTATACCCTATTCTGACTTATCTTTCCTCATTTTTATTGTGTTCTTCTTTCCTCTTTCTTCATTTTTGTCGTGTGACTCCTTCCTTCTTCACTTTAGTTGTGTTGCAAGTTCCTCATGATCTATTTTCTGTCAAGCTATCACCTTACATTTCTCCCTCTCTCCCGCGGCTGTCTCTTTCTCTCCCAGTGGCAGTCCATCTCCCTTGGTGGCAATGTTGTGCCCTCTTTGTGGGTGGTCATCATGGTGTGCATGGTGGTTGGTGTTGGTCCGTGGGAGCAACTCATGTGTGGGTTGGTGGTGTGTGTGGTGGTGTGTGGTGTTGCAAAGATAGTTTTGTGTAGCTCATTCTTCCCTCTTGTTATTGGTGTTATGTCGTGTGACTCTACTTCGTCTCCTTTGTTTTCTTCTTGTGGAGTTCATTCTTCCTCTCTAGTAAGTAATTGTTTTGACTTAATTAATGTATAAATTGATTAACTATTTACAATGTGATGATTGTCATTGATATTTGGCTTTTTTAAACGAATTTGTGTTGAATTCAAAGATGTATGATCCTCAAAAAATTGCATTGTTGATTGAATTATATAGTTGTGTATGCATTACAAAATGTAGAGATAAACAAAAATTGGATTAATTGTGTCCAGTATAACTTATGAGTATGAGAAAGGAATGAAAGAATATTTACACATCGAAACTCGTAAACTAGTTCTACTGGTGGAAGAGTTAGGTGTCCATGTGTGAATTGTCTTAATGAAAGATCTTAATCATTATGTCACTTGTTATATGTATATATCTCAGGTATAATCATCATTGGCAATTTTTATCATATCTATGATTGACAACACGATGGTATGGTTTTGTTCAGCTGCACAAAATGTCATCTATATACCTTAAACGAATAACATATTGGTAACAATTTTTGGTTATTTTTATAAAAATTATATTACGGTTATGTTTTTATGTTTTAACTAAATAGATAGGTTATTAGTGCTTTTTCTAAATATAACATAATGAGCAGTATGTTAATTGGAAGACCACAAAAACTCACGTGGTTGCATCTAAATATATAATCACAAATATTTATTTTTATTTATTTTTAATACTAACAAACTAATTTAATTTCTATATATTTGAGAAACATTGTACTAGACAACTTAGAGGATGAGTGTGGTTATTATGTAATGCAATGGATGACAACCATTGTCCAAGCAGAAATAAAAAAAGGTTGAGACCATGTAAGACAAATATTTCTTTAAAAATAATTATGCATCAAAAAGTTAATTATAATTATATTTATAAAAATTTATTTAAAATATTAAATTTTTTTTATAGACACATCTTCCATAGATGTAGATGCTATAAAGTATACTAGACGTACATGAGAAATATACTTTATCAACTTGATTAATACATTAAGATAGTTAAATTTTTGTTAAAACAATATATTATATATATTATGACTTTATGGTTGGACATTAAAATAGTTGATTAATTATTCTGTACATTTATTATAGTTGACTAATTATTCTTATAAATATTTATAATGATTTTATAGAATTTTAGTAAAATTAATATTAAATAGTCACTATTTAATGTATTTATGTTTGTTTAAGTATTATAAATATGTTAAAAATTTGCATGGAAGTGTATTGGGTTGATTAAATATGTAGATAAAGGATTGAGCCATAAAATAAATTGTTTATTTAAAACAAGAAAACCAAACTACACAAAATCTTTGTTATCATAAGTTAAATACAACAACAATTATTTAAATTATATCTCTCACCAACAATGAATGATCTAAATATAGCCTAGTAGGCCAATTGTAATGTAGTTAAACATTGCTATAGCAGTGCGAACGTACAAATCTTATTGGAGCAGTCATAATATAAGGCATTATAAAATTCGTTTTCTATCTTCTGTTTAGCATTTTTCTCTTTCATAAATGTCTATATACAGAGAAATGCTTTGTATCCATTAATTCATAATTTCTTCTATAAAATTTGGTTTTTACCATCTTACTTTGATTTCTTTAACATATTTACAAGACTATGATTTGTGAATGTTTTGAAGAACGGTTTTGCACTAATTTTGAACTTATTTTCAGGTTTTCCAAAAAAAATAAAATCATTTATGTTACTAAAAATATATGTATTTTAAAATATTATAGGTTATTCTTTTTCATTCTTTAATTATATTAATAATAAATAGTTAAAAAAAAAGAATAAATAATAAAAATTAAAATAATTTATATAATCTCATCATTTTCTATTTAATTTTGTTTTTTCTTTTTCATTTTATTTCCCCATTTTCTTTTACACAATCTCAACTAATCACTAAGCCCAGGTAACAAGAATGCAACGAACGATTCACACACAAAATATCGATATAATTGTCTCAATCATTTCAAAAGGCAACCACGCTGAAAGAAGGCGACTTAAATTTATTCAATTCAAGAGTATGGATCGGCACCCTATCATTCTCTACTATATTAAAACTGTCCAAATACAGACACATGTAACCATTGTGTCAAATTTGTCCTTCTTTGACACTATTTTTGCATTCTACTACATTTTTTTTTTTTTTTTTTTAACTTGCCTTTCTTTTTCACCTGTTTACTTCAATTGTGCAGCATGCAAAAGAGGGAAGGACGAATGATGAGGGTGGATATTTTAATAGAAGAAGGGTTAGAGCAAATTGACAAACTTAGAGCATCTCAATACTAACAAGAGTGATTTAATTAAGAATAAAAATAAATATTTATTTTTATTAAAATTGAATAAAATTATTTAAAATTAATTAAATTTTAAAAAATTTATATATAGAACTCATGATAAAATATTTATTTTTATTTTTAAACTATTCGCTGTGAAAATTTTTCTTTATGTATGCTCTTAACATTTTATAATTTTAAAATTTTAAATTCAAAGTTAAGGTTTTAAATTGAAGTTCACGTGATATTCTCCTGTATATTGTATATTTGATTGATAATTTCGTTTGTAAATATCTGATAATTATTATCTCCTCAAAAATATTGATCGGTAGCATATTTAATAATATTGGCTTAGTTAAATAAAATATAGAATATAGAATATATTGTAAATAACATTTTTAATGTTTTATATCAACCATGAAATAATTTATGTTTCTGCAATGTTTTATATCAACTGTTGAATAATTTATGTTTTTCCATCGTTGGTATCTCTCTATTGCACCACCTTCATCAAGGGCAACTATGACAGGCTAGCAAAAACCACCCCTCTGTTCACTCCATCAGCCAATTTAACAGCGAGTTGTGAACACAAGTTGGGCTATAAATAGCCTTCAAAATTGGATTCATTCAGAACCATGGTGCATCTATATATTGTCTATCAAAGTTCATATCTTATAAGGAGATTTGAATTGAAGCAGTCTCGTTCTTACCAACTGAAGCAATATTTGTTAGAAAGTAAATGTAAGTTTTTTATAATTATTCTTTTCGTATTATATATATATATATATATATATATATATATATATATATATATATATATATATATATATCAGATGTATTTTTTGTTTGAGGCAACTATGGTCGAGAATAATAATGACTACATTTTTCATGGGTATCTAACACTAAGGATATGAACTTGAAACTTGTACAGTTGATTCTTATTTTATCCTTCCACTAATTCTGAAACCTATCTCATTATAAAAATAAGTACTTTTTCAAACTGTCATTTATAATTAAATTCAACTCTAATTTTTTAAAATAGATAAATAAGGCACTTAGTGACCTTTTCCAAATAGTTATTATATTGAAAATATTTCATTTTGGTGTGTACTTTTTTATCGTTAATTTATGCAAACAATTATCATAAGTCCTCTTTTTTTCATTTATCTAATTTTCATTAATTTTTATAAAAATACAAAGCAAGACACTACGCCTTCTCAATAATAATAATAATAATAATAATAATAATAATAATAATAATAATAATAATAATAATAATAATAATAATTCACATTAAAGAGTCGTTATTCATTATTTCTGTTTTTATTTTTTTAGTGAAATTTCGTTTATGTCTCTTCTATTTACAACGTCGAGGAGTAGCATTCTTATCTCAGCAGTTTTGTGTTTTGTGAATGCAGAAGTAACAATGAATTCGGAAACAAGAGGCAGAAGTAGGAATAAAAGAATGTTACGAAAGCTTGAGAAGAATTTAAGAATTATACCAAAAATTACTTAAATTTTTAAAATGCTAATTAGAATTTTATACATATCTTTAATTAAGCTTTGAACTTTTATTTGTTTTATAATTAAATAGATCATTGGTAATAATTACTCTTAATGAGGGTTAGACGAAGAAACTGAACTAAAAAGCAAACACAAATTTAAAAGACTAAATTTAATTTAGAAGCTAATTAAAACTTAAAAATTTTCATATTAAACAAATACGTTGTTATTGCTTGCCTAATTCTAGCTTTCTAGCCGCAATTGAGTGAAACTCTTACTATATAGATTTGACTTTGAGTAAACTAGTTTGTTTCATGATTCTTGATTCTTTGAAAATATCTCTTTTCAAAAGATGAAAATGAATAAAAAATTATATATATTGGAAATAAATATCTCTTTTAAAAGGAGTTTTAGTAAAGATATTTTTCGTTTTCTTCATTCATTTTGAAACTATAGTTAGAAATAACTACTCGTTAGAACTATTAGATTTCAAGGGAATAAATAGTTTAAAATGAGTATTTGTTATATATATATAATGGATGGTTAATATGATAAAAAAATATTATAAACAATTATTTCTAAACATATATTGAATAATTGATTGAGTTTTAAAGATTGATGACTTGGTCTAATTCGTCTAACCTCATTTAATACATTAGACTTTTGAAGTTGCAATAGAGGGATTGCAATTTGCATGTAACTTGATCAAGATAGCAATTGTGAAATGGAAGAAAGCGTGAAACTGGGGGTGCCTCCACTCACCGGACAACAACAAAGGCCATCATTAGCTCTAATCACTTATCTGTACATTGCCCACTTCTTAGCAAGATGGGGTACCAGGTTCTTCTTTTACTTCTCAGCAATTGCTTAAACTTTTTATTTCATTGTTACATAAGTTGGATAAGGGCTTTAAACATTACTATCAGTTGAGAAGACTCTGTCTGACATGAGAAAATTATGAGTGTGATGGGAAAAATAGACCGCATGAGATATGATTTATTTGGCTTGTGATATTCCAAATCGTTGATGCATCAGTAAATGTGTTACACTATTTTTTTTTTTTTCTAAAACAAATAATTGAATTCATTGAGGAACTTTGTTTGCAGAATGTGGGAATTCTCTGTTGGTTTATACATGATCAATATTTGGCCAGAGTCATTGCTGTATGCAGCAATATATGGTGCCGTTGAATCTGCTTCCATTGCAGTGTTTGGTCCCATAATTGGAAGATGGGTTGATAAGTTGTCTTCTGTTAAGGTGAGACCAAGTATTGTTTATACAAAATAAGTCAATTTTGTGTCTAATGAAGCCATGCTCTCCTTTTGTAATTAGTTATCATATTAAGTATTACTTGGGAAAAAACAAAGTAAATTTTGTAGAAGTTATAAAAGAATATATAAATTTCTTTAGACTACATATCAAGGTCCCTTTATGGGATCAGCTGGTATGAAATTATTCTACTTTAATTAGGATTAAGTATGTAACTTTATTAAATACTAAAAGAAATTTTTTATCATACAGTGTCTCTACCTTGTTAGAACAAGATTGCTTTCAGTTAAGGATAGAAAAAATATCAAAGTGCCTTTAGAGAAATAACTTTATCTGATTGTTTTATTGGCAGGTTTTACAATTTTGGTTGGTGACACAAAATCTCTCTTTTATTATTGCCGGGGCTTCTGTAGTTGCCTTACTCATCCACTCATCTTTGAAGTTTACACATTTCTCCATTTTCATGTTGCTGGTGTTGACAATCAACGTCTGTGGTGGCATTGGCGTGCTTTCAACTCTTGCGGGTACAATCCTGATTGAAAGGGAATGGTAATATCTTTAAGTCTTTAGGGAGAAAAGATAGATATTTGATTATGCATGTAAAGTAAATTGTCTTTTCTTGAATAAAATATTGATGCTAAAGATTTAGCTCTCAGTTCTCACCATAATATCTGATCAATTTCTTAATGTTCTGTAAGACAGATGAATTTTGTGTAAAAAGTGCTTTAGTTGCCGTTGAACAGGTTGTTAGTTATATCTGAAGGGCAACCTCCAGAATTGCTTACAAAGATGAACTCAGTTACAAGACGCATTGATCTAAGTTGCAAACTTCTTGCTCCTGTCATCACGGGGTTCATAATAAGCTTTGTATCACTTAAAGCATCTGCTATAACTTTAGCACTGTGGAATACAGTCTCTGTTTGGGTGGAGTATTGGCTTTTCACATCTGTATATAATGGGATTCCTGCTTTGGGCCAAAGTAGCCAGAGGAGGATGGCAAGACTTTTACATTGTGATCAGGAAATGAGTAATCGAACTTTGGAGGAAGATAGCTTGCTTCCTGCTACTGGTGGTAGCTCAGAATTGACAGATAGAAAATGTAGTAAAAATATTTCTGAGAAGATTTCACAGATTCCTTATGTTGCTGCATGGAGAGTTTACTTCCAGCAAGAAGTTGCACTTCCTGGACTAGCTCTGGGTTTGCTATTTATCACTGTACTAAGGTGAAAGCTTGCGAACATTCATAGCATAGCACTTTGCACAAACTTTGCTTTTGAGGTCAGTGTACGTATTGTACAGCTGCCTCTAATAATAATAATTCATTGCTTTTCAAAAAAATAAAAATAAAAATAAAGAAAGAAAATAACAAACAGCCACAGCAAGTTAATGTTACACGAAGAAAGAATTTAGTCTGAATTATCTTTTTTCCTCAAATGTTTAAAATGTTCAATTTATTTATGAATAAAAAAAGGTAGGCGATGACCCATGAATTTATTTATGAGGGGTTCCCTGATATTTATTTACATTTACATTTTTAACTCTTCAGAAACTTGTTCGGTACTATTCTATATGTTATATCAGAAATGTTCGGATTCAATGAAGGAAGCAAAAACACTTCAAAATTGTACATATATATCTTTGTCAAATACATTTCAAATACCTTTTAGTTCTATCTACATTAGTGTTAATATTGTATTCATTTTATATGTGCTTTTATAATAGTAATACATATTGGGTAATCCAAGTGTGAGTTAAGTTTCACATTGAGTAAGAATGAGAAAGTTGAGCAACATATAAAAAAGTATGACCTATAACCTAATGTTTTAAGGTTTTAGGTTGAAATTGATGTCAATTCTTATGTGAGTTGGATTCATGTCTCATTTATGTGTTTCTCCCATCTGAATCCCTCCTCAAAAGACCCAACAAGTGGATCAGAGTAGTCTTTGTACCAATGTGAAAAGACTCACACTTGAGGACTAGATTGTTAGGTAATCCAAGTGTGAGTTAAGTCCCACATTGAGAAAGTTGAAGCAACATATAAGGAAGTATGACCCATAATTTAATGTCTTAAGGTTTTTGATTGGAAGTAGTGTCAATCCTTATGTGGATTGAACTCACGTCTCATTGGTGTGTCACTCAATGATCACGAAGTCGTTATTTAACGACTTCAAGATCTTCTCTACAACTTGATTATCAAAGAGCATCTCTCAATTTCGATTAAGCTAGTTCACCAAGGTTTCAACACCAGTGATATATTCGAAAACTCTTTCTAACTTCTACATTATCATGTTCTCAAGTTTGTCACGAAGTGTTTGTAGCCGAACTTATCCTACTCGATCATTGCCTTTTTATACTTTTTCTAAAATCTCTCACGCTTCTTTTTAAGTTTTAACACTTGGTATCTTCTCAACGCCAAATTCATTAGCAACTCAGGGCAACACATATAAAATTGTTTTATCTTTCGCACGTGTCTTTTTCAACGCTTTGTTTTGGATTGTCGTATTTCCGTGGTGTTTGTTAGTTCTTCGTAACAATCCTTGACCATCTCCCAATAATTTTGGAATCCAATGAGGAACCTCGTTTGGAGACTTCAATTGTCGTAGTTGCCTATTTTTATCAATCGAGGTAGGGATAAACTCTTTATTAGACTGACCATCACCATCTTCAAGCTCTTACATACTCAAACACACCAATTTGATCATAAAGAATTTATAAAATTTGGTATATTATTATCTCTGTCTCAATTATCAAATAATACATCTAGTATTTAAAAACTGAAATTTGACATTTTGTTTTTTAGTCATAAATTGTATTAACTACCTAGGATTGTAATAATTGATTCTTGCCTTTTACAAGATATCTAAGCAATCAAAATATTTAAACAAACATTTAAACTTATTATTTGTTATTTAAGTTTATTCAACACTACCTCCTATGACTATATTACTTCTATGGTACATGTGCTCTTTAATGTGTTCATACTTTCTAAGTTTCAGCAACATGAGCGTTTGTTGCTGTTGTGCATCCATTTTTGTGAAATTACTGTTTTATGATAAACAAATAGTCTGAGCTACCAATATCTGTCGATTATATTTTATAATCATTGGACAAAGTCATTGAAAAAAATCATTCTAAGCACAGCATAAAAAACCTGTTGAATATATCTTTGTTGTCACTTGGGTTGAGAGTCATTGATGGAATTCCAATTACTTGCCTCAGTTTTGGAACTTTGATGACAGCTACTTTAGAATGGGAAGGAATACCTGCATATGTTATTGGACTAGCTAGAGGAATAAGTGCTGTGATTGGAATAGCTGCAACAATTGTATATCCTGTGCTTCAGTCTCGTATATCAACAATTAGAACTGGACTTTGGTCTATATGGTCTCAGGTAGACATAGTAATGGATCTAGAATCTTAAGTGTTATCTGTGAATACCATGTTTGAATGCTAGTCATATTTTCAATTTCCTTCCATTCTGAACCAATATGCAAAAGATGAGTTGCTGATAATATTTAGCATAAGGGTTATTTTCTTTAAGGGTTATTGTTATTCCTATTGATCGTTGTTTTCCGAGTTTATGTATGTTGTGCTTGCAGTGGACTTGCCTCCTTCCATGTGTAGCTGCAATATGGATTCAAAGTAGCTTTCTATCATCATATATTCTGATGGGAAGTGTAGCCATTTCTCGGCTTGGATTGTGGATGTTTGATTTGTCTGTAGTTCAACAAATGCAGGCAAGAAATAACCCTTATTATCTGAAACTACGTAATTTGTTTGCTGTCTAACTTCTAACATGTTTGTTTAATCACTGAAGCTCTTTTCTTTTAATCATCATGGCCTGATTTTTCTTTCTTTTCAATCTCTGAAATAGGATCTTGTTTCTGAATCCGACCGTATGATTGTTGGAGGTGTTCAAAATTCACTTCAGTCTTCGATGGAATTATTGGCCTATGTTATGGGAATTATAATATCTGATCCACGGGTTAGCTTTAAAACTAATGCATTCGTTTAGAACATTTTGAGTGCCCTTTACAACATTCAATTCTTAGTTATTGGTCATTGTTCTATGAATAAATACATGGGGATTTTCAAGGCCAAAACAATCTATATCTACTAGTTTCATTTACATTAAGGCTTTTGGTTACAAATTTATACCATGTAGTGCACTTCTCCATAAGTCATTCTGACCTTTCAAATAAAAATTTAATCTAAACAGCAGTGCAAAATTATTTGCTACATCCTTAACTTTGGTCTAAACAAAGTGTATTTCATAAGTTATGCTTAATGAAAAAATTTCATCCACTGTCAAAAGATATATTGCATTGCGTTAAACCTGTTTCTTATTGTTATCTGTCTATTCAGGACTTCTGGGAATTGGCTTTAATATCTTTTCTAGCAGTCACGTTAGCTGCGTTCCTCTACTCTATCCACGCATACCATGTACGAAAGCACCTCTTCCACTCTGACCCAGTATTGTGGGGTAAATGTTTTGTGAGAGCATCATAAAATCTGTGAAGTACAAGTTTTGTTTTTACTTTTCATGATATTTGAAAGACAAAGTTTAATTTGTATGCACAAATAGCGTTTGATAGAAAACTGGTGAATTTTTTATTTGTTTAGTCATAAAATTCACGAAAGATAATAGTTAAGAGGTAAAATATGCAATTAATTATATTTTAAACTATATTATTTCATGTTGAGCAAT
Source organism: Sphenostylis stenocarpa (assembly GCA_963425845.1). Classification (NCBI taxonomy): domain Eukaryota; kingdom Viridiplantae; phylum Streptophyta; class Magnoliopsida; order Fabales; family Fabaceae; genus Sphenostylis; species Sphenostylis stenocarpa. Next base: position 37,845,808 of record OY731401.1, read on the forward strand.
TTATACCTAATTCTAAATTGTATTGTCAAATAGAAAAAATCAATAGATAAAGGAGGGAGTAAAAAACTATTTGTAGAGAAGTTACCGTATCTCAAGGCTCCTTCACAAATAGATAAAGAAGGACAGTTCGCAAGATTCATGGATATTTTCAAGCAATTGCAAATTAATATATCATTTGTGGAAGCTATGGAGCAAATGCCAACATATGCCAAATTCATGAAAGAGCTCTTAACTAAGAAAAGATGATTTATCGATGAAACGAGTAGAGTTAGAGGCGGGATGCGAGTGCTATATTCCAAAAATCATTGCCTCAAAAGTCCAAGGACCCTGGAAGTTTCACTGTACCGAGTCACAATTGGTGAATTACCGGTGAAAAAATCATTGCTTGATTTAGGGGCCAGTATAAACCTCATGCCATTATCTATGCTCAAAAGAATATGAGACTTGGAAGTAAAGCCTACAAGAATGACATTGCGGCTAGGTGACGGATCTCTAAATATTTCTTATGGAGTAAAAGAAGATGTTTTAGTTAGAGTGGACAAATTCATATTTCTTGTTGATTTTGTGATTATGGACATGGAGGAAAATGAGAAAGTCTCATTGATCCTGGGAAGACCATTTATGAAGACTGTCAAAGTAATTATAGATGTTGACATGGGCAAGTTGAAAATTAGAAGTGGAGATGATGAAGTTAATTTGAATCTGTTTGAAGTTGTACAACAACCGAAAAACAAGAAAGATTGTCTCGGAATAGATACTTTGGATGAATTACCCATCTCAATTGAAAAACAAGATTACAAGTCTGTTGCACAACCCCAAAGACATCTTAATCGACTATGAAGGAAGTTATTCAAAGAGAGTGCTGAAACCTCCGAAGCGGGTATGATTTATCCAATATCCGACGGTTGTAAGGTTATTCGCAATGAGAAGAATAAATTCATTTCCACAAGGATAGTCGAGGGATGGAGAATGCGTATATATCACCTTGATCACTCATCCGCATGAGCCCTAAAGCAAATAGGTGTCGAGCTAAAGACGTTAAACAAGCACTCCTCGGAGGCAACCCAATGTTTTGAATTTTTTTTTTTTGCGGTTTAAGTTTTTTTGTGCATTTTTCTTCCTTAGGTTCTTTCTTTGCAAGATTGCTCCGGGTACACAGTGCACATCTCCTCAAGACTTTGAAACCTTACTTCAATAGCCTGGGGACAGTCCAACTTTTCCGGAGGGGTGAAAAAGTCTGCAGTGAAGCTCGAGAGCACAAGATAAGGAGTACATGACAAATGAAAAAAATGAGTGAGAAAACTTACTTTACTTTTAATATTTTTAATTTAATACTTTTAATTACTTTATTTTAAATTTTGAATTCTAGTGTTGTCCATGATTTATTTATTTTAGAGCCATATATCAACTTGATATTAACATTAATTTCAATTTAAACTCTCACCAGTTTTTAATATATTGTCAAATCTAGTAATGAGATACCTACTCAATTATTGAAATATCGACACTCTCAGCAGCCATGCGCGACGCATGGTAAACATTGAATGGAAAAGAAACGTGGTAATATTATCAAAAAGGCAAGAACCACGTGCTAACCTTTCTTGTCTTCGAACGCTGGTACGCTGCTCTTCAGAATTTGTGTAGTACGAACGGTAAATAGAATTTATATCAATAATAAATTATTTATGATTAAATATTTAATATATTTTTATAATTATTGATTTAATTAGAAGAATATGTTATATATATATATATATATATATATATATATATATATATATATAAGATGAAAACCAGAAATTTTAAATATAAAGACTAAGATATAAAAATTAATTATCATATAAAAATAAATATATTATATATTTAATATTATTAATTAAATTTAAATTTTAAAAAATAAATTTTATTTTATCTATCTTTTTCATAAAAACAAATGAGTTTACAATTTTATTTTATAGATATTTTTAAACTTTAAATTGATTTTTTTATATTCTAACATAAAAATATAGGGTATCATAAAATATTAAAATAACTAACTAATTTATATCAAATAAAAAACATTTATATTAGTATTTCATATTTTTATATTATACTACAAATGTGAATTATTATAATAATAAATAAAAATACATTTATTTACTGTATTTTACTTAAAAAAATTATTGTAATGTGTCATCTTTATTTTTTAACTTTTATTTGTATTAATAAAATAATTTTTATTTAATTTTTTTTAAAAAATTAGTATATATATACACGATAATTTAACTATTTTTAATAGTTTCAAAGTCAAAATTATAATTTATTATTAAATAATATGTAAAAAATAAAGCGGAAACCACTAAAAAAAATATGTTATTTGTGGCAGTAGAGTTTAGAAGTTAAAAATCGCTACAAACAAAATTTGTAACGATTAATATAACTGTCATATTTGTAGATGTCAAAAATAATTTATAACAAAAAAATTTTAAATGCTAATATTTATGTCAAAAAAGAAAAAAAATTCCAACGAGTTAAAAATTCTCACAAAATATATTATTATTCTCATTTTAATTTACTATTTTGTTGTAGTTTGAAATTGTTACAAATGTTATTTTTATGATTAATTTTATATTTTAACAATTAAAAACCGCCATAAAATATATAATATTTTATAATTATTTAAAACTTATTGAAGGTTTAAAAAAATGCCAAAAATTATTTAATTACTATTTTTTTAAATATTTTATCAATAAATCAAAATTTTAATTATTATTTACAAATTATTTTGTAATAATTTTATAATTAATAATTAAAATATTTTTTTATTTAGAATTACTTTAAAATATCATGATAAGTGTAATAATAATTTTATCATTTTAATAAAATCAATAATCTAAATATATGATATATCGATAAACTAAATTATTTATATTAAAAAATATATAATGAAATGTATAATATATTTTTTATTTTTTTTAATGACATAAAATATTAGTTTGATTCTTACTAAAAAATGATTAAATTTGTAGTTTTTAGATATAATTTACTTTGACAAAGTGCTTAGCTAAATATAATTCAATATCAATTAAGATAAAATCAAATTGCATCCTAAAAGTCCAATAAAATTCATGACATTATTCATTAATAAAGAGTATCTAACAAGATACGATGTCAATAGATCCACAAATTTCATAACATATATGTCAAACTTAATGAAAATTACTATCCAATGAGTATTCTCCTATGATGTTGGCATATTTCATTCACTTTCTTCATCCTATGAAATAAAAATACTATCATCTTAATATAATTAAAAATATATATAAAAGATATTAAACTCCATAGAAGTAATTAACAATATAATTCTATTAACACAAAATATGAAATACTTACATATAATGTCAAACTTTATGAAAATTACTATCAAAAGATGATTCTCCTTGTGGTGTTGACATATCTTGTACACTCTCTTCATCATATAAAATAAAGATCATATCATGTAAGCATAATTAGAAATTATACATAAGATATTGAACTTTATACAAGTATTAAATAATATAATTTCATTTAAAATAAACTATAAAGTACTTACAATTATATTACTTATACTACCAAACATGACACCTAACTCAGGAGGAATGTGTCCTTCTTTCATTTGGATGTATGCAAGCATGACACTTTTTAATGTTTTGACATTTTCTTCAGAAGTTGCTAATTTTTTTCTTAAATGAATAACTTCCTCTTTCAATTGAGAGCTTCCACTCGAATCAGAATTTGAGAAATTACACCCTGCATTACTAAATCTTGTGGTAGATTGGAATGCAACACTATGAAGGCCTCTTAGTCCTAGACAACGTACACGCCCAAGATGATCCTTTACCGAGCACTTTACTAACACAATCATTAGCTAAAATTTACTGTAAAATTGATACTTTGACTCATTTCTTGTGTTATTTTCTCCTGTAAATAGAATAAATACAATTGTTTGATATCCATATTAATATTATATAGAGGAGGTCTGTAAAATAAGGTAGATGCAAAGTCATGATATTTGACAAGTCACAACTTGAAGCATGTTAACATATCTAATGAAGTGAAAAGATGGAGATATCTCAATTTAGAATTTTAGCACATCCCTTTAATTGCGCTCTGTCTCAACAAAGTTGTTTCCGACAATAACATCGGTTTGGTCACACTAAATAATACAAATTAAACTCAAACATTCTATATGTTTATGATTTATGATATGATTCAGGTCAAAATATAGAAACTGAAACAAGACAAAGTTTACACCATACTGCTGTTCAAATATGTGGTTGGAAATTGGAATCCTAGATGCAATGCTTCAAACACTAAATTATAACGTTTCGTTGAGTGGTGGGTGAGTACAGGTACCAAAGTTTGAGTAGTTAAAATTAACACCCACATACAAACCAAAATTATATTTTAGTACAAAGTCTTATCTATAGTATATAATAGAAATAATATAAAGATGATTTTGTCAGTATGGTGTTATTATAATTAGGAAACTTCTGAGCCAATAACAAACAAGTCTGACAAAGATAAATTAAGTAGTGAAACTAAAATATGACAACCAAATAACACGCATTGAATAATAAAAATTTAGTTTTTTTTCATATTACAAATAATAAATAAAAAGAAGAAAAAATAATAAAATTTAAAAGACCTAAATTAGAATAACAATAGAGTCAAAGTTATCATCGAGTACAAAGGGAAGTTGCGGATGGTCTTAGTGATCTATCTACGACCTGGTATCAAATGGTTTATTCTTTATACTTTAATTATATTCCACACTATGTTAATTCTAATAGTAAAATGAAATTTTTTAGTTTTCAAGTCATAAAATTCTAATCATAAATAAGAGTAAGTACTCATATGAGAACATGTTTTCCAACTCAAAAACTAGAAGGCATATATATAGAAAGAGTATAATTCACATGTTTAGACACATTACTTGTTATTAAACTTGCCACTATAGATCTTGTCTCCTCGTTAACATAAGATCCAATCTTTTTCTTGTGAGTTGCAATGTACAATTCTCCTCGGCCTACAACACGTCCAAGATTTATTTCCTATAATATACATGATCATATAAGTTTAGAAGAATACTATAATTTTTTTTTTGTTAAATTTAACAATAAAACAAAAATAATTTACCATTTCATGTTGTTTTGTAGATAATAGTTTTGCACCACTTGGTATGAGGAATATTTTGTTTTTGTTTTTACTTCAATATTTCTCTTACATAATTCCTATGAAACAAACAACTTATTAATTCAAAACCAAGTTTAAAAAATAATTATTGATAACAATTATTTGTTATAACTACCTTATATTTTGAACTTAGATGATAATCAACAAATGAAGACCACTGATCTTTGTGAATACCATTAGGAACATTAGCAATTAATTGCTCTCTTGATAATGAGCTATCATAGACTCAGTTCCACAAATTCATCTTTCCATTTCTATACTTATTTGGCATGCAAAGTGAACAATATTGCTCAACAGATTTTTCCGATGTCCGGAAATGAAATAAATTCTAAAAAAAAAAGCAATTAGTATATCATAAACCTTAAAAAGAACAAATATGTAAATCTTGGCTTATGCATATACCTTTAAAGTGTTAAAACAATCATCCTTATATGATTTTGGAACACTTGGCCAGCCTACCAAATTTTATTGGAACACTATTTGAATCTTTAACAATATGACCACAAGGCGATGAAAGAAGTGAAGTTGCTTCTCCATAGGCTCACAATTGTCTATCAAATGGCACAACTATACATTCATCACGGGGCATCTTAAACACACTTGGTTTTGTCATTTGAACTATTTTTGTATTTCCTTGTTCATCTATAAAAGGGTGACATAATTAGTTGAATGATAACAACTAAAAATGAAACTAAAATATACTTAGTCTAAAATAAATTAAAATCATTACCTATAATATTGACAGTCCATACTCTAGTAGACTCACGTCCTACACGTGATTATTGAGTAGTATCCACAGAAGGATCCATAGGAGGGGGGATATGTGGCAATGTAGACATAGGTGGAGGAATATGTGGTTGTGGAGTAGGAGCCACAGGAGGGGGGATATGTGGTAATGTAGACATAGGTGGAGGAATGTGTGGTTGTGGAGTAGGAGCCACAGGAGGGGGGATATGTGGCAATGTAGACATAGGTGGTGGAATGTGTGGTTGTGGACTAGGATCCACAGGAGGGGGGATATGTGGCAATGTAGATATAGGTGGTGGAATAGTTTGTGGTGTAGGAGCCATAGAAGGGGGAATAGGTTGTGGAGTCGGAGCTATAGAAGGGGAAATATGTGGCAATGTAGACATAGATGGTGGAATAGATTGTTGAGTGGAAGGCATAAGAGGAGGAATGTGTTTTTTTCTTTTTTCTTTTTAAACATTTGGCTTTAGGAGACATGATTATTTAAACTAAAGAACAATATAAACAACTGCAATATAAAATAAATAAGAGAAGTTATATTATAACAATACAATTACAACAATATTTGGAATAGAACAATAATATATATGTATGATTTAAAATAAATAGAAAAACATGATTTATGAATATGATATTTCTCAACTATTCAAACATATTTGTATTTCCTTGAAGAGAATTTTCAACATGACTTAAAATAAAAAAATAATTATCTACATCATCCCTTCCTAATGTTATTATCTCTTATTCATTTGTAAATATATTGCTTAAATCTTGCTCATGGAATGATTCACTTTCAAGTGTAATATCTTCTCCAACTTCTCCCATATCATACAAATCCCTTGGCATCATATGAACTACAACACTCCAACCTTTATTTACTTCATCATCAACATAATACATCATTTGTGCTTGTGAAGCTTCAATATATGGGTCATGCTCTTCATGTTCACCTGTGTGAATACACTGAGAAAAATTTACTGAAGTAAATTGCCAAGCATCCTTTCTAAATCTTCTTGAACGTGTAGTATCTGCCCACTTGCATCTAAAAAGGACAACTCTAAGAAAATTGTAATAGTTAAGTTCAATTATGTCTTCTAACTTCCCATAATATGGCAAATTTGCTCGTCTCAAATTTCCATCAGCATTGCTTGCAACACATGATGTGTTTGAAGTTAGAAAAATCCCACTATTTTGTGTTTTTAAACCTTCATCTCGTCCAATGGTTCTAAACTTGTACCCATTAATGTTATATGCAGTGTATCTTTTTGCAATTGTCATTGGCCCTTTAGCCAAATACTTTATTTCATCCGGAATGACATCCGTAATTTCTGGATTTGTAACCTAAATATAAAATATTGTTAGTCATAAATATAAATTATAAATAATTTTTAAGCGAGTATATGTTTAAACTTACTCGTTGACGAAACCAATTTTCAAATTCTTTACTAACTATCTTTTCTAACTCTGTATTTGAAAGTCTTTGATTTCTTGTCTTTCTCTTTGTGAATGTTTTAAATTCACTACCACAAGAATATAATGTTAAATTTAATTCATGATAAGAATATTACTTTCACCATATATGAGATATCTAAATACTTACTCAACGTATGGTTGGACTTGTGAACAATTTAGAAGCAAATACCGATGTGCTTGTATTTTTTCTAATGGTGTAAGAGTGAAAGTTGATGAACTTCCCACTGGTCTACCTATTTGAGGATCAATGATTTGAAAATTTTCACTATCATTAGGACGGTCATCTAAGCGTCGACTTCTATTCAACTTTGACTCAACTTCTTCATATAATGAGTAAAAATTTAGAGTCTCTTCAGCCAAATAAATTTCACTTATAGATCCTTCAGGTTGTGCTCTATTCCGTATAAAAGACTTCAAATGTCCTAACATCCTATAAAAAATAAAACAATCATTAATATCTTCTTCAAAATAAGTGAGTTAAACATAATTACAAACATTTACCTCTCAATTGGATACATCCAACAATAATAGACAAGTCCTCCTAGTTTCACTTCTTTAACAAGATGAAAAGTTAAATGGACCATCACAATGAAAAATGATGGAGGCAAAAGGATTTCCAAATGGCAAAGAGTACGCACAATTCGATGTTGTAGTTTGTTAAGATCTGAGACATTCAGTCTTTTACAACATAATTCCTTAAAAAATGAGCAAAACTCTACCAACACTACAATCACATGATCAGGTAAAACATTACGTATAACTATTGAAAGTAAATGTTGCATAAGGATGTGACAATCATGACTCTTGAGTCCAAATATCCTAGAGTTTTCATCATCAATGCAACGAGATATGTTACTTGAGTAACCATCTGACATTTTTACATTATTTAATGTGGTGAGAAATATCTTTCTTTGATCTCTTGTCATTGTAAATAATAAGGGAATATATTTTCCATTTTCATCTGGCCAAAGATCTTCCTTTATCCCCATATCTTGTAAATCTTGACGAGCTTGTAGATGATCTTTTGATTTTTCTCCTTTGAGCATAGTATACAACACATTATCACACACATTATTTTCAATATGCATGACATCAAGGTTATATCATAAAAGATTATCCCTCCAATAAGGAAGATTGAAGAATATTCTTTTTTTCTTCCATTGGTTCCCTTTACTATTTGACTGAAGATTATTATCAAAGGTTATGGCACCAAGTTGTTTCATGATTTCTAACCCAGATAATGATTTTGGTGCTCCTCTTTCCTCAATTGTTCCATCAAAGTGTTTCTTCATCAATCTAAATTTATGACTCCTTTCTAAAAATCTTCGATGACCCATGAACCACCATTTATTACTACGTCTTAGTTGACAAGGTGTTGTATCAAAATTACAAGTTGGGCAAGCATAACCAGTATAAGTATTCCACCCAGATAAAGTACAAAGTCCAGGAAAATCACTAATTGTCCACATGAGAGCCACTCGCATTATGAACACTTCTTTCAAAAAAGCATCATACGTTTTTGCACCTTCTGTCCATAACTCATTCGACTCTTTCACTAGAGGTTGTAGATACACATCTATCTTGTTCCCTGACATTTTTTTTCCTAGGATGATCATAGAAAGAATAAAAGAAGATTGCTTCATGCACTCCCAAGGAGGTCGATTGTATGAAATTAGAATCACTGGCCATATACTATGACTATTATTCATGGTTCGATATGGATTGAAGCCATCAGTTGCAAGGCTAAGAGGAACATTTCTAGTTTCTAAAGCAAACTCAGGGTGAAGTTGATCAAAATTCTTCCATGCTTTAGCATCTCTTGGATGCCTCAATAGTCCATCCTGGTTATTGTTTAAAACATGCCATCTCATAGACTTCGCTATTTTTGGACACATAAATAATCTTTGCAGCCTTGGTTTCAAGGGGAAGTATCATAAGACCTTTGTTGGTATTTTCTTTTTGCTACTAGTATCCTTTTCTTTCCATCTAGATTTCTTACAATATTTACAACTCTCCAATTTTTCATCTTCTCCCCAATACAACATGCAAGTTTTTTGGCAAACATCTATCTTGGTATAATTAAGACCAAGCTTATAAATCACCTTCTTTGCCTCATAAAATGAAGTAGGAAATTTTGCATATGAAAATGCATCTGCCAATAACACTAAAATCATTGTCATAGCCTTATTAGTCATACCACACAAACATTTTATATGATACAACCTTAATAGAAAAGACAACATCAAAAACTTTTTGCACCCTTCATATAACTTTTGGTTGCAATCTCTAAGCAAATCATCATACTCTTCACATTCTTCATTGGGCATGGTTTCTAAAAACTCAACTTGTTCTTCACACATGTTAGACTCTACATCATGTTGTCTATTCCTCCCAAATGCATCATTTATCATATCTATCATTGGATTTCCATTTTGTAATGACACATTTACTACTTCATTGTCCCATGATGCTATTGTTTCATATGTCTCCCCGTGCCAAATCCAGACTTTATAATTTGTTGGAAATTGCTTGCAAATTAAATGGTCAAACACACCTTCTCTAGTTTCCCATTTGTCATAGTGACATTTAGGACATGGACAAATTATTGCACCATTGACAGATCAATTCTCAAATGCAAAATCTAAAAATCTATTCAGCCCATCCAAATATTCAATTGTATTCCGTGGCATATCAATCCATGATTTATCCATTTTTATATTTGTCCAACGAAGTAAGAAATAATTAAGTTGCAAAAATATTTTATATATCCTTTATGTACATAAACCAAGGTATAGAAGATACATTAATACTCCTAAAAGTCAGGAGTTTTCAGCTATGTCGTACTCTCAAATCCACAAAGGATATTGTCATAAACTATTTTTACACATAAGGTTAAGGTTCTAAGGTTAAATTATTTGTCATAAATTACGTTCAATTTTTACAGTTTTTATAACTGCTAAAAATAAACTTCTAATAATTACAATAATTTTTATAGTGTGAGTTGCACGTCAACACATTACTTTGCAACAGTAACAAATATAAACTGTGGAATGCAAATAACAGGGTATGTAAGTTATCCAACCAGATATCAATTTGTAAATTTATTCTATATTTCATCACACTTAGGCATGGATCAAGTCAAGAACAATTCAATACCAAAATGGAAAGCACCAACTTATATATCTCTATGTCGCTTATTAGTTGGTAAAATTAAACCATAGACCAATTCAATACCAACTTGTACATTCTTGAAACTGTTGATTTAAAATGACAGAAATATGTTACTTTATATAAGCATGAATGCTATGTTTTGGATCTTACCTAGTAGGATCAATCACATTATTTAGAAGGAAAACAGAGATAATCAAAATTGAAACCTTAAACCCTAAATTAATCAAAATAAAATGATACCTCAAAATTGAATCCAAATGAAGGGACAATGATTGAAATATGGAGTAAAATAGGAATGTGATGATGATATTAGGGGCTGGAAACAAACTTTCAGAGTGCTCGTCGATCCTGTGTGTAGCTAACAGTGGAGGGGGACGGGAAGCGGATGCTGAGGGGCACGCGGAGAGGATGCGGAGGGGCACGTGGAGGAGATGCAGAGGCCAACGCAGAGGAGATACGGAGAATACGTGGAGTGAGAAAATAGTCGTTACATGTAACTCTCAACTCTCTGATACTTTTTGAACCATTCTCTCTCACAGACGCACACTCACTAACTATGAAAAATGTAAAAATCAAGATGCACTCTAATTAAAATTAAAATTGTAACGGTTTATTAAAATTGTAATAATTTTATTAAAATTGTATAAATTGTAGCGGTTTATTAAAATTGTTAAAAATAAACCTTTACTAAATAATATTTTATTTGTAGTGAACATAAAAGTATTTACTAACCTTCAACCATTGTTCTAGAGAAAAACTTTACTAAAACGCTTATTAGTTTCCAAATCTTAACTCCCTAGAACTAATGGTAAGATATATTCAAAAAGAGAGTAAATTTGGTGATCTTGAAGCACTGAGCATATGCGGTCTTTATAGAGCATTGGCCATCATAGAATTCTAAACTATAACCAAAAGATCTATAAAATTGTCAGATAATGGGTTTCTAAAAATGGAGCACTTTACGCAAATTGTGGGATAACCGCTAGATCATGGATAGATCATGGGATAACCACCAGATTATGGGATGGTGGGATGGATCGTTTAACATTCTCCCACTTGGTACATTTATTCCATTATCAATATTAAGAGAAACTAAATATATGAATCATGGTGACAGGTCCTTTAATAATGAGCATTATCTCCCATGTATCACAATATATGAAGTCTCTCATAAAATGTTCTTTAACATTAATGAATAAACCTTATGTTTATTCTTGGTAAAACTAATGATATTTCTCAAAAATAAACAAATATGTGCACAAATAAAAGAGAAATGATCAAACTGAACGAGATTTTTATAAAATTACTAAGTCCCATTTTTCTTACATGATCCTTAAAATTCTTTAGTGGCATGTGATGACAACTCATTTGTTAGTGTTTCTCCTAATTAATAAAGTAGAATTAGATTCTTTTAGATTCTTATTCTATTATATTAGATTAGATTTGTAGTTTTAGGAAAAAATATGCAAAATCACAAAAATATACTAATTTTTGTATTTTAACATAGCTTTCTATATTACTTCCGACTTCTTCACTAACCAGTTTTGACCTTTTTCTCTTCTTTGATTTATATCGTTTTTTACAGAACTCTAATTGGGTTGATTCGTTTTGCATTGGAAACTAGATATCTTAAGCTTCAATTGGAACACAAATTTAACTATTTTTGGAGCTCGAGCTATTTTTAATAAATCGAGAGAAGATGGTGACACGAAATTGAAGATCTTGTTGCGGAAGTGATACAAAAATTAACTATAGTTAGATTTAGGATACACTTGTAATTAGTTTTAATCATGGTTTAGTTAGTTTTAACTCTAGTTAACTCACATTTGAACTTATAAATAAGTCATTTTCGTGTCATGGTAACACACACCAAATTCTATTCTTCAATTGATGTGAAGCTAGTTCAAGTTCTTTTAATTTTGATTCTTTCTCTTGCTCTATCTTTAGTTTTCAATTTAGTTTTTTTTTTGTATCTTTAGTTTCCACTTTTTTTTCTTTGTTTAGTACTCTTCTTGCTTTACTTTAGTTCTTCTTTTAATTTAATTTCGTTTTACATTTGTTTAACACAAATTTCTACTTCAATTCATCACATAATCATAGTTTGTTCACAATGTTGTTTCCAGTTTTATTCTTCTTCATTGTTTTCAATTTTTACATTTTTTGGCAGTGAGTTGAGCGTGATTCTTGTTGTTTTTCAAGCCTTAGTCAATTCCTTATTCATTAAGGAGAAGAATGACAACTCATTAGTCAATTTCACAAAGTTTTCATGTGTTGTTTTGTTATTCATATTGTTTTGACACTGTTTTACCATTTTAATTTTGTTTTTGTTTTTTGGCTTAATTTCTCCAATTTGATTGGTTAGAAAGTTGTTCTTAGATGTTGTTTCAAGTTCTTTTACTATGTTTTAGAATTCAATGGGTTAAAATTCATTTTAGGAGCATTTTCTGCTCAGTTTGTGTTGGGAATAATACTTTATTATCTTTTATTTAAATTAGGTATTAAGATATTTTATTATCTTTTAAGAGAGAAGGTAAAAAAATATGAGGTTATTATTTTGATTTAGTCAATTATGATTAAGATATTATTAATATTTGATATTTTATAATATTTTTACTCTATATATACATAGAGTACATGAATAAAAAATTTCATCACATGATATATCAAAAATACACATACACAAAACCCTAAAAATTTCCATCAGTGGTATCAGAGCTTTGGTTCGATACAATGGAAGGAGAAAGAAATTTTTCACAAATCGTTATTCCAATTTTTTATGGTGAAAGTTATAACTTATGGGTTGTGAGAATGCAATCCTATCTTGAAGGATTAGATTACGAGAAGTTGTGGAAGAAGATTATATTGTTGATCCGCTACCTGAAAATCCCACCATAACTTAAATGAAATTTTACAGAGAAAGTAAAACAAGAAAGGCAAAAACTAAATTATGTTTGTTTGTTGGTGTTTCACAAATGATCCTCACCAGAATCATGATGCTAAAGTCACCCAAAAAAATTTGGGATTATTTGAAAGATCAATATGAAGGGGACGAGAAAATTCGAGATATGAAAGTTCTAAACTTGATAAGGTAATTTAAGATACAAAGGATGCAAGAGTCTGAAACAATTAATGAATACTCAAATAAATTATTGGGTATTGCTAACAAAATAAAATTGTTAGGTAAGAAATTTCCTGATTCCAGAATAGTTGAGAAAATTATGGTAATTGTGCCAGAGAGATATGAAGCATCTATTACGTTATTAGAAAACACAAAGGATTTGTCTAATATTACATTGGCAGAAGTGTTACATGCTTTACAAGTTGTTAAGTGATAAAAAGTTGATATAATTATGCCTTGAATTGTTATGAAACCACTTAACTTATGTTAATTATAATATATTTTTTTCCCAATATAGGATGAATTCGAGAATACCTTGATACAAGAGTAAGGAGCACAATTGTCATCATAATTGGAGTAAAATTAAAAGAAAAAAGAACGCTTAAGCGAATGAAAGATGCGAGGTCTGGCCCAAATTCTCTTATAAAAAGATAAGTTGTGTTTTGAGAGAAGAAAGCAGTCTTGGAGAAGAGGAGGCACGACTACTGTTAGGGTTTCGTCTAATCTTCATCAATTCTTCACTTCTTCATCAATTGGAGCATTGTAATGGCCAACATGAGTGGCTAACTTCATTCTCTTAGGATTCGATGCACTTCCTTTGAACTCTTTTGTATCATGGTGATATTTTGAGATATTAATCTATGGTTTGATGTTGTTATTCTTATCATTTATGCTTTGGAATGATTTATTCTTGATGTTTGGGGTATGATTGGAAAATATATCTTGAACCCTAGATCACGGTAAGAATATTTGTTATGTTAATTTCCAGGAATGGAATGAATGTATCAATTGCTTAACACCCTAACCCTAATGCTGGAAAATCTCTTAATTGTGTGAGGAATCAACATTTATTAGGTTTTCTTATGAATTTCATGTGTGAGGAATCAACATGGATGGTTTGAGTAGGTGGCATCAACATTTTTAGGTTAATTGACGTTCTTAATTGACATAGCCATTACAAAAGAGGGATAAGGAAGGAATTCAATCCTAAGTACCTTTAATAGATATTTTCTTAACAATTTACAGTTCTTTGTCATTTAATTTCAATTCAACTCTTATTACAAAAACCAATCTGTTTTAATCTACTTAGTAAGCATAATTGGGAATTTCCATTAAAACTGTTAATCGTGGGATCGACTTTTATAATTTTTGTATGCTTGCCAATAATTCAACACAAGTGCAAGAGCAACGAAGATTGATGAGAAGAGATCATGTTGCTAGTGAAGGTTCTTTACTATATCATGGTGAATGTTTTCTCCAAGGCAAGAACAACAAAGTTACCAAATCATAAGTATTTTTTGTCTGTCCTTATTGCAAGAAAAATAATCAAACACCCAAAAAGTGTTGGTGGAGGCCTGATGTGATCGCAAATGTGGTTAATTTGGACATATAGAAAAGATATGAAAATCACAACCAGAAGAAGTCATCAAGGTTTTAGAGGATGGAGTAGAAAGGGAACTTCTCCTTGCATCAACATGTTCTACAATCAACAAATCCACAGGTTGGCTTATAAATAGTGGTTGTATAAACCACATGACTCGTGATCGGCAACTTTTCAAAGAGCTCAATGAATCACATATTTCTAAAGTGAGAATTAGTAATGAAGAATAAATGGATGTGAAAGGTACGGGAACAATTACAGTTAAAAGTCATTCGAGTATCAAATTAATTCTTGATGTTTTATATGTTCTTGATATTAATCATACTTTGTTAAGTGTTGCTCAATTATTGGAGAAAATTTATAAGGTGTCTTTTGAACACAAACTTTATGTGACTGAAGATACAAATAACTTGAAAATATTCAAAGTTCACATGAAAGGAAAAAGTTTCACTTTAGATTTGATGAAAGAAGAGTTTATTACAAACGAGGATATAAAAGAAAAGTTAAAGAAAAAGCATGAAGAATATTTCTTGAAGGAACTTGATGTTAAGGAGGATAATAAAGATGTAAATGAAGAAATTGTTTCCAACGTTCATCAAAGAATCAATGGTACTACCATGAAGTTTGAAGGAAACAAAGGAGATGAAGTTGATAAAGGAAGAAATACTTTGATGAAAAAAGTGAACTTGAATGAAGATGTAATCTCGTACAAGAAGAAAGATGACAAGAAATACAAATAAAAAATGAGAAAACATTCCAAACAAAATCAAAGGAAGAATATCAAATTCAAATAAATAGATATTAAAGTAAGGAGAAATGTTGAGAATATTACTTTATTATCTTTTATTTAAATTAGGTATTAAGATATTTTATTATCTTTTTAGAGAGAAGGTAAAAAGATATTAGATTATTATTTTGATTTAAGCGGTTATAATTGAGATATTATTAATATTTGATATTTTATAATATTTTTACTCTATATATACATAGAGTACATGAATAAAAATATCCCCACATGATATATCAGAAATACACATACACAAAACCCTAAAAATTCCCATCAGTTTGTTCATAGCCATTTTGGAGTAGTTTTCAATTTAGGAATAGATTTTACATTTGATTGAATTTTTCTCTTTGATTTTGTAGAACTTGTTCTTGATAATCCCTTGTTGTTTTTTCACAATTTATACATGTTAAACATTAGTTAATAGGTTTTTAAGTTTCTTAAACAATTAGAAGTTTATTTCCAATTAATCTTTGCATTCGATCATGAGTAGTTTTAAGTTTTTTACCATTTGAATCCTTCAATTGTTCCAATTTGTTCTTATTGTATTTTCTATCCAGATTTAATTCCAAGCATGATTTGATTCTATTTTTGTTAATTCCAAACTTTTTTAGTTTCTAAAAATTTTTACAAACATGTTACATGCACTAGTTTAGTATAGTATAGAATTCTAGTCTAGTTTTTTATGTTGTTTCAGATTATAGGCCTAGTTCTTCTTCATTCTTTGTGTTCTAAAACATTTAGAAGCATTTCTAATTCTGTTTGAATTTTTTTAGTTGCATATTTTAGACAATTTAAGTCATAGCATGTTCATATTCATAATTAGCAAATGTTTTAGTCTGATTGCATTTTTCAATTCGATTTTCTAGCATTTTTGTTGTAGTTTCTACATCATTTTCCAATTTCAATTGTGAGCTCAATCAATTTGGTTTCTAACTTTGATAATTGTTAAATTTAGTTTCCATTAGATTTACAACATACAAAAGTTTCTAGCTAAATTTGTCACAAAATCCGTAACTATTTTTTTTTAATTCTAATATTTTTTTGATTCGGTTCTTGATTTGTTTTAACATCTTTAGCATTTTCTTTTACTAATTTGATTTTACCATTTAGTGTTTAATTCAATTTAAATTTTTTTACCAATTTTCATACAAAGTAATTTGGCATATTTTAGTTTACTAGTTTAAAATTTCTTTTAGTTGTTACTTTTAATTTTCTTTTCTTTTGTAACTCAAAATCCCCACAAATTTACTTAGTTTAGTTTTCCATTCAAATTACACACCATAAAAAGAACAATTTGCAATTTCACTCCTTGGATTGATACTTGGTTTACCTCTTACTACATTTTTGGGGAAACTAAATTTTGAAAACTTATGCGGCTAAAGGTTTATCAAATTGACGTCGTTGCTGAGGAGTGGAATAAATTGTTTCTTTAATGATGTGTTGTTTGAATTGTATAAAGTGTGCATAATATTTTCTTCCATAAAAGAAAAAAATATATAAAATCGAAAAAAAATGTTACTAATAGTCATTTTTTTTTATGTTGTATGACCCAGTCTAGGCCTAGGATTTTGCTTGATTTTGATCCTGAGATTGAAATGAACATAAAAATAAGAAAAAAAAAACAAGACAAAATTGAATTTCAAACTTTTGAGTAATAGATGGCTTTGAATAGAGATAGAACATTGAAAGAGTTAGCAAATCCTGACATTGGTTATCAGTCACTTTGTATACAATTACCAAATGTCCCTGAAGGAGCAGTGAATTATGAGTTAAAATCTAGTTTAATATAATTACTCCCAAATTTCCATGGTCTAGCAGGTGAGGATCCACACAAACAATTGATGGAGTTTCATGTAGTATGTTAAAAAATGAGACCTGCAGACGTCCCAGAAGAGCTTGTAAAGATGAAGACATTTCCTTTTTCATTAATGGATGTAGTTAAAGATTGGCTATATTTGCAACTTACGCCTGGAATGATATGAAGAGAAGATTCTTAGAGAAATTTTTTCCAAGTTCTACATCTGCTTCTGTAAGAAAAGTAATTAGTAGGATAAGGAAATTAAATGGGGAAAGTTTGTATGAATATTGGGAAAGATTTAATAGGTTGTATGCTACATGTCCAATTCACCAAATAAGTGAACAATTGTTAATACAATATTTTTATGAAGGCTTAATACCCATGGAAAGAAATATGATAGATGCTGCTAGTGGAGGAACATTTATGGATAAGACACCAGCTATTGCCAGGCACTTGATTTCCAACATGGCAGACAATTCCCAACAATTTAATAATAGGAACAATAGTAGATCAGTGCATGAGGTAAATACAAATTCATCCAAGACTGATAAATTAGAGATGCAAATACCAAAGCTTGCTTCTATAGTTGAAAATCTGGATCTAAACTAACAAATGAATAAAATTCAAAGAGCATGTTGTATATGCAGGTTGACGAATCATTATACAGATACATGTCTGCAATTGCGAGAAACTTCTCAATCTCCACCTCATGAAATTGTAGTCGCCTATTCAAACCATTACACATCATCCAAACCTAGCCAAACATACAACCCATACTCCAACACATACAACCCTAGTTGGAGAGACCACCCAAACCTAAGATATGGCTCAATCAACCCTAACCAACCAAAAAACTTTTACGATTCAAAACCAAACCAACAATCTTATCAACCCAACCTTCAAACATATCCACCATATCCAAACTACCCTCCTCACAAAAATTACCAAAACCATCAACCCCAGCCATATTATCAACCCCTAAACCAAAACTATTACCAACAACTATATCAACCACCACCCCAACCTTATTTTCACCAACCAACACCACCACAATATTACGAACCATCACCCCAAAATCTTTACCGACAACTACCACAACCTTATTATCCACCACCTTAACAACAATTTTTTCAAAATAAGCAAGCCACCCAACCCAATCAACCTAGCCAACAAAATTCACAAACTTACCCATCAAACCAACAAAAATATATTTCACACTAGTACAAAATAGGCTTTTAACATCGGTTCCCAGGGGCTTTTAACATCGGTTCTAGAACCGATGTAGAAAGTCTAATATTTTTATTTATTTATATATTTTTATTTATTTTATTTATTCATAACCCCTCTCTAATTATTCTATCTATTGATCTAGAGGTCTCTTCTCCCTTTTATATTATATTTTTATTATTTATTATATTATTTATATTTTTTAGGAATTTGAATTATTATCAGATTAAGATGGCAAGATTCGAACCCAGGTACCATAGAGTCGAAGGTTGATACTCCAACCATCGAGCTACTAGGATTTTTTGATAATAACTTATACATAAATTATATTTATATACAAATAAAAATGTATATCCATGTAAATATATAAATATAAAATATATAAATACAAATACAAATATATTTATATATTTATATGTTGGATGTGAGGGCGCGCTCGAGGATGAAAGTGTGTGTCGAGTGAATTTTCAAAATTTGATGTCAAATTTGTGAGCGAGTCTCTTTATATGGATTATAACTTAATGACAAAATATAATCTTTATAATTTATATATATAATGATATAAAATAAATTTTTTTCTTTATTTTATATCATTATATAATTAATTATAAAGATTATATTCTATATTATTATAAATAAATTTTAAAGATTATATTCTATTATTAAATTACAAATTCATATAAAGAGACTCGCTCACAAATTTGACATCAAATTTTGAAAACCCACTTGACACACTTTCACTCTCGAGCGCGCTCTCACATCCAACATATAAATATATAAATATATTTGTATTTGTATTTATATATTTTATATTTATATATATATATATATATATATATATATTTACATGGATATACATTTTATTTGTATATAAATATAATTTATTTATAAGTTATTATCGAAAAATTATAGTAGCTCGATGGTTGGAGTATCAGCATTCGATTCTAAGGTACTGGGTTTGAATCTTGCCAGTGACAATTCTCTTAATTTTATAAAAAGACTTTCTACATCGGTTCATCTGGGAATCGATGTAGAAAGTGTTTTCTACATCGGTTCATCTGGGAACCGATGTTGAAAGTCTTGAATTCACTTTCTACATCGGTTCTTAAAGAACCGATGTGGAAAGACCGATGTTAAAAGTGATTTTTGTACTAGTGTCACCACCACTTAGACAAAACAATCATCCTTCCCAATTACCCTTTGAACCTTCCCCAAATTCAAGATACATCCCATCTCAAACAATAGTTAATCCCAAACCAAGCATCAATGTCATAACTCTTAGGAGTGGGAAAACATTAACCAAAAATCCTAAGAAAGAAAAGAAACCATCTGAACCTATAACACAGCCTTCTGAATCAACACATACACCCACATCATCTAACCAAACTCAAACATCTACCCCTGACCCTACTCCACAAATAAATCAACCTATTCCACATCCACCTATACTCTTTCCACAGAAGGCTATTACCACCAAACCAAAGGAAAATGATGAAGAGTTGCTCAAAATATTTAAGGTCGAAATCAACATTCCGTTTTTGGATGCAATCAACCAAATACCCAAATATACAAAGTATCTCAAAGATCTATGAACTTACAAGAGAAACCTGAAAACGAAGAGTATACAATCTGTCTCCACTCTGTCCAAATCCGCCCTGCCACACAATATATACTGATCCAAGAATATTCTCTATCCCATGTACCATCAGAGAATTACCATTGTCAATGCCCTGCTAGATCTAGGCACATTTATGAATGTTATGTCCATTTCATTGTTTAAATTATTGAACGTAAAAGAGCTGGAACCTACAAATGTAGTCATTCAGATGGATAACAAGAGTACTGCTCAGCCTATAGGGGTCCTTGAAGACATGTTGGTGAAGATTAACTAGTTGATATTCCCTGCAGATTTCTATATCATGGACATGGAGGACGAGAACACGAGTTATTCCACTCTTATCTTGGGAAGACCATTCCTAATGATTGCATGGACAAAAATAGATGTTCATACTAGAACAATGACTCTAGAGTTTGGAGACGACGTGGTCCGATTTAACATTTTTAAAGCAAGCAAATACCCAGCCGAAGATCACTCTAAGCTGCAACACCACCCTATTTTCTGGATAGATATAAAAAAAACAATTCTTGTATAGATGTAGATTTAGGAGTAGCATTAGATTAGGACTTTAACTGTACGGACATAATGGACATTCAATTGTGCGAAAAAAAGAAAAAAAGATTGTAGATATGGATTCTAATTGTGTTGCAGGTTCTGAAGAAAAGCAACCCAAATCAAATTTAAAACTTCTACCTAATCACTTGAAATACATCTACTTGGACGCAAAAGAGAGGTATCCAGTTATCATAGCCATGGGCCTGCTTAAGAAAGAGGAAGGAAAGTTAAAAGAAGTCATGCATAAAAACAAGAGAGAAATCGGATGGTCCTTTTCTGATGTTATTGTGATTAACCCAACCATTTGTACACACAGGATTATGCTTGAAGATGGAAAGAAAGTGGTGCGCCAACCACAAAGGAGATTAAATCCCACAATTTTGGACGTGGTCAAGGAAGAGGTGATAAGATTACTCAAGGTCAATATCATATACCCGATCTTAGATAGCACATCGGTGTCGCCAGTTCAATTGGTGCCCAAGAAATCAGGAATCACAATTATTAAGAACAAGGATGATGAGTTGGTGACAACCCGAGTGGCCAACAAGTGGAGAGTATGCATTGACTACAGGAAATTGAACACGGCCACCAGGAAAGATCACTTTCCTCTACCTTTCATTGACCAAGTGCTTGAACATTTAGCAGGTAAGTATTTTTACTGTTTCCTTGATGATTTCTCTGGTTATTTTCAAATACATGGTGTACCTGAGGATCAGTATAAAACTACCTTCACTTGTCCATTTGATATATATGCTTATACACGTATGTCTTTTGGTTTATGCAATGCACCTACCACATTCCAAAGGTGCATGTTGAGTATATTTTCTGAATTGATTGAAACGTGCATGGAAGTATTTATGGATGACTTTACTATTTTCAATGATTCTTCTAATGATGGTTTAAAAAATCTTGGTTTGGTCCTTAAGCACTGTATTGAAACAAACCTTGCTTAATTATGAAAAATTTCATTTTATGGTTAGGGAAGGTATAGTTCTAGGACATGTAATTTCGAAAAGAGTTATAGAATCGTTCTAAAAATGACATTATTCATTGTTTTCCTTACCCTTTTATAAGGTAAATAATAAGTTTTCTAGGTCATGCAAGTTTTTATAGGATATTCATTCAAGGTTTCAACAAAATTGCACTACCACTAACAAATCGGCTGCAAAAAGATACATCATTCAAATTTTTTGAAACATGGAAAAAAGTCTTTGAAGATTTGAAGGAAAGATTAATGACAACACCCATTATGCAACCACCTAATTGGAAGTTACCATTTGAGTTCATGTGTGATGTGTCTAATTATGCATTAGGAGTTGTGCTTGCACAAAAGGTAGAAATAATTTCACATGTTATTTCTTATGCTTCACGTACTCTTGATGCAACTTAGGTAAATTGCACTACTACTGAGAAGGAGTTGCTTGCCATTGTATTTGCACTGGAAAAATTTCGGTCTTATTTGCTAGGCAGTAAAATAATTGTTTTCACTGATCATTCTGCCCTGAAATACTTATTGAAGAAATTGAATGTCAAACCTAGGCTAATTAGATGGATGTTGTTGCTGCAAGAATTTTACCTGGAGATAAAGGATAGGAGTGGTTGTTTTAACCAAGTTGTTGATCACCAGAGCTGCATTGTTCACCCATTAGATCCTGTTCCTATTGCAGAAAAATTTCTTGATGAGTATTTATATTTTGTTCAACATCTTGATAACATTCCACGGTATGCTGATCTAGTAAATTACATTATTGTGGGCATTCTACCACACCATGCTTCAAAAACACAAACTGAAAAGATAAAATCTGATTCTAAATATTTTGTGTGGGATTAGTGACCAGGTGATAAACCCTTAGTCGTATAGGTTTTCAAAATTTAGTTTCCCCAAAAAATATAGTAAGAGGTAAACCAAATATCAATCCAAGGAGTGAAATTGCAAATTGTTCTTTTTATGGTGTGTAATTTGAATGGAGAAAAAACTAAGTACATTTGTTGGGATTTTGAGTTATGAAAGTAAAAAAAATGTAAAATGTAAACAACTAAAAAGAATTTTAAACTAGTAAACTAAAATGTGTCAAATTGCTTTGCAGGTAAAAAATTTAAATGGAACTGAACACTAAATGGTAAAATCAAATTGGTAAAAAAAAAATACTAAAGATACTAAAAGCAACTCAAGAACCGAATAAAAAAATTGCTAAAATTCAAAACCAAAACTAGTTACGGATTTTGTGATAGATTTAGCTAGAAAATTTTGTATGTTGTAAATCTAATGGAAACTAAACTAATCAATTATCAAAGATAGAAAACAAATTGATTAAGCACACAATTTGAACTAGAAAATAATTGAAATGATGTAAAAACTACAAAAAACTCTTGAAAACCGAATTGAAAAATCTAATTAAACTAAAACATTTGTTAACTATGCATATGGACATGTTATGACTTAAATTGCCTAAAATATGAAACTAATAAAATGAAAAAAAAAACTAAACTAAGTTCTAAACAGAATTAGAAATGTTTCTAAATGCTTTAGAACTCAAAGAATTAAGAAAAATTAAGCCTATAATTTGAAACAACATAAAAAACTAGACTAGAATTCTAAACTATACTAAATTGGTGCATGTAACATGTTTGTAAAAAATTTTAGAAACTAAAACAATTTTGAATTAACAAAAATAGAATTAAATCATGCTTGGAATTAAATCTGGACAGAAAATACAATAAGAACAAATTGGAACAATTGAAGAATTCAAATAGACAAAAATTTGAAACTACTCATGACCGAATGTAAAGATTAATTGGAAACAAACTTCTAATTGTTTGAAAAACTTAAAAACCTATTAACTAATGTTTAGAACTTCTAAATTGTGCAAAAACAGCAAAGTATTATGAAGAACAAGTTCTACAAAATCAAACACAAAAATTCAATCAAATGTAAAAGTTATTCC